>JAPWDM010000001.1:144738471-145338471 GCA_035578155.1 Brachynemurus nebulosus
TTTCTTAAAAATAAGATATTTCGTTCTTGAGTTATCGTGCGGACACATTTATATATATGTTTACTAAGTGTTCGCACGATAACTCAAAACGAAACATCTTATTTTTAAGAAATTTCGTGAAAACGTTTACGGGGTTTTGGACATTTTTCGTGAAAAAAATTTGGCGGAATGAGGCGGAAAAATCACATAAAGAAGGTTTTTTTTATTTACAATTACTCTATATCAACTAGCTTCCGAGAAAAACGTACTTTTGTAAATGGAAATTCGCTATGTTATGCAGGATGCTGCGACAGGGGTATTCTTGTTTTTTAACAGTTTCGTTCGGGTCAAAATCTCCCCAAATAAACCTATAGGGCTGAAATTTTGTATACAGGTTAAGCTAATAGCCAGATAGTGCTTTTTGGAGGTTTCCACTTTTAACCTTACCCCCACGATTTTTTCGCCAATATTTCCTTAATTTTTTTGCTTGTTTTCTAACACGTCTAGAGACTCTCTAAAGAAACCTAGAGGGCTGAAATTTTGTACGTGTATTCAGTTAGTATCCAGCGAGTACCTTTTAGGGAGTCCACATCACTTTTCCCCTCCACTTCTCCCATTTTTACATCAGAATTCAATACTATTGTTAAATGTATTTTAAATGCATTATTTTTATTCTAAATACAAGTAGGCGAATAGTAATTTTAAAAAATTTAAAAAAAAAGTGAACTTACTTTTATAACAAATGAAATACATACATATTAAGTAATTTAAAAATGTTATTAAAGTCACTGTTTATTTATAAATTAGGAATTTTGGATTTTTATTATTTATAAAACAGAAAACTTGGATTTTTTTGGAAAGAAAAAATATCTTCATAAAAACCTTCCAGTTTACTATTTAAGTTCCTTTTTTAATATTTAAAAATAAAACACAAAGACAATTGGCGGATAAGCATGAATAGGAATGCCCTCGTACGAATTTTGTTGGCTTTTTCCCTGCTAACTGCTATCGGCACAAAATTGAAATTTACTGAGATTCAGCCCTTAAAAACTTGAAACCTTTTTTTAAAGCCCCGATCAACCGGACACTCATCATCAGTTTTGAAACTACCAAGATGACAAATCGCTTGTGGACTTTCAATTACATTTCGCTTGTAGACATTCAATACCGAAAATGAAAGGAAAAATTTGAATTCCGTGATGGGGCTCCACTGCTCACGGCGTTTTTTTTTTTATAATGAAAATATGCTTTGGTAAAAAGATTAAAAAAATTAATAAATATTTGTATTAAAAATTTTTTTCAAATGCAATTTTTTTAAATGTTTTGTTCGCTTTTGTAGTATTGTTATGTAAAACATATGTTTTTTACAATTAAACTCTAAAATTCCCCGTAAAAAGTTCATTCGTCGAATTGACGACCATGTATGATTAACGTTTATCGCAGACCAACGTATGATTCTAAGGTTAAATAGTTTTTTTAAGGAGTCCTAGCGTCAGTTTAAACTTTTCTTTACTTCTTACCATTTTTTAGATATTTGAAAAATTTAAATTTTTTAAATATTTCAAAAAAGAATTTGGAGGACAACAACAATCTTTCAATCCTCGGGTCTATAGATAAAAAATAAATACGGTTCCCTTAGGTTTTGATAAAGAATAACATATTGATAGATGAACAAAATCGGTAAAGAGCAGCAAAAACCATTTCCTTGTGGGAAAAAAGTAACGTTTTATTGTTTGTGTAATATAATAATAATAATGTGGTTTACCGTCCGTTTTTAAGATTTTCCATCTATAATAGACGCCACCCACATAATTATTTGTATACTTTATTTATATATTACACATTGTACATTTTCCGATGTGGGTTGTGGGCAAGGAAAGTGGGGGTGGGTGCTAGGATCTGAAAGGTGTACGTCTGCAGCCGATTTCTCTTAAAGGAACTTGCCCGATATTCATCTAGAGTTTTGAAGGGAAACACGAGCATAGCTGGCCGCGGGATTTGAACCCTCGATCTACCAGTCAGCAAAGGCCAGTGCACCACCACGCTCGGCCACTTCGCTGGTTTTGTTTGTATAGTATACATTTTAGTTTACATATTTTAAAATGCATATTTTATTGCATAAGTTATAATTTTAATGATATATTTTAAAGTTTTTAAACACATAAAAATGCGCTTCCTATAGATAAGCAAGAAATATTTTATTGCGAAAATTGTGATAAGCTCCAGCTACTAACTCAATGTATGTCTGGGCCGCATATAACGAATTTTTTTTTTTAAATACTGTAAAAATATTTAAAAATATTAATAATTTTTTTTATTCCATCCAATAGAAAATTTTAGTGATGTTTTAAATGGTATTTGAATTATTTTCCTACATTGATGAAAGTACTGTAGGTCAATGATACAGGTAAAAAAATAATAGAAGAATTACATGAAACGTGAATTTCCTCTAATTGAAGGCATAATATTTCTCAAAAATATTTGATCCTCATTTTAGAAAAAAAATAATAGGAGTTCTAATTATTTTCGGAATAAGAATATTAATTTAAAGTTAATATTTCAATACTTTATTGTATTACATTTGTTTCAGCACAAGTATCTTTGAGTCTCTTTCTTTGCTGTCAGTTTCTAAGCATGTTTTGTACATTTATTTTCAGATCGATCCGTCACATTTCTTTTAAAATATTGTTTGTCTATCGCTCTCTTTTCACATGTATTCACAAATGTTGTTCACTTTGCCACCTGTTTGAAACCTGTTTTTAAACTTGTTTTCCCATAATTTTGAACTCACCTACTATTCCTATCTTCTACTGCTACTGTCATCTCCTACCATTCTATATTCATAGGATATAGTTAGAATATATAGTAAGACGTCACGTTTTGGAGACGCCAAAAGTAAACATTTGAGGGCGCCAAAATTTTTGTATGGTAATAACACAGAAATAAAATATTTCCCTGGGCAAATAATAACATTCTTTTAAAAACATGAAAAATCCGAATGAAGTCAATGATTCTTTTTTATATTGTTTTAATTATTGTCTTCTTTTTTATTATTGTTTTCCATGAGAATAAGATTTCTCACAGAATTTAGATATTTTTCCGGGTTAGAAAGTAGTCTGTGTTCTTTTTCGTGCCCTCTGTAAACAATATGTAAAACCTGAAATCAATCATTCTTTCTTTTAACAGTAAGTTGTAGTTATTTCATTGTTTCTTTTTAAATACGTTTTTCCTCTGGAATGGGATACTTTCTCGTGGTAAAAAGTAACCTGTTTATCGCTGTATATCGTTCTTTCTGCTAACAATATGCTTAGGGCCCGCTCTAGCTTTTACGCCGCCCCGGGCAAGAGAGAATAATCCCGCCACGATGCAAAATCTGTCACATTTTTTTGCTCGCTGGGTATAAAAATGCCGCCCTTTTTCGGTTTTCTTTACACTGGCGACCTTTTTTTTCCCTTTTTACAAAATTCCCGCCCTTAAAATTTGCCGCCCCGGGTAAATGCCCGGGTTGCCCCCCCCTGGAGCGGGCCCTGATTATGCTACGTTCGAACAAACTCAAATAATCTTTTTTGTTTCATTTAAAATATATTTTTCCATAGGAATGAAATTTCCCACGGAATTGAGATATTTTTCCGGGGTAAAAACTAGTCTGTGTCCCTTTTCATCCCTTCTGTTAACGGTATACAAAATTTGAAATCAATTTCCCGATTTTTAATAGTCAGCTATTGTAAATTAATATATTTTCCCTCGGGAATATTTCCCCGGGTAAAAAGTAGCATATCACCGTCTTTCTCCCGAAAGCTATGTCTGTGCCGTTTCAAGTTGACTGGTTAAGCTATTGAGGCGTGAAAGCAAGTCAAATAAACAAATAAACAAACTCATTTTCGCATTTATAATATTAGTTAGGATACCGCTATACATATACAGTCAACTCTCGTTAATTCAAACCTGCGATAATTCGAAACTCTATAACTCAAAGGTATCACGAGTTCCATACAAAATCTCTTTATATTTCGAACTAAAACAATACATTTTTATACACTTGGTAAATCGAACAAAAAAATCATTGCTACGTAACAAAACGACGCATTAAACGACGCATTAATTCGAACTCATCGGCGTCAAACACTCGACAAATCAAAGTTGCAGAGAGAAAGAGACAGAAAGATTGTACAGCCGGAAGATTGTACTACTCGACTGTAAGTACATTTTGATTGATTTTGACCATTTGAACCATCTGATATTTCAAACACTCGATAATTCGTAATATTTTAAGAGTTCCTCGAGTTTCGAATTAACGAGAGTCAGCTGTACATTTTATACTTTACAACTGCTACCAGGGCCGGATCAAAAATATCGGCTGCCCTAGGCCACATTAGTCTGCCGTCCTTTACTCATGTAATAAATAAATCAGAAACACCGTTTGTTAACACTACACGTGCTAACCACTCCCCACTTTAAATCCTGATTAATAATAAATAATATAATAAAAAATATTTTTATTTATTTATTTTTTTTTTTACATATAACGTGAAAGCCCCTATACCGGAACGCGATAATATCTCCGAACAGTTTTGACATTTATAATGAAGTTATTTCTGAAATAAACCTCTGACAGCAAAAACTATAATTAATAGAATGATTATTTTTCAATTTAAATTCACCTCGCATTTAATGTTTCCTTACTTAATTAAAGAAATACATATACCAGGTATCCCATTTGGATGTACACATACGATTTACATGTTAATTTTTAACATTGGACTCCCATAAGGAAAAAGTTATGTCACAAGACTGCTTTGAACAAACAAATAATACTAATTTAATATTATAACTACTGTCATTATAACTTTAACAATAATAATGCAGTAAAATAAAGAAATGAATGTCGCAATTTTCAAGCAATTCACATTTTTACATAATAAATATTTGTGTCATCTGCTGTAAATTAAAAAGGCATTTTCTTTTCTTGAAAATAAATATTAAAGTAATGAAAATACCATAAACATATTCTGTTGAAGAAATAGTGCAGATAATTTGGTGGCAAAAAAATTATTTTATAAAAGAAAGTTACCAAAAATAGGAATATGTTTATCCAAAGCACTCTTGTGACATAACTTTTTCTTTATGGGAATCCAATGTTAAAAATTAACATGTAAATCGTATGTATACATCCGGCCGGGACATCCAGTATATCTACCAAAATATATATAATAAAAAAGATGAGAGTAGTTCTTGTTATTAAACAAAACCGAAAAATTATAAGTTTTTTCAGTTATTGAGGAATATAGTTTTATTAAACGTTTAAAAATGAAACAATTTTCTTACATTTGAAGGTTATTTTGTTACAGATTCAGTTACAAAAAATCATATAAGCTTATTTGAGATTGTACATTATAATATTATAACATACAATCTCAAGTAAGCTTACATAAGTTTTTGTAACTGAATCTGTAACAAAATAACCTCAAAATGTAAGAAAATTGTTTCATTTTTAAACTATATTCGTCAATAACTGGAAAAACTTTTCGGTTTTGTTTAATATTAAGAACTACTCTCATATTTTTTAGCGAATTTCGAAAATTCGAAATTTAGCTATTACACTAGGTGTCACGACGCAGCCTTCGGCGGAGACCATAACAGAAATATGTTTTGAGGTCCCCAGAATACGAAAATGATATTTACTAATATATATATATATATATATATATATATATATATATATATATATATATATATATATATATATATATATATATATATATATATATATATATATATATGTATATATATATATGTATATATATATATATATGTATATATATATATATATATATATATATATATATATATATATATATATATATATATAGATATATGCTTATGAAATTTCGTATGGAGACTCTATTTTGATCTGGCTTAGCTAAGTTCTTTAGCCAGACACATCGGATGCCCAGAATTAGGTTTTCTGGCCATTTTTTATCATTCGAACCTATCATTAGACAGTTCGATTTTTACATGGTTAAAAAGCCAAAAAAAAAATTATGAAGAAAATATTCTTATAATTTTCTTTCTATTTTAAGTATTTTTCGAGAAAATGTAAATTTTCACTTTTTTTTTTTTTTTTATTTTCTTTTTAGGTGCATCGGCTGCCAGGGCCATTAACACCATTGTAATATTACATGATAATTTTCACTTTTATATTAGTTTTCTTTCTTTGTTAGTCTAATAAGTAATTTATATTTATATCTCAGTTCTTTATGAAGTATAAAAATATTTCACTTTTTTATTAAAGAATTTTGTGAGAACAACTGAAGTCTATTCACATACATGTGTTATAACACACATACATGTATAGAGTTTTGTTTCTCATTTATTGCATTATAATTAGCATGGTTCTATCTCAAGTTGAAAAATGAAAATTAAACAGATTTTCTAAGCTAATGTAATGAAGAATTTTTTTTTTTTATTGAATTTTTAAATAAACAAGAAACTAAAGACAATTATGATATAATATTATTAAATATGAAACAAAACAACATAATATGTACAATGTACATATGTATGCACGGAAAAATATTTTGAATCGATTTTGAAAATTTTTTCACTAATAATTATTAATGTTAAAAAATAATTAAACAATTTTAAATGGATTTAAGGTATTTTATGTGAGGTCAAGGTTTTCGGGACCTAAAAAGGCCAAAAATTAATTAACCAATCGATTTTAAAAATTTTTTCACAGTTAGTAAGTTAAAGTATTTGAATTAATTAATTAAATGATGTCCGCAAGAAGTTTACGGACTGCCATAAGTTATATGAGATCCCTAGAACCCTTTTCTTACTGTTAGAGTACTAGAGTTGTATGAGTTTCGCTAGGGTTTACTGATCCCATAATTGTAAAAAATAATCTAAACGACCAATTTTAAAAATTTTTTCACTGTTACAGAGCTAAACTATTTTAGATAAATATCGATTACGTTATGTAAGGTTCGCCAGGGTCCATAGGACCCAAAAGTGTCAAAAATAAACTAACTGACCGATTTTGAAAATTTTTTCACTGTTACAGAGCTAAACTATTTTAGATAAATATAGATTCCGTTATATAAGGTCTGCCAGTGTCACTGGGACCTAAAAGTGTCAAAAATAAAATAACTGACTGATTTTGAAAATTTTTTTACTATTACCCAGGTAAACTATTTTAGATAGGTACAGGTTGTGTTATCTGAGATCCACAACTGTCCTGCGAATGAAAATGCGGCGTAGAATGCTACACAACGGGTTTTGAATATATATATATATATATATATATATATATATATATATATATATATATATATATATATATATATATATATATATATTACATAAAGTCCGCCTAAAATATAGATCCGAAAACGCCAGTAATAAGCTATCGAACCGATTCTAAAAAATTTCTCACTGCTAGAGAACTAAATTATTTTAGATGGATACAACTATGCTGCACAAAATCCGTTCAGCTTCTTGGGTCCCCAAAAATACCAAAACTAATTACCCAGCCGATTTTAAAAATTCTTTTACTCTTAGAAAGCTAAACTATTTTAAATAGGTACAGGTCTTAGATGAGATCCGCCAGTGCCCAATATTTGGGAATTCGCTATGTTATGCAGATCCTGCGACAGGGGTATTATTATATATATTTTGGTAGATATATTCTAATGTAACTTACGTACTTATAACATCTTTTGCTTTACACAAAGATTGTGTTACTTCTTTGTTGTTCAAAACAGGTTAACATTTTTATTCTGTTAAATCGAAATTTGTGTTAATATTTTTGTTTAACACAAACACGAAATGTTACATTAACGCAGGGTTGTGTTACTTATTTAACACAAAAATTTTAACTACTAGTTTTTTTTTTTACGCCGAACACAAATTTTTTTACTGGGTGGTACTAATTGCATATCAACTTTAAACAGCTTACATTTTTTTTTATATCATTTAATTATATGTATTGTTTTGGTAGTAAAAAAGATAATTTAGATGCAATAAACGGGAAATAAACTATATACTCTTGCTTAGAAATTGAAAAAGTGACCACGAGCGTTCTAGTGGCTGCTTTTTTTTTAATTGATGCAGAATTTAAAATAAAATATAAAATTCAAATACTGTTGTTTGATTAAACCACGGCTTCAATGCTAAAGACTGATAAAAATAAATAATTTGACAAGTATTGTTATAAATGTTTGATTTTAGTCTACGTATTCATTCTAAAATATCATATTTGTCAATAGTTTTTTCTCTCTCTTAAAAAATTTTTTTTATATATCAATTGTGCTTAGAGAATACTACAAATACAAAATTTATACATGTATCTTACCTATTACTTTCATGAATTTCAACTTTTCACAGTGACGCCGGCATTTGGTAAAAAAAAAATAGTATTGGAATTTGTTATTCCTTTTAGCGAATTTCGAAAACTCGAAATTCAGCTATTACAGTAGGTGTCATGACGCAATCTGAGTCCGGGGCTATGGCAGAAATCTGTTTTGAGGTCCCTAGAATACGAAAATGATATTCACTAAAATTTATATATATATATATATATATATATATATATATATATATATATATATATATATATATATATATATATATATATATATATATATATATATATATATATATATATATATATATTATGTGTTCCCACGATAACTCTCGAACGAAACGTCTAACGCTTATGAAATTTTGTGTGCGGACTGGATTCTGAATTGGCTTGGCTAAGTTCGTTAGCCAGACACGTCGGATGCCCAGAAGTAGGTTTTCTGGCCATTTTTTATCATTCGATCCTATCATAAGGCAGTTCAATTTTTACATCGTTGAAAAGGAAAAAAAAAATTATGAAGAAAATATTCTTATAATTTTCTTTCTATTTTAAGTATTTTTCGAGAAAATGTAAATTTTCACTTTTATTCTTTCTTTGTTAGTCTAATAAGTAATTTATATTTATATCTCAGTTCTTTATTAAGTATAAAAATATTTCACTTTTTTATTAAAGAATTTTGTGAGAACAAGTGAAAACTATTCACATATATGTGATATAACACACATACATGTATAGAGTTTTGTTTCTCATTTATTGCATTATAATTAGCATGGTTCTATCCCATGTTAAAAAATGTAAATTAAACAGATTTTCTAAGCTAATGTAATGAAGAATTTTTTTTTTTTTTATTGAATTTTTAAGTAAACAAGAAATTGAAGATTATGTTATGATATATTATTATTATATATGAAACAAAACAAAATGTGTACAATGTACATATGTATGTACGAAACAAAATTTTGAATCGATTTTGAAAATTTTTCCACTAATAATTAATAATGTTAAAAAATTAAACCATTTCAAATGGATTTAAGGTATTTTATGTGAGGTCAAGGTTTTCGGGACCTAAAAAGGCCAGAAATTAATTAACCAATCGATTTTAAAAATTTTTTTACAGTTAATAAGTTAAAGTATTTGAATTAATTAATTAAATGATGTCCGCAAGAAGCTTACGGACTGCCATAAGTTATATGAGATCCTTAGAACCCTTTTCTTACTGTTAGAGTACTAGACTTGTATGAGTTTCGCCAGGATTTACTGATCCCATAATTGTAAAAAATAAACTAAACGACCAATTTTAAAAATTTCTTCACTGCTACAGAGCTAAACTATTTTAGATAGATTTAGAATACATTATGTAAGGTCCGCCAGGGTCCACAGGACCCAAAAGTGTCAAAAATAAACTAACTGACCGATTTTGAAAATTTTTTCACTGTTACAGAGCTAAACTATTTTAGATAAATATCGATTACGTTATGTAAGTTCCGCCTCGGTCCATAGGACCCAAAAGTGTCAAAAATAAACTGCCTGATCGATTTTGAAAATTTTTTCACTGTTACAGAGCTAAACTGTTTTAGATAAATATAGATTCCGTTATGTAAGGTCTGCCAGAGTCCATAGGATCCAGAAGTGTCAAAAATAAACTAACTGACCGATTTTGAAAATTTTTTCACTGTTACAGAGCTAAACTATTTTAGATAAATATAAATTACGTTATGTAAGGTCCACCAAGGTCCATAGAACCCAAAAGTGTCAAAAATAAACTAACTGACCGATTTTGAAAATTTTTTCACTGTTACAGAGCAAAATTATTTTAGATAAATATAGATTACGTTATGTAAGGTCTGCCAGGGTCCATGGGATCCAAAAGTGTCAAAAATAAACTAACCGACCGATTTTGAAAATTTTTTCACTGTTACAGAGCTAAACTATTTTAGATAAATATAGATTACGTTATGTAAGGTCTGCCAGGGTCCATGGGTCCAAAAGTGTCAAAAATAAACTAACCGACCGATTTTGAAAATTTTTTCACTGTTGGGGAACTAACTATTTTAGATAGACATACATTACGTTATTTAGGGTCCGCCAGGGTCCATGGGACCCAAAAGTGGTAAAAATAAACTAACCGACCGATTTTGAAAATTTTTTCACTCTTACAGAGCTAAATTATTTTAGATAAATATAGATTACGTTATGTAAAGTCTGCCAGGGTCCATCGGATCCAAAAGCGTCAAAAATAAACTAGCCGACCGATTTTGAAAATTTTTTCACTGTTGGGGAGCTAAGCTATTTTAGATACATATAGATTACGTTATGTAAGGTCTGAAGTGTCAGTAGGACCTAAAAGTGTCAAAAATAAAATAACTGACCGATTTTGAAACCTTTTTACTATTACCAAGGTAAAATATTTTAGATAGGTACAGGTTGTGTTATCTGAGATCCACAACTGTCCTGCGGATGCAAATCCGGCGTAGAATGCTACACAACGGGTTTTGAATATATATATATATATATATATATATATATATATATATATATATATATATATATATATATATATATATATATATATATATATATATTACATAAAGTCCGCCTAGAATATACGGTCGAGCTGATTTTTTAATGAGGTCCACCGGGATCTTGCAGATCTGAAAACGCCAGTAATAAGCTATCGAACCGATGCTAAAAAATTTCTCACTGCTAGAGAACTAAATTATTTTAGATGGATACAACTATGCTGCACAAAATTCGTTCGGGTTCTTGGGTCCCCAAAAATACCAAAACTAATTACCAAACCGATTTTAAAAATTCTTTTACTCTTAGAAAGCTAAACTATTTTAAATATGTACAGGTCTTAGATGAGATCCGCCAGTGCCCAAGATTTGGAAATTCGCTATGTTATGCAGATGCTGCGACAGGGGTATTTAAATTTTGAATTGATTAAAAGAAAAATCAGCCACTAGAATGCTCATGGTCGTTTTTTGTTAAAAATTAGGGTTAAGTTGCTACTCTAATATAACAGCTATCTACCCTTCCTTACTACGCTCACGATGCGAATTCACTGAGTAAATTTTATTTACTTCCCGTGTATTGTAATATGAGTCAATAAAAATTATTTCTTACATAAACAATAATTTCGATAATATATTAGCATTCTGTTTTGGATGATCTTTAATTGACTTAACAATGGAATTCATCTTCTTTTTATGAAATTGTTGCACACTATATAAATTTTAAATATAACATACACTGAATAAAACTTTCATTATTGACGGTCACTACTGAATTTATTACTAAACTAATGTATTATTTCTATCGTTAATATATTTTTTAAAACGAAAAAAGTTATCAGTTAATTCTTAACTACCGTAAACACGGATTACTTGAGCCCAGATTTACAAATCATCTGATAATTTTTAAAATTGAGCGTAACTGTTGTAGTTATTTGGGACAGGGAATTCAGTATATTAATCTGTATATGACTACGGTTAGTTTATTATATAATATAGATCTTTTTCTTATGGCTCATAAATTTTATAGCTTTTTAAATTTTGGCTCAAGTTAACCTCAAGAGCGGGTTACTTGAGCCCAAACCTAAATTTCCAGGTGATTTTAATTTGAAAACGTTTTGAGACCATGTAGGATGTTGGTTACTAATTAAAACATTGTACAAACATATAAGGAACTTTATTTATTCAATACTCCTGTCGCAGCATCCTGCATAACATAGCGAATTTCCGTTTACAAAAATTAGTTTTTCTCCGAAACTAGTTGACATAGAATAATAGTTTAAAGACCTTTTTTGTGTGATTTTTTCTCCTCGTTTCAACAGTGTAAAAATTTTTGAATAAGGAGAAATTTTGGAAAAAAGTTAATTTTTTCACGAAAATTTCCAAAAATAACATGTTTTGGGCATCGGACGTGCCTGGTTAATGAACTTGTCTTACGATTTGGGACTTTGGGGAATTTCTGCTATAGTCTTGCACCATTTTATACCAAAGTTATAATGGGCTCAAGGTACCCTAATAATGGGCTCAAGTTAACTGCTTTATCAAAACTTTAAATTCAGAAATTAAGGAAATAGCTGACATATGAACATGTCTGAATTTGCTTTAGTAACGAACCAAATATGAAAATTATACACTTACTTTACTTTGTGAGCTATCGAAATATTTTTTACAGTTGAAAGTTAGCAACATAACAAAAACAGCAACTTCAAACAAAGGGTAAACAACACTTGCCTGACATCTAGTGTCAATTTTCAGAACTACCTAAACTTAAACACCGTAAACCTACTGCTGTTACCTATTAGCTAAACATGTAACTTACGTTTACTACTGACTAATATAAGCACAAAACAAAAAATAATACTTTTTCCATTTTGGGCTCAAGTCATCCGTGTTTACGGTACATATTTCAAATATCTTCTTCAAATATCAAATATATACATAATTGGCTATATGTGCATATTTAAATATAAGATACGTATGAAAAATTTTACAGAAACGTACAATTTTTATATTCCTTTACTAACGTGTTAAGTTTTAAAAATTCACAGAACCATTTTAAAAAAAGTTTCAAAAATTAATTATTGGGGAGACTAGCACCAAACAGCTGTTGAATTAGTAGTTTTCTAGAGTTCAAGTAGATAACACTGTCGGCCATTAAAATTACACCACACTTAAGAGTGTATGTATATTATGAGCTTAGATGCGACTAGTGTTCCGTTTCGAGTAATCTGCCGTATTTGGTTCACAATCTAATGTGATCGAATGTTAGAATATAGGGATTGTGAATGTGCTGAAAGGTAAAACCAGATTCGGTAATATAATTAATGAATAAAAAGGATCACTCCAGTTAATTCTAACCAACAAACTATCGATGGCTAGCCACCAGAGTAGCAGATGCACAATACTTCTCTATCTCTAGGCACAGTAAATATAGAATGATATAATTTAGAAATGGAGTATGTACCCCAACTTTTCTCAAATATTAAAGATCAATCTGGCCGCACTTCACAATAAACGTAAGTAACTTATTGCGAAACTAGATTTCAAGTGAAAGACTTAAAATTCACATCTGTAACAAAGACGAAAAGATTTCGGCTCCCTTGAATTCTTAAAATGGAAAAAAGTATCTATACTACTGCTATCCTCCACTGTTGTTGGTCAGTCAACTCAACTACACCGATTTCATGATCGTATTGGAACTCAACTACACCGATTCCAAGGAGGTTGTATCTTTCGTGAGATGGCAGTCATTTTGGAATGTTACTCAGACCAGATGATGTCAGAAAAGCAACTGACACTTTTCTAACTGACATTAATGGCCAAAATAAAACTTACTAAGTAGCTAGCGCCGATAAGGGTAGTATAGTCAGTGGTGAGTAAAGACCGTTGGAAAAATTTCACTTTGGAAGATAAAACATTATTGGTAGGGAAAGCAGCAAGGAAGCTTATCAGAACCACCGAGGTAATTATCAAATTTTCTAAAGTTTTTTTTCAGATTGTCTCTGGGGATCCTTACTTCTCATAGAGATCCCAAAGAAGATCAACGCGGAACTGAATACGAAAGATTGAAACAAAAAATTGAAGATCAAAGTGGGTGTCTTTTCGTATACAACATTCCAGAACAGAATGACAAAAATCTGAAGAGGAGGGAATATACAATAACTCTATATCGAGGCTGCTAACGGTCAACATATAAAAAACTGGCAACTGCTAACCTTAGCAAAAAAATTTCTAGCTGAGGAAAGATGGGTGGGAGGAAGGCGTAAGTGACTCTGGAGGTAAGTTACTAGAGGGTTTTTCAATTTCAGCTTCAATTAACCCATAGTTACAATTAACAATTCCACAGTATGAGTCTATCAATTGTAACTTCAACTATCTGAGTATCTGACTGATTGTGAGATACAGTTAACTCATGACTGATAGCTTTATTATGGTTAGCGTGATTCATAGCTTTATTATGGTTGGTTATTATTATCTTACAGACAGAAAAGCAAGCAGAAATTCTAAAAACTGTTGTGTCGGCTTCCATTTAACTCCCATAACACTTCCAAATAGTTTTTTTATATTATTTTTTCAACGTACAGACACGATGAATTTACAAAGAGTGACACCAAATACAGGGTTTGGGGGTCCGCAAATTTTTGATTAACTTGTAGTCTTAACCTCATCATAAGATATTCATCGTAAAAAAAATTTGGAGTTGAGCATAAGAAAGGTTTCAAATATATAGTCAATTGTCAAAAAATGTCAATTTTTTTTTTTATAAAATATCTTGCATTTTTCTATTCTTTCTCATTAACTATTTCTCATCAATTTTTATATTTGAACGTGATAAACTCAAAAACTACTCAAACGATTTTGATGCGGTTATAATTATTATTTAAGGGAGCACTTAGAGACGATTATAATCTATTTATTGCAAAACAAAATTAAAAACAAAAAAATTATAAAATCTCTTTATAGATTAGTACCGTGACGTGGTAAAGAGGTTGAAGTATTATTATTATATACTCCTCAAAACAAAATAAGGGCCACTTGAAAGTTTGTATTTTAAAACTGATTTATGTCGATCCACGTCAAAATAACTTTTCTAAATGACTGTTGTTATGATATTAAGTGGTTGAGTAAATGATAATAGTTAGGTTTAAGTGATATTATTGTTAAGGGGAAGATTTAAACGTTTTTTTGTCTCGCACAGCGTCAAGTGGTTAGTTTTACTTATTTATTTGAATTTGATTTTAAATCAGCTTGCGCTAGATTATTGATTGCTGAGGTTGTTTTTTGAAGTTTGGCGTGTTATTCAATCATTTATTTTTACAATGCCGAGAATTCGACACCATATGGACGAAGCTACTGCTACCAGAGCCGTAACGATGATTGAGGGTGGTCAATCTCAACGTTCCGTGGCTCTGCAGTTGGGTTGTTCACGAAGGGCTATTAAAAATGTTTGGAATCGGTATCAGCAGACCGGTAGTGTAACCCGGCGCCGTGGCTCAGAAAGAGTTCGTGCTACCACTGCCCGTGAAGACCATTACATTTGACTGTGTGCACGACGTGAGCCGACTGTTACCGCAGGTACTCTGCAAAATCGCTTACATCGATCTATTGGTACTGTTGTCAGTAATCAGACCATACGAAATCGTTTGCATGAAGACCAGCAACGTTCAAGAAGACCAGTAATCCGTACCAAACTGACCGGAGCGCATCGTGCAAACCTTTTGAGATTTGCACGTGAACACTTTGAATGGGGCTTGGAGGAATGGCGTCACGTACTCTTCACGGATGAGTGCAAGGTGAAGTTCTTTTAGTGATGATCGACGTGTAAGAGTGTGGAGAAGAAGTGGGGAAAGGTTTTCTGATCGTCACATTCATGAATGCGACAGATTTGGCGGTCCTAATGTCATGGTCTGGGGTGGAATTAGTTTTTCAAGGCAAAACTGAGCTTATTTTCCTGAACGAGGGTACTGTAACGGCTCAAAGTTACATCGAACAGGTTGTCAGACCCCATGTGATCCCCTTTACACAACGAGCGGCCGACGGATTTATCCTGATGCAGGATAATGCACGAGCGCATACCGCTCGAGCGACGACAACTGTCCTTAGGGGAGCTAATATATAGGTTTTACCGTGGCCTGCAAATAGCCCTGACTTGAACCCAATAGAACATCTTTGGGATCAATTAAAACGGCGAGTCAGAGCAGCCGGAGAGGATGTGCACACCCAACAACAACTGATTGATGTCTTGAGAAGATGTTGGGAGGAGATTCCTGATGAAACCGTTAGGCATCTTATTGAAAGCATGCCGAGGGGGCTTCAAGAATGTGTTTTAAAAAGGGGAGGGCATACTCGATATTAAATCACCGAAAAGTTGCATAATGTGTGCTTTTACTCAAAGCGTGAACGTTTGTCGATGACTGTAAAAATGACTATAAAAATGATAAAATCCAAAAAAATTTAATTATGGATTAATTTTTTATTTAATCTTATTAAAATTAATTTTATTTAGTAAAAAATTAGTTCCTTAATTAAATGTAAGCATACCTTATATTGTAACTTATATAAAAATAAACTTATGCAGCAAAACATGAGTGGCCCTTATTTTGTTTTGAGTAGTACATATATATTATCACCATTATTATCCTTACTTATGTTTTACAATAATAATAATACAACCAAATCTAATTTGTTGACCTTATCGTATATCTCTTAAACCGTTTTTGTGCAATTATCTTAAGCTCATGTGTGATTAATGTCTTATTATAAGGTATCATTTGGACCACAAATCAAACAAAAATTTGCGAACCCCTAAACGGGCTATTTTTGACGTCACTCTTTATACATATAATACTTACAAGGAGATGCACCCAGAGTGAAATTCGGGATTTTGATGAAACTTCGCTGGTGTGTAGAATAGGCAAAAATAAGGGACCCGTATTTTTTTTATCGGCCATCTTCTACGTTTAGAGGGTGAAACCAGCCCCTAAAGTTGGGGGTTAAAATCGTATTTCTTAAAATATCTCGAAAACTATAAGAGATAGAGGAAAACTTTAAATTGACGAAATGTTACTTTTTGAAAGACCTATTCACCTGTATAGATTAAATCAGGGCCGGGTTCATAAGAGGGGCTGGAGGGGCAAAAATGAGGGTAAATTTTCTTGTACAGCCTGAATGTTTCAATGTATCAAATTGTTGGCATCATAAATAGAAATAGCACCAAAAATTAGGTGATACGTGTTTTTAGGAAAATAGGGTAGATTATATTGCATTATTATTGATTGCAAATTCCTTCTAAATTTTTTTTATTTTTATGTTTATTTTCATCATAAAAATGTATATTTTTTACTTTCCGATAATGATTCATGTATTTTTCAGTACTTACTTAATTGGTAATTTAGCCATTTGTATATTTGGTTACTAATATTCGACATTTCTTATACCTATTTCTACCAAAGTTCTCTGGTCTCCAATTGTTAATGAATGTTCAAGAAGAAGCAATAATCTTCCGTTCAACAACTGCCTTTATCTTCTTACAAATTCGTTTTTAACCAAATAAGGGCGGTTTATTTCTTTCTCAATATTCAAACTATTTTTCTTTTTGTATGTTTTATAGGTGTCAACCCCATTTCCCAAATCGCAAAATTTATTACAAAGCACCTGAACAGTGGGCGAAAGAGATTATTGCTTCTTGTCGAGCATTCATTAACACAAGCACTCCAGAGACCTTTAACTTTCGCAGAAAGAGGTATAAAAAATATCGAATATGCGTAACCAAATGTACACATGGCTAAATTACCAATTAAGTTAGTACTGAAAAATATATGAATCACTATCGAAAAGTAAAAATTTACATTTTCATGATGAAAATCAACATAAAAATTAAAAAATATAAAACGTATTTGCAATCAATAATAATCCAATATAATCTACCCTATTTTTTCTTTCCTTATATGGCTTGGGTACGACACATATTTCGAAAAAACGCAAAAACACGTATCCCCTATTTTTTAGTGCTCTTTCTATTTATGATGGCAAAAATTTGATACATTCAACCATTCAGGCGGTGCAAGAAAATTTACCCACATTTTCACCCCTCCAGCCCCTCTTATCAACTAGGCCCTTGTTTAACCTATACAAGTGAATAGGTCTTTCAAAGAGTAACATTTTGTCAATTTAAAGTTTTCCTCTATCTCTTATAGTTTTCGGGATATCTTAAGAAATACGATTTTAACCCCCAACTTTAAGGGCTGGTTTCACCACCTAAACGTGGAAGATGGCCAATAAAAAAAATACGGGTCTCTTATTTTTGCCTCTTCTACACACCAGCGAAGTTTCATCAAAATCCCGAATTTCACTCTGGGTGCATTTCCTTGTTAGTATGATTCCGTATTTGACAGGAATATGTACGGATAACAATTTAATTTGATGGGTTATTTAATAGATACATAAAAATATAGTTTAATTAAAAAATTCCAAATTCACTCCTGCTTATAACAGTGATATTGAAATTTTTATTGTACATAAAAAAAAAAAGATATCAGAAACATTTAACCAAGTAAATGTAACTAGAAATGAATTATAAATCAACAAAATAATCTTATATATGACGTTACAATATGTATTTGTCCTTGCAATAAAATAATTTACGTAAAACTGTAGGTATACCAATTACATTCAGTAAAATCGTGAAAACTATTAGTTTCATGACTTTTTTTATTTTTAGAAATTACGTGTTTTAAAATCTTAATTATAACACTTCTAATTCGCATACCGAAAGTTCAAAGATCCCTCTTATGATTCATAAGGTACCGTCTTTCACAACTCGAATATTTAAAAAAAATTTAAAACTTCTCTTTATTATAAACCTTATTCAGTGAAGTGCAAGTTGTACTTGCTCAAATAATATTCCGTACAATCAGTGACCCTTATGGATTTTATTAATAAGTAGCATATGAAAGTAGAGAAATTGGTTTGAACGTGTTACACCCATCTTTATTTAATGGGCTTTATGGTTGCATAAGAACTCATGAATACCAACATTATATATTTTTTTGGTAATTGTCACACAAGGGACCCACATAAAATATATATTTAAATAATATAACTTGTCATTTCTGTTATTCCCTTTTCAATAAAAAAATCCTTAAAAATATACAAAATATTCCTTGAAGCATTCCCCAACGATTGAACTTTAGTTAATTTCCCTAGCTTATCTAGTTCACGAGAAAAATGGGTTTAAAAAATCCCTTCAAAATAACACTTTTTTTATTATCTGGGAAACGGTTCAAGGTCAAGGTCCAAAAACCATATGTGTTATTTTCTAACGACACCCCCTTCCAACTACAAACCCTGTTTTGAAAATATCTCTCGGGGGCCATTTCACTATATTTATGACGCTATACCCTTAAACATCAACCAACTAAGGCAGGGGTGGCCAACCCGCGGCCCGCGGGCCGCATGTGGCCCGCCTTGAATTTTTTTTGGCCCGCGAGATACATCACACTTATACAAAATATATTTATTTTATAATGACCAAGGTAGTGAAAACCAATGAATTAACCAAATACATTACTTGTGCATCCACATATTCAAAAATATATTACATAAATTTATATGCGGCCCGCGGAGTTATGATACGTTTCCAAAGTGACCCGCAAAATCATTTGGGTTGGCCACCCCTGAACTAAGGTATATTTTTATTGGGAAAACCAAGGTATATATCAAGGGGCCCCTTGATATATTGAAGAAAGAAAAGAAATAGAAAATTGAAATATTAGTACCTAAATAAGGGCAAGTTAAAAGATACAAATATTTATATTAAATCAGATTACCCAGATCACATCCGGAAAGAAAGGATGGAACTCGGAAAAGTAATGAAAACCCTTAAAGAAAAAGGTTTAATCCTACATTGAAATATGATAAATTATTTTTGGATGGAAAGTCATATAAATTACACGAAATTCAAAAGTCCCGAAAAAACATATGAATTAGATAGTTCCTCTGATGATGAATCAGTCGTGTCAATAACAACACTTTCAAAAGCTCTAAAGCAACCATCTGGGCCAAAAAAATACTGAAAAAACGTAAAAAATTTAATATGGATACAGACGCTACCTCAAATTCATGTCGTAAGGCAAACATTGATGCATACTTTACCAAATCTGAATCGGAAGGCAGTAAAGCAACTTCAAGCGGCAATTTTACTCAACATGTAAATACTGAAAAGCCTAGCCAAGAAACTCGGTCAGATGAAGAAGAACAAACACGAGTATAACACTCTGATGATTCAAAAAACTAAGACACTGTTACTCAATAATGCTGTGGAACTGTCATAGATTTAGTAATTTTCTTAATGTTCAACCCTGGCAACAAAAAATAATTTGTGATTTTGACATAATATGCCTCACGGAAACTCAAACCCAAACAATGTTTGTGAAAACCCCTTCGTTTTTAAGCAACTACAAAATGATGCAAAGGCCTGCAACGAAAGAAAAATTACTGGGTCGTCCTAGCGGTGGTTTACATATGTATGTTATTAGGTAATTACAATTTTAAGATACCTGAAAATAAAATTTTAGGAAAATTGCAAAATTAAAAGATATAAAAATCCAGTTAACAAAATTTATTTAACAAATATTTTTGCAATTTTTACAATTTTAATTTTTTGAATATAGAAAAATGATTTTCTATTATTCAAGATGTTATGCCTCGACTAAACATAGTACAATTGTAAAAATTTATCTCAAGGGTCGGTTTATTGTAGAAGAAGAAGAATTTTCAGACGAAGTTACATAAGCAAAAGCTTTACATAAGGAAAATATAAAGCATAAAATTTACAAGAAAGCGAGATAAAGCATTGTTTTAACAGAATAAAAAAATAAAAATAAGCAAAGACAACCTAGTATGTCAGTCGATAAATTTAAGGTAAATTACGTAAGAAAAATTAAACAAGAGAAAAAAAAGGCAAAATAATTAACGAATATTCACCGACTAACATAAAAGGAATTTTAGCTTTTAAAAGATAACTAAGTAGGTAATTGACAGGAATCTTTCACACAAAGATAAGAGATAAGAGAGGTTAAATTTAGATAAATACAAAAAAATAAGATTGTAATGGAAGATTACTACCAATAAAACAAAAAAATTAACCAAAATAATTAAATTAATACATCTAAGCCGTTACAAGTATAAAGTAAAATATTAACTACGTTAGTACAATTAAAAAAAAAACACCATTGCTATTGTATTGGAAAATGAATTTAGTAAAAGCGAAAGTTAATTTTAAATCACTGATTTCAATGTATTGATTTGTAACACAAAAAGAAAAATTCAACAAACACTAATAGAATTTTTAGATTAAACTACACGTGGTGAAGATGAGGTTAGAATTACTTAACTCAATTATTGCTGCAGAACATTCGGTGCAACAAAGCAAACGTGCACAACAGCAAACATCCATGAATTTCAGGGCGATACAATTCCGAATAATAGTCCAGAACGATCCAGAGCCAAATTGCAGATGAAACGGATTGCCACACAGTCACAAATAGCGTGAATTCCAACCAAAATCCATTCAACTTAATTGTACAAATCAATGTCCAATACTCTCGTTTTAAATAGGATTTTACAATCAAAGTAGAAGATTAAAATTAAAACAGAAATAGTATAGAAACCTGTATGAGAAATTACAATTTTAAATATGCAATTAAATGATAAATGACAAAGCCTTCGAAGGTTATGCAATAAAAATTGTTCAATTTAACAAAATTACAGAACTCACAAGGCACAGCTAACAATAATGAAATAAAGAAAATTATTATACCTGTACCAAAACGAACTAAACCTGATGAAATTGAAGTTTCAAAAAGAATGAAGCTTCGAACCACACTGGGTTATATAGCAAAGTTTTTCCGCGTAAAACGGCTGTCAAACACAAATACCAACCAAAAAAAAAAATGTATTTAAGAGTAAATAAACTCGGGTAAGAATTATAACGTGTACGGTGTGTTCCATCGTACAATTTTCATTTGCATTATGTAAATAACAAAAAAAATATTTTTTTTTAAAAAATTTTATTATTTTTTTAATAAGATTTTAAAAATTAAATCTTTCTTTAAAAATTTCGCTCAAGAATGTAACAATGTTCGAAACTGTTATGAAATTCAATTGATCTCGGAATTTAATTTAATGCTCTTCATACGCCTGAAACTTCAAAACTGGACTCTAATTATTGGATTAGTATATTTTAAGGATTCATCAGACTTTGAAATCATATACGAGCTACTAGAAGACTTACTGTGGGAAATAGTGGATAAATATCCCGACGAGAGAATTATCTTTCTTGGCGATCAAAACTCAAGAATTGGTGAACGTAATCAAGGATTTAGCGAACTTTTTGAAGATACCAATCTAAGTTGGCGAAGAACTTCTCTGGACGACAAATGCAAAAAAAGTGGAAAATTCTAGTAACACTAATGGAAACTTTAGGTTTCTATACAACCAATGGAAGAAGCATGAGTGATTTTCCGGTGCAGTATACATTTATTAGTGAAACTGGAAAAAGTGTTGTGGATTTAGTGTGGTGCAATGCGACAGTGATTAATGATGTCTTAGATTTCGAAGTTTCCAACTTTGTATTATCATCAGACCATCTGTCATGTAGTCTGAGGTTAGTAGGTCCAGTTGATTTAGGGGTACCCAACAATAAGTATTACGTACAAACCAAACTTATATGAAAAGATTAAAATGGTGAGTCTTTTTATAACCAGATGTCACTCTATAGCGATTACATTCTGAATTCGATTCCATTTCATAACATGTATAATTATCTAGTTGACTCTATCTGGGCAGTAGCATCTGATTTGGGGCTATCCAAAGAAATTCGTATTTATAAAAATAATAAAATTAACAATAAACCTTGGTTTAACCATGATTGTGTCGTCTCTAAAAAACAGTTACATTTAGCTTTTAGAACATGTAGAAAAAATAATTTTGAAAAAAATTCACTGGATATTTATCTTTTAGTGAAAAAAACACATAAAAATTTGATAAGAAAAACAAAAAAAATATATTTTGATGAACTGCAAGTTAAGCTTCACAATATAAAAAACACTAAAGAATTCTGGCAGGTAGTTAATATGTACAGACGAAAGAAACCCCATATTAGCCATATTAGTCTCACACAGTGAGAACAGTTCTTTACTAGTTTATAGCCCCCTCGATTATATTGCAACACAAGATGATACGACGCTCGTCACCCGTTTCTTGATTCCCCGTTGAAATACATAAACTAACTGATGCAATTAGAAAAGCAAAAAATAAAAAAACCCTGGTATAGATCAAATTAGTAATGAGTTCATTTGGAATTTACCAAGTAATTGGCAAAATTTTATTATTAATTTAATGAATAATATATTAGAATCCGGTAATATGCCAAAAGAATGGTCCAAAATAAATGTTATTATGCTTCACAAAAAAGGGAATGTCGCTAGCCCAGAAAACTACAGAATGATAGCACTAATTAATTGTATAATGAAAATATTTACCCAAATATTAAATAATCGCTTAGTTACTTGGAGCGAAAGTTTTAGCATACTGCCGAAAGTGGTTTTAGGCCGGGTAGGGGTTGTTTAGACAATATCTTTACATTGTAAAGTGTTATACAAATAAAAATTCGCCATGTGAAAGGAAAACTCTACACGACTTTTGTTGATTTTAAAAGAGCATTTGACTCGATACCTCATGGAAAACTGTGGAATAAACTTTTTGATATAGGAGTAAGCTCTAGACTAGTCGACGTCATAAGATATCTATATGAAAATGCTAGTTTACAAACTAAAGTAGAAAATACTCTTTCCAAACCAATTGAAATATCCCAGGGTATCTTACAGGGTGATTTACTGTAACCGCTACTGTTTGCACTATACACTAGCGACTTAGATTGTTATTTTAGAAAAAAGGGCGTTACAGGTAAAAACATCGACAGTAAGAATGACATTCTTTCAGTGCTGTATGCAGACGATCTGTTTATATTTGCAGACTCACCATTTGATTTAAAAAAAAATTAGTTATGTTGGGAGAGTATTGTGAAGAAAAAGATTTAGTAGTAAATGTAGAAAAAACAAAAGTCATTGTCTTTAGGAAAAATGGTAAACTTCCAACAAATTTATTAACATTCTCTTACAATTCACGAAAGGTTGAAATTGTTAAAAATTATGTATATTTGGGTACCCCTTTTTCTTCATCAGGAGTTTTCAGACTTGCAGTAGATACCGCAAATAATAAAGCATATACTGCTATTAACAATGTGCATAATATCTTTAAAAGATCTAAAATGAAGTCGTGGGACTCAAAAATTCAGTTATATACGACAATTGTAATGACTACATTGCTTTTTAGCAGTGAAATATGGAGCATGAGATATTTAGATTTAATTGAAAAACCTCAAATGAAATTTTTTAAATCATTATTTTTCTAGCCTAGAAATACCCCAGACTATATGGTGAGATTGGAAGTTGGTGTAGTTAAAATTGGTTATAAGGTTTGGAAGAAAGTACTTGGCTGGGGAAAAAACTGCTAAAAATGTCACAAGAGAGATACCCTAGAATTTGTTATGATCGCCTTAAAACATTAGATAACTCACCTTTTAATATTGAAAAATATAATTGGGTAACACAATTAAAAAAATGGCTTATCTCACTTGGACAGGAAAATATGTGGTTAAACCAAAACGCTAACATAGTTAAACTCACCAGGGAAGTTGCTTTGAACACTTACAAACTCTTAAAATAAATGATTTAAGTAGGCTTGCAAAGACTTCATTTAGCGATTTTTATCAGCTTATTAACAAATATCCAGATATGGAAATCTACCTGACAATGCAAAAAAACATCGAGACGATCCGTGTAGTAAGTAAAATTCATGTAACAAACAGAAATACAATAAAAATTTTGTATGAGGGGAAATATATACTTTTGGGATTTTAACTGTTTATGTACAATTTGTGATAAAAGAGAACCAGAAAACTCACATAACTTTTTTGTGTATGTCCAATATATAAACCATTGAGGGATAAATATCTGGAACCATATCTCACAAGAGATAGATGTTACTACAACGATTTACTGATAATTGGTACCAACGAAAGCAAATTAAAATCGTTGTTGTATTACATTAAAGGAGCATTGCAATTAAGATGCTTATTAATGAATAGGTATAGAACTGTCAGCAACTATTTTTTCCCTGCTTCAGATCATGGCTCAGATTTATTAAATATTAAACTAATGGAAAACGAATGTTAATAATTAGTAATATATTACGTAAGTGTATGTCAGTGTAAACGGCACCTATACTTAATAATTTTACTTGTAAATAAAATTACTTACCAAATTTCGTATGATACTTTTGGTAACTTATAGAAAAAGCTTCATTTATAGTACATACCCTGCTAAAATTTTTAAGTATCATATGATACTTACCAGATCTAACCACATGTTAGATGTTACCTATCAGTTGCTGATTTTTATTATTAAGTATCATCTATGTAACGCTACTCATGTCAACACTCAATTCCAAACTCACACTTTTGTATAACTATTTATGGTTGAATGCAAAATAAATTAATATTATATATATATATATATATATATATATATATATATATATATATATATATATATATATATATATATATATATATATATATATATATATATATATATATATATTGACAAATATTAAATAATATTCAGGTATAAAAATTGTAGTATAGACAAGCTGCGTACTTTTAAAATTCGACTGTTGTGCCGCCTATCGTGAAAATAAGTCAACCCTGGCGTTCGCTATTACATTATATATACGTAAATTTTTAAAAAATATTAAATGAATAAAAATAACAATTATTGTTTTTTTTTTTTGGTTTTCAGTTCATTAGAATCAATTTTTTATACTCTAAATCAATACCCAAATGTCAAATTTACGACTCATTTTTAAATAATTTAGTTAAATAGAACCCTTTTGACAGATAGGTAAACTTAAAAAAATACCTATCAATCATCTAATTATTTTGATGTTAAAATATAAAACAAATTTCTTTATTACTGACAAAAATTAAAGATTTGTATAATTATTTCATTCATTCATGGTACGTATTTTAAAATTTGTACACAATTTTTTAGTAATTATAATAATTAACAGTATTAAAGTTCGTTAAATATATATGTAATATGGGATATCTATACGTAAAGTAAAATACAGACTGTAAAGTAAAATTTATAATGCTCATGCTGCAATCAAACGATTTTAAAAGGATGAATATTGCCACAAACTGTGAGTATTAACAATCATTTTTTTATTACAACTGATGTAAATAAATAGCAACTGTAGAAAAGAATCTGAAAAGAGTTGTAAAAAATGAAAATATCAAACTGAAGAAATTCATTCTCATGCATAGATTAAGATACATAATATAAACTGAAAAAGAGTGTTTTCAGTAAAATAAAAATGTTGAAATTATTCATTTTAATTGTCATTGAGGATCTTTTATTATTTTTTTCGCCTCTTAAATCCATTTTGATAAACTTTTTACATTAGTATTTTTAAATGTCAAACGCCAGTTTTAACAAAAATGCAACTAGAGCGCACTACTTGAGCTACGCAGCTTGTCTATATTTTTCGTGTGTAGATCATGTAGATTTACCAATTATTCCTTCTTTTTTAATTTCTAGAGCTTCTTTTATAAAAAATTGACCAAAATACCCGTTCAACATAATATACATATAAATAAGGATTACCTAACAACATAACATGTTGATCAAAGTAAAACCTGTTATCAAGTTGTCTTTTTATATACTGTTACGTGTTCCATTAATTTAGTAATAAATAATAAGACTTAAGTCCCTAATTTCAAGTGGGAAATTTTAAATTTTTTTTATTGAAAAATGTATGCCTTACAATATGCAAGAATATACCCATTGTATGCCTTGCAATACGCACGAACACACCCAGTACATACGATATAAAGTTGTATGTGCGTAGTGATTTTTCTTTCGCGAAGTTATTTCACTCATACAAGTTAATGTTCCGAAATAACGACAGGTATTTAAACCCCGTGAAACAAAATTTAAATTCTTTTTCATTTTGAAATTTCGTCTGGCTTTCTTTGGTGCTTTTCTTATTGTACAGCTATGTGAAATTTTAATTTATTTCAAACATTTTTTAATTTCATTGTTGAGTTGTAAAATTTTTTGGTAACTTGTAATTTTAAAAATGTATTTGCTTATAACCTATGGTAGTTTTATTGAAATTTGTTTGCGAACGTGCAATTAATTGTGCTTTTCTTATTGTACAGTTATGGTTAAATAGTTTAAGGTTTAATTTTAAAATACACTTTTTTCCAACAAAATGGAACATCTTAAGTTGTGGATTTTGGTTGCCGAAAATGAAAATCATATGGAAATTTGACATCTGATAATTATGCCCGAATTCACTGTAACATTGGAAAGGAATTACTATGCGGATTTTCGTCGGGGATTAGTCCATATGTTCCTGCAATTCAATTCCTTCAGTTCAAAAACCTTACATACGACAGTCCAACTTCAAAACCACTTACTGTGACATTATTGCCCACTATCAGTGTATTAATAGTACAAATGAGTGTTAGTAAACTAGTATGTAATTTAAGAGGGTGACTCATCCCCTCTCCATTGTTGCCAAAAATGAATTTTGAAATTAAAAATTTCATTTCTACGTTATTCTAATTTTCTTGCACTATTTTCCATGAAGAAGAACTTCTTGAACTACCCAAGTAGTACGACTATTCGGCACAGTCACCCCCTAGTTAACTACCCTTAGACTTAATATTAGGACATTGAGCGAAAACAGGTCAATTACATTTTTGATGTAGATTTCAAATCTGTAAACAAAATTTTTTATATTTTGTAATTTTCACCCCCTTCTTGCAAAATTAACCCTCAAATTTTAACCCTCAACCACCCTTGTTAATGCAAATTGAACAATTTGCATATCAATAGATAGCTCTTTAAAAAGAGCAATATCGCCAATTTAAACTTTTGCTCTGTCTCTTACTGTTTTCAAGATATTTGAAAAATTAAATTTTTACCCCAATTTTTGAAGGGCGATTTCACCCCTTCAAACCGTTTTTCCGCCGATAAAACAAAATACGCGTGTCTTAGATTTCGACGTAGAATAACATATTTCAGCGGCATTAAAATCGGAGGCGGACATCTGGGAACCTTTCCTTGTAAGATAAGTTTCATTTCATCATCTTGCTAGTGAAAATTTTCACGTGTTACGTACCACCTACCTGTTCCAACATTTTACGTATTACCTACCTGTTTTAATAGTGTTAAAACCCGACAACCTTGAGTGCACTTATATTACGAACTAATTTTGGCTTAGTGACTCAAAATTTTTGTATTAATAATTTCCGGATAGTTTTATATCATGTATTTCTTCAACTTATTTAGCCATAATTCATACTAAGCACTTAACACGTTTTGTTTTTTTTTGTTAATACGATTAAACTACTTTTCGCTACTTTTATCGCAGGCTGGCTAATTTCCGTGTCCTTATTGATTGTGTAAAAATTTCTCTAGGAAATTATTTTTTCTAGTCAAAAAACGAAACCTTGTTAATAACAGATTTAAAAAAAGAAAAGAATTTACTTATTGAAAATTGTTAAACCAAATATTTTTAATAATATGGCTGTGCCTTAAATTTATTTTTATATACATTTTATTTGTCCGAATTTCATTAAGACTATTTCATTGTTCAAATTTGATTTTTGCTATTTTAAAGAACCATACACGCCCTGAGAAATATCTTAAAAGAAAAAAAATTATATTTAATAATTGATATTAAATTTTAAATATATGGCATGCTCTTAAAAAACTAAATTTTTAAACATAAATGAACATACTCTAACAACTGAAATTTTTTATTTACCAAATACCTTTTTTTTCTATTTCAGAAATTTTTGTTATTTTCATATCTTTTATTATTAATTCAATTTTTCAAATTTAAAATTCATTTTTTAAATTCATGTTTTGGTAACAAAAGTAAATGGCGCCCAACATAGTGGCCTGAGTTGTTAACTCAAAATTTTTTGACTTTAATGAAATTTAAGATTAAAATTGAAACTTGTTGTTTGTTAATTTTTTTTCTGTCGTATTAACCGGATTTTTAATTTAGGAAAGCCAAAATTTTCCGAAAAGCACCAAAAAAAAAAACTGTTTGTTTGGTATTTATGAAAATGCTGTTGGTATTTAATTGGTTGGTATTTATGAAAATCTTTTTATCGTCAGTATTGTAAATTATCTTAAATTATTTTTATATTTTTCTGCTTCGTGCATACAATTTTCGTATATTTTTACATAAAGTTTTTTTACTGTCCGTCCTGTCTGTCTTTTCATAATTAATTTCGTTCTAATTTTCTTACGTATGTTATAAAATTTTTTCGTCTGTCCGTTGTCCGTCTCTTTCGTAATTCAAATTCAATTATATTTCGGATAAACTTTTTTAAGGGATTTAATTATGGTCGCTAATCAAGACGTGAGTTTTGTCGGCTTAAAACGTGATGAACTAGTTTACGAAGTTTTAAGGCGTGGTAGATCTACTACCGCTCTCACGGCTAGGCAGATGACGTCATTATTGAACTCTGGTTTAGGACTCGATGCGACTTTTGCTCCTCCTCTTGTGGGAAAAATAGAAACTTTACGAGCTAAATATAATCAAATGTCTATTACAGTCCATCTGTTCATAGGTAGTGAAGACTTTATCGAATACACACATCTATCTAACAGAATCGCGCATTTCCTGCGTCGTATCCCTCCCTCAACCTGACGATTTAACTTGTACGTCGGCTATCGAGCACAAAATTGATACAGGCGATGCCCCACCTACTAGGCAACGCAATTACGTAGCGTCTAAACCAATTCAAGACTTTATCAACTCTGAGATCGATCGTACTCTTGATCTTCAGGTTATTGAGCCGGCTCAGAGTCCTTGGAATAATCCCATCGTGGTAGCCAATAAGAAGAGTACCGACGGTACTCCTAAATTCCGGTTTTGTTTAGATTTTCGGAAACTGAACGCTGTAACGCTTAAGGACGCTTATCATGCACCAAATTTTAGATCGGTTAGGCAATGCCAGTTGGTTCACTACCCTGGATCTTAAATCCGCCTTCTGACAAATACCTTTGGAGGAAAGTAGTCGTCAAAAATGCGCATTTTCTGTGCCTGGACGCGGCCAGTTTCAGCCTAGGCGAATGATGCTCAGTTTAACTAACGCTCCAGCCACTCAACAACGTCTGGTAGATACTATTTTGGGTCCTGGTCTTGAACCACATGTCTTCGTGTACCTGGATGACATACTGATCGCTAACACATCATTTGAGGATCATCTGAAAACTGTTTCTACAGTCTTAGCTCCATTGAAAGCTGCTAACCTTACGCTTTCTCTTGAGAAATGTCACTTCGCCAAGCGTGAAATAAAATACGTCGGATTCATAGTGAATTCGAATGGAATCCAGGTAAACCCAGAAAAAACGAGTGCAATCGCCTCCTACCCAATTCCTAAGACGGCGAAACAAGTTCGTTTCTTTTTGGGAATCGTCTCGTGGTTTCGTCGTTGGATCCCGCACTTTACGGAACTTGCAGCCCCGTTACTCAAACTGACGAGGAAGAATTGCAAATGGATCTAGAACAACGCCACGCAGAAATCCTGAATCCGACACACTGAAGCAACATCTTTTATCACCTCCGATTCTCAGTTGTCCGGATCCGTACCTCCCGTCCACGATCCACTATGACGCCTCACAACATTCGGTAGATAATTGCCTTACCCAGCAAACTCCTGGCGGTAAAGAGAGGGTAATAGCTTATGCGTCCCGTGCTCTGTCAAAAAACGAACTAAACTATTCCGTGACTGAAAAAGAACTGCTTGCGATCTTATGGTCAATCAACAATTTCCATTTCAATATGTATTGGGAACATAAAAGAAAATTCTGATCATATTATATTATCTGCACGTATTTTAACTCTTACTTTACATACTAAAACGACAAAGACAAAGATAGATTCTAAATAAGGCGACGTTGCATCGAATGCCTTCAGTTCCCCGACTAGCAAATACATCTTATCTCCATTATCCATGTCAATTTTCTTACTTTCTCCAAAAACACTAGGCATAGGTAGGTACATTAAAAATGCACTCATATAATTTAAATTATTTTATTAAAAAAATAAATTATATTCAACGGAACAAACAATTTAATAAAAAAATTAATTTTCAATAATAATAGCAAAATTACTTATATTAAATCAGACTTACAATAATTAATTTATTAATTGGAAAAATTCTAGTTAAACTTTTTACTATATTCGGTTCAGCACCAATTTCGTGATTTATTCAAGTGACTCTTTAATAAATTTTTAACTTTTCAACTGTTTCTAACTAATTATATTTTAATATTTTAAAATAAAATTAATCATACGTATTTATAAGTAATTGCTCAATGTTTCTGCGATAGTAAGTTTAAAACTGAATAACGTACTCCGTAAGTTCATAAACCTAATACATACATTTTGTAACACCTTCAATTTAATACAAGATTTAAATAGGATATTGACTCGGTTGGAAATTTGCATCAAATATTAAACAAATCCACGGGTTAACATTCGCAAAAGATAGAAGTAAAAATATTTGGTGATTTATATTTAGAAATTCGATTTTGATAATCGTTAATTTTCAGCCTTAATTTGAATGATTAAGAATGCATCAAGCGGCATTACTTCAAAATGACGTCAGAATTCAGGGGCGTACACAGCCGAGCCTCTTGAAGGTGGGGGGTAGTGGTCGCGCGAAAAATAATAGGACTAAAAAAAATTTCTGAAGCAAAATTAAAAAAAAAAAGAAATAGACTTCTTCTATACCGTTAACGACAAAAAAAAAATAAACGTCAGCTGGTAAATTTACCGATATGGTGTTTAAAATTAAATTATATTTAGTGTATACTTTTAATTCGGGGGGGGGGGGGTAATGACCCCTTAACCCCCCTCCCTTGTATACGCGCTTGTCAGAATTTGCAAACAGTTATCAAGATAAGATATGTATATTATCACAGTCATCAAGATTTGAATTATATTTTTTTCTGTATTTCGATGAACAAACAGTATTTAAATGAATACTTCTTTCTACCAGGGATGTAACTATATACATACCACGGCAACAGTTGTATCAATAATACAGGAGCCCTCACTTCTGTGAACAAAATATTTGTTTATCCAACAATTTTTATTTCCCGAAAAAGAATTCCCAAGAAATTTTAATACTGAGCCAAATCAAGGCAAGTTACGTCACCGCCTTCTGCTTCGACACGTTTATATATAATTATCGTTACTGAGTTTTTGAAGCCTAACGTTGGTGTGTTATTGACGAAATTCAAATTGTTGCAAAATTATTATAACAAATTCAAATTTACTTCAAATTAAGCAATTACTTTTAGTGGTTTTCAAAAAAGTTACCAAAAATTTCAATTAAATACCTTAACAATATTTATTCTTATTGTAAAAATATTCGTAAAAAGGAAGCGAAATATAAAATTATTTGTTAGTAGCAGACTTGATTAAAGGTATCGATATTAATTACAATTAAAATCACTGAAAATCAAGTTTATGCCTACACATTTATACAATAGAAATACAATTTATTTAAAGGTAACCTGTCTCAGATTCTAAAATAATTGTTATGTTAAAGACGTACCTTTGGTGTTCACTATAAACAAAATAATGGTTTCTAATTTATTATATAGGTACATCTCACTACATACATACAATTTGTTTTCAACGATTTCACATTAATAAAACTAATAGTCCTAGCGCCGAGCGTATGATTTTGATCGGTATCAAACATACAGTTAATTTTTGGAAAAAAATGAAAGGAGACAGAAATCACATACACAAAATGTTCCATTCGATTTTCACCAAATCCTGATAGCAATCGAATTTATGACCTAATTAATGTCTATTAATGAGGCTCACGAGCTGGCACGAATTTTTATTAAATTTTGCTTGAACTGACAATTGCTGTTGTTACTTAAAAGAGATTAATTTTTTATATATATATATATATATATATATATATATATATATATATATATATATATATATATATATATATATATATATATATATATATATATATATATTATGGATATTCGGTGTTGGAAGTAACTCGGAAATCATTCTTATAAGAGGGTCAAAAATTGATAATGTATCTATGAACTTGCAAATTCTATGTGAATGGTATGTCGATATGTTATAAATTTCTACCAGAGTTTGGTTAAAATCATTTAGAACCTTTTGTGTTTATTAAGATGTTTCCTTTCATTTTTTTCAGAAACGAATTAGATGCTGGATATTGATTAAAATTATACGGCCAACGCTCGGATAATAATATCATTCATTTATTTGCCAAAAGTTACGCTAAGTGAAAATCCGTATTAAAAAATATGAAAATGCTTTTCCTGTCACTTTTCATCAATAAATATTTCATAGGATTACGAATCAACTTTCGAGTTTTACATTACCTACTGTCAGGACAAATATAATCATTTGTATTTAAGTGGTATATTGTTCTGTGTAAAAATCTAGTTTTACTGAAATTTGACCTTCATATAATAATTTGGTATATCTACTCTTTATAATTAATATATCGTCCTAATTACAATATTAAAAAAAAAATTTGTGGATTTTTAATTTTAATGATCAGTTTATTTACTTCAATAAAGAAACACTTTTTTGGTGTCAACATCTTTCATAAAAATTTGGGTCAATAGACCGTTTAGGTCAAAAGACCGCTTTAGAATTGCTGTAGGCCCTAGACATCCTAGACACTTTTTGGATAAAAACGAAAATAAAAATAAATGAAGTATAGGCTGTAGGTTCGTAGGCTATAGATTCGTACTAATTGGATAAAACGACATTGGTGACGCCCCACTAATGGATGAGCATTAATAACTACCTTATCACAGATGAGACAGATCAAGCCTACATATAAAAAAGTGTAATCCGCGGATGCAATAAGTAGCAATTTACACCACTACTAATTTAGTCTGTTACTGAACGTCGTGGTGTTCACGTCATAATAAATATCATGTTTTTTTAATCAACTCGTAAAATTTAAACAGAAAACAATATGAAGTGTGTCATATATAAGTGTAAATATTCTATTGAAACAAAAAATTCTCAAAATAAAAGGATATCTTTCTTAAAATAAATAAATTTATTTTTAATTGTTGACTGGTGGTAAGATACGGTGGCCATGATAGTATATAATATATATATGCGTACTGCATTTATCATCATCAACATATCCTACTAACACATTGGTATATTCGTATCCATACATCATGTGTTTTGATCGTATGTGTGCTGTGTTACGTCACTTGTTGATTACAGTGGGCACAGTTTGGTAGACATACTAGTTTGACCCCTTGTACTTTATATACAAACCTTGTACAGTAGACTATGAATAATTGTTACCCAGAATAAAATCTTCAATTGTATTCGTCCTGGTGATGAGATTAAACTGACGTTTTATTGGTAAATACAGTATTTATTCTTTTATAGGAACACGCCGGCCTCTCTCATTTTATATAGCATATAAGAGCAAGAGGGACGGTGTATTTCCATTAAAGAATATTTATTGTATTGGAAAAAAACATTTTCATATTCCCCCATAGCTAAGTCCCCCCATACGGAATATTAACTATTATTTTATTTATAAATATGTTATTTTATTAAATTTACTATCATAAGCTTCTTGAGCAATTTTACATAGTTGTTCTGTCATTACAGGTCCCGTTTCCTCGACCATTTTATAAAAATGCCCTTCTTTATTTTGACATAATATGTGAGGGTGATCAAACTGTACCATTTGTCCGCCGTCCATTACAAGTATTTTATCTGAATCCATTACAGTGTTTAAACGATGAGCAACTGTTAATACTGTACAGCTAGCAAATTTTTGTCGAATTGTTTGTTGAATCAACGCATCAGTCCTAAAAGGAAAGAATAATTATTTGACGTAAATGTTACATTTATTGTGAATTTAATAAATTCATAAAACATACTGTGGGTCAACGTTAGCAGTAGCTTCATCTAACATAAGAATTTTATTGTTTCGGATAATTGCTCTGGCTAAACAAACCAGTTGCCTTTGACCAACACTGAAATTTGACCCATGATCCAAGACTCTAGTTTCTAGATTATTTTCTGCAGCTATAACATCTTTCAGTTCGACCTAAAAAATGATTAATGTAATGTAAGATGATTAAAATAATTATTATAAAATTAAAATAATTTCTTACATCTTCTAATGCACTCCATAGAACCGAATCTGGATACTCTTCAAATGGATCTAAATTTCTTCTCATTGTGCCCGAAAATAGTACAGGATCTTGAGGTATAATTGATATTCTTTTTCGAAGGTTCTGCAAATCAACATCTTTAGTATCAACACCATCAATCAAAATTTGTCCTTCAACAATCGCCAATCTGAACAACGCTGCTATCAAAGACGATTTACCAGCCCCAGTTCGACCAACAATACCAATTTTTTCAGATGGTTGAATTACTATGTTAAGATCTTTTAGAACGAACGGCTCATCAATCACATATCTCATATAGGTATGTATAAATTCAATTCGTGCATCTGAGGGCCAATTTTGTGGTGGTGGTTTGTCACTTTCAAAATTTGGTTCTGGCTCAAGTCCGGTGTATTCAAGCACTCTTTCAACAGACATTAATTGATTTTGTACTTCGGCTGATTGTCGCATACCCCACTGAACTAGACCTGTTAATGCCATAGACTGTGTTATGGCAAGACCAACACTTCCGGCACTTTCTACAATAAGCAGCAGAAATAAATAATTAATTTTACTGTTTAGCGATTAATTTATGTAAAATCATAATGATACCTCCTCCTCTATCAGTTATCAAAACAAATATCAAAATGACTGTTGTTATAAAAATGAAACAAAGTAAATCCAAAGAAAATCCAAATGCTGAACTTGAACATATAAACATATACCATGCTCCTGAATTTAAATCTTGATGTTTATCGAACTCATCCTGTAAAATTCCTTGAGCACCATATGCACGAATTGTTGTCAAGCCTTGCAATGTAGCATTTAAATGGGTGAAAACAGGACTACGAGCTAATATAAGAAAGAAATTATTAAAATTTTTAAAAATATAAAATTACTAACATAAAATTTCAATACGTATACAAAATTTTCTGAAGAGAAAGAATACAAATTTGATAAAGTGACAGTAAAGTGAAAATAAATAAATAAATAAAAATACGAGTTTACAAAATTAATATTATATTACACAATATAATTCGTAATTAAATTTTTGATTCCCGAAGTCCCCAGCATAGTATTTTTTAACATATACGTAATATAAAAAATTATGCATACAAAAAAAAAATACTATGCAACAACATTGAGAAAATTAATCAAATTATAATTTCCAAAATATACATTTTATCTATATATAGAATGTAATTTAATATTAAAATAGTTTAATTAAACTTACTTATTCCTTCCATTCTTTTGATATTTTTAGAAGTTTTAAGATATATTTTTTTATCATAGTGAAAGATAACCGCAATGACTGCAATTGGAATCAGGAAATATGGGTTAACAATAGATGTTAACACTATCGAACCAGTCATAATGAGTAAGACTTGACCAGCATCGAGAGTTGCTTTAGGTAATAATTCATCAATTGCGCCAATATCCTTAGAAAATCTGAAAGCATCAGTAATATATAATTATATATACTATTACTTTATTACTTTAAATTTAAAATCAAGTATTTTATAATGCTAAAAAAATTAAAAGCAAGAGTTTGTAATGAATGTTTAAAGGAATATAAATAATTAAAATGGAAACTATTTTGCTTCGTACATTTCTCGGCACACCTACTAGGAAACGTATGTAGTCTGTTTACAAAAAATATACTGCCCTGCAATAATAAATTATTACAGTAAGGATTCTCATCAATGGTACTATCAGCAATGTCCTAATTTCAGCAAAAATCCTCCCCCCTACTGTTACGTTCCGGACAAGATTTTGAATTGTTCTATCTGAATAATACCATGCAAAATACAATTAATGTTAGGGCAAAAGATAAATAATTAATCGTTGACATTATTCAAAAAGAGTGAAATGAAATGTGACAGTGAAAAATGTCCGATTTTAAATCGCTCCAACTGAGTAATGTCATGCGAGATTAAAGAAAAAAATTACACAATTCATTAATTTCATTAAAAATAGACGTGGTATTTTTTGCTAAATAAAATATTTGTTTTATTATTTACAAATTAATATGGAATATCCTGAGTAACGCTCAAATCAGTGAATATTATTTGTTTAAACTTACCTATTTAAAATTCGTCCTGCTGGATTAGTGTCAAAAAATCTCATACTGGTTTTTATTATACTAACGAACATATTGTTATGTAATTTCTGTGAACATCTAATACAAAGCATATAAAACGAGAATGATCGAACTAACGCAAATATAAATAATCCAACAATTAGCCCCGTGTAAATATCAATGTCCACATTTTGCGAAAATATCGGTTCTCTTGTTCGTTCTGATTCATTTAATCCTCGCAACTCTTCCTCATTTATCCTGAAAACGTATTTTAATTTTAAAACTGTTTTAAGAAATACAAATACGTGTAATTGTGAGTGATTTAAATTACCAAAAAGATACAAAATAATCACAACCACTTCCAAACCCTTGTGCCAACAAAAACAGGAAAAATATTAAAAATACAACAAATAAATTTCCACCGCTAGTGAAATATTTAATTAATAGGTTTCCTTTAACTGTTCCTTTAGAGGATTGTTCTGCCTGTTTCGCTTTCAATTCAGCATCCTCATTCTCTCCTAGTGTACTTACACTATTTATCGATGCAGTTTTTTGCTTAAAAATAAAATACAAATTAATATCCCTATACCATTTATTCTTATTTAAAAGTATGGCAATTATATATTTAAAATAAAAAAAAATCTGTCATTTTGAGAAAATAAATAAATATTGTTAATTATTAAAAATTGAAAATGTAAAATTAAATGAAAAAACATACTCGAACAAGTTTTCGTGCTGCTTGTTTAGCTCTTTCCTGCTCTAATTTTTTTTCTTCTTCATCAACCTCAGGTTCAGCAGTTAACATCTGAGCATAATCTAAATCGCTGTTTACAACTTCTGTAAATGTTCCTTGCATTTCAATTCTTCCCTATAATAAAAATTAACTTATCACATATTCACTAAAACAATACGAAATAGCACGACAAAGAGAGTTTAGTGTAAGAAATATCTTAACGATTTCAATCCGTAAAAAAATTACTTACGTCTCTTAAAATTAATAAGCGGTCTGCGTCTTTCATATATTGCAACTGATGTGTCACTAAAATCCTTGTTTTTGTTACTAAAAAGTCGTTAATACACTGTTCAAATAAATGTTTTCCCACGTGCGTATCTACAGCAGATAACGGATCATCCAGCAAATAAATGTCCGCTTTTCGGTAGACCGCTCGAGCTAAATTTATTCTAGCCTTTTGACCGCCACTTAGGGATGCACCTCGATCACCAACCATTGTCATATCGCCATGTGGTAATTGTTCGAAATCCTTTTTCAAGGCACAAACTCGAACAACAGTACTGTAACGTACCTTATCGTACGGTTCCCCAAATAAGATATTTTGACGTACGGATGCAGCAAATACCCACGGTTCTTGGCTCGCGTATGAAATGGTCCCATTTAAAGTAAGAGATCCACTTGTTATTTCCAATTCTCCAAGCATTGATTGAAGCAATGAACTTTTGCCACTACCCACTGGTCCAATAATGCCAACCAACTGTCCAGGTGCGACCATTAAATTAATATCAGACAAAATATTTTCTGTTGAAGCTGAATTCCATTTTGCGCACATATCTACTATTTTTACTGCTATGTTATCAGTTGGAGGTTTTATTTCAGGCAGCGGCTTCTTATCTCTATTCAATTGTGGTGGAATATCTAATGGTTTTTCTTCAAACTCTTCGTACATCATAAATATTTGCAACCGTTTAAATGCAACTAAACTTTCAGCTAATTCTGATATTCCTCTTACAAACATTCCAGACATTGTGTGCGACAGAATAGAGAAAAATGATTGGAAGACGAATATCTAAAATTATATTTTTAATTAAATTTTTTTTAAAATATGTAAAATGTTTATTAGCCACTTAGTTATACGAGATTTTCACAATAAGTATATAAATACATAAGTTATAAATTTTTGAGTAATTATTATATTACCTTATTAGCTGATATTTCATGTCCCCATAAAGCCATAGACACCATAGCAGCAAAAAGTGCACAACGAGTTGTAAACAATACAAACATCATATACAAGCCCCGTACATAAGCACTTTTTCTCACGACACTCAGTTCGGCTCTTCGTGCAAATTTAATTAATTTTGCAAATGGATACTCCCAGGCATACATTTTGATTACTTGAACTCCCGTAATAATTTCTTCCATTAGTCGTACTCGTTCGTCAGTTTTATATGCAGTTTGTAAACGAAATTTGGACGATAGTTTACCAGTATAAGCTAAAATTCATCAATAAAAATTAAACACATAAAAATAAATTTTTAATTTATTCGAAAAACCATTAGACAAAAGCATACCTTGAATTGGTACTACCAAAAATACTACAGCCATTCCGATGAGGCCAGCATAACCAGCATTGCTATACAGGAAATATAAAATAATCAAAGCCGAAATTGGAGATGTCCATAAGTAATTTACAATTGGAGCTAATATATCAAATCGACTAACATCATTTGATAAAAGATTAACAACCTTTCCACTTGCAGTTTCACCTAAAGCCGTCTTACTGAGTCGTAAAGCCTAAAAATCAAAAAAATTATTTTTTTTACTGTTTATAAATTAAGAATATTAGAAGAGATTTTGTAATTACCTTCCGATAAATAACAGAACAACAAGCAACTCGGACCTTCATTCCTAAATGTAAAGCATGAATCATATAATGATTGATAGCAAATGCAAAAATTAAGTTAATTCCAATCATTCCCGCTGCATAATACAATGCTTCTCTTTTTTCCATTGGTGAGTCAACTTTAAAATAAATTAATAACTGTCCTAAAAGGATCGGTTGACTTAATCGAAAAATTAATTCCAATAACCCCAACATAATTGAAACTTGAAGAATTTCACACCAAAATGTTGCTAAAACTGCTTTTAAGAAGCTTGGATTTTTCTTTTTTAATTGTAGTTTCCATTTTCTGAAAAACAGTTGTTATTCATTTATAAGATAAGATTGATAATCAAAAATATCAATCCAATTTATTAAGTACTTACACATCTAAACGGTCACCCAACGCCTTAGATAAATCTTCTGGCAGGGGATCATGTAAATCGGATTCTCCTAAATCCTTTGTGTATCCCTTTTTAAATAATGGAACCACATAACTGAAACAATAAATATTCTTTATTTCTATATTTAGGTATATTCAGGTGCGTATAACAAATAGGGATTTAAATTAATATAAACGAAGTAGCATTATATTATAAAAATTCAAATCTTAAATTTTTGCTAAAATGGTATTTAGAATCTAATCGTGTATACCACGAACTTTAAGATAAGGTGATTAGATCAAATCGAAATTCATAAGAGAGGGATTCAATAAGTTAGCCGTTTATAGAAATAAGAATTGGTTGGTTTAGATGCAAGAAGGCTACTCATAACGGTTGTGGTTTAGACATTCTAAAACAAACGTATAAATAGGAGGAGCGCAGATAATATCAACAGGGTATCATGTAGTTATATACGCTATTTCAAATACAATTGATCATGAGTCAAAGTTAAAAAATTAAATAATTCTTATATTCAAAACAAATCAGTCTTCTATTCTTTTCTAAAAACAAACTACAATTTCAAATTTACGTAAGTGCAATAATGAAAGAGAAAAAGCCAAGAAAACTGAAATTATTTAGATTCATAAGTGATGAAGTGTGGTTAAATTTAACTGAAATGGACCATATATAAAGCCGATTCTACACGATGCTCCGAACGTTCACTCCAACGTTCGATTGAACGTTTGATGGAAGTAGGTTCGACAGTTGGTGCAGCAAATGCTCCACACTGCACTACACGGTGAATCGAATGTTTGATCCAATACGTGTGAAAATAGTTTGGTACAAACGTTTGTTCAATAAACGAGGATGTTGTCTCTCTGGTGTTATCTTTGATGTTATACACTATTGTTGTCTCTCTTCATATGAACGAGTCGTGTAGCAGTTGAGTCGAACCAACGAACATTGTCCTTCAAAGATTGGAAGCATCCCTTTGACTCGGTGCAAGAATACCGACATCGACCGGAACATGGCCAAATGGATCGTCGGACGCTCATAGGTTCGAAACACGATGCGACGAATCATCAAACGTTCAGTGTTGGAAGGTGTTCGTAGCATCGTGTAGAACCGGGTTAATAAATGTAATTATTCACTCATTTGAGAATGAAAGTTAGTGAGAATTATCGAACTGAAACTGGAGTTTTGTTTTTGCGATTATTCGAGCTATAAAGTCGGCCTTTAAGAGATTTCGAAACCAGTTTTTTTTTATGGAACCATTTTGGAGAAAGAATTTTGGAATTTGGTTAAAAATTGTTACGAGAAATTACGAAACTTTATCGAATCTTCAATAAAGCGGTTTATTTATTTTCAATATTATAAATTACACTTGTTTATAAGTACACTTTTGTTTATAAATACAGAAGTAGTTGATGAAGTCCTATTTCGAAACTTAAAAAAATTTGGCGAACTAAGGCCGTTGATCAGATTGCACACTAATATTATATAATATTAAGAGCGAAACTGTGGGTTATTTCGTACAATAAATATATATTTGTACCCCTTTCCCACAAAAATTTTCTTCTTTCTTCTTTTTACTTATGTACTAATAAGGAAAAACAAGAAAAGAAGAAAAAGCCATTTTTGTGGGAAAGGGGTACAAATACATTAGTATTGTATTGATTATTGGGTACACACTGATTAGATTTATGTCCCATCCCAGAATCTGTATGACTATGACTCGTTTTTTTCGCAATACCAGCGGTCTCCGGTACCTTTGCGGGCTCTGTAGTAACTTCAATCAAGTAGCGAATCGTGAACTGCTTTTAATACACATATAATATAGAATGCAGATTTCGATTCACAACTGCAAATTCCAACATATTGTATAAACAATATACGAAAACATTAATAGAATACTAACAGAAAACTTGCTAGCAAGTATAGGTACCTCTTAGTACAATTTTTTTCTTTATAATGTACCGAAAAAATAGATAATCCACGGAATTTGTGTCACAATGGCTCGGCAGCCAAATGTTGGACCTACACCCACGATCTACCGTTTCATCTATTATTGATCAACGGTTTCTGTGTTTACGAACATGTTTCCTACAAAATGGATAAAATTGTAAAGTTTGTAGCTAGAACTGGAGTTATAGAGAGAGATATATATCAGGTGTCCCAAAACTCTGGGGACATAGAGCTACCACGTATTCTAGAGGTCAAAAAACGACGATTGGACCCAACTTGCACTATGTACCAAAATGCACCGTTGTTTACGCGTGATATATATACATAATATATAATCCATTTCATTTAAATTTATACATAGTTCCTCATTTGCGAGTTTCAGGAATTCCCGTTATCTTAGCTTTATCTTTTTCATTGTTGCAAATGTGTAAATTTTAAATTTGCAGTTTGTTTTTAGAAAAGAATAGAAGATTGATTTGTTTCGAATATAAGAATCAATCTTCTATTCTTTTCTAAAAACAAACTGCAAATTTAAAATTTACACATTTGCAACAATGAAAGAGATAAAGCTAAGGTAACGGGAATTCCTTAAACTCGCAAATGAGGAACTATGTATAAATTTAAGTGAAATGGTTATATATTATGCTTTTCACTTTCCAGACTGCTTGCTAAGAGATTTAACATTTTCCTAAGTATATTTCAAAGGAGAATAAATTTCAATGTTACTAAAATTGAAGAATTTTTTTTTTTTAATATTACGTTTAATAAAATTGTATTTATATCTAGGTACTTACAAAATAAAAAATTCTAAACAAAATAGTATTCCTATCAATTTACTGATAATGTTGATTATTATTATTTAGTATAAGTGGAAAAACTGAATAAACGTGCTAATTTAGACTTCTAAAAGCACTTAAATATTAATAGAGTACAATTATAATTAAACGTAATATTGTCCCTTCTTTATTGTATTTGTTATTAATTACATTATACATAAAACCCTAATAATTATGTATAAATAGTTTTTTTTTTATGATAAAAATTTATGTCAAGTGCATCTGTAGAAACAATAAAATTTTGGAAAAATAATGTTTAGATATGATAAAGATAGAAAAACAAAAAAAATAAAAATAAAAATTATTGAAAATTTTTAATTTTAATGGCAAATCAATACCTATGTTAATAATTTTGACAATAAAAAACATACAAAATAATAATTAATATTATGAAATTTTACCAACTTTTTAACTCCAAGACAAGTTTGTTTTTTACATAACAATCTTTGCAATTTGTAATTATGATTTCTTATCAACAGATAAATTATGAACAATGTGCAATGCTACTGAACGTAATTGTAAAATCTTTCCAGGTTTCTTGCAAGGAAATGCACCCAGAGTGAAATTCGGGATTTTGATAAAACTTCGCTGGTGTGTAGAATAGGTAAAAATAAGGGACCCGTATTTTTTTATCGGCCACCTTCCACGTTTAGGGGGTGAAACCAGCTCCTAAAATTCGGGGTTCTAATCGTATTTCTTAAGATATCTCGAAAACTATAAGTGATAGACGAAAACTTTAAATTGACGAAATGTTACTCTCTGAAAGATCTATTCATCTACATAGGTTAAACCAGAGCCCGGTTCATAAGAGGGGCTGGAGGGGTGAAAATGTTGGTAAATTTTCTCGTACAGCCTGAATGGTTCAATGTATTTGCCATCATAAATAGAAAGAGCACCAAAAAATAGGGGATACGTGTTTTGCGTTTTTTCGAAAGATATGTGATGTCTAAGCCATAGGGGTAGAAAAAAATAGGGTAGATTATTGCATTATTATTGATTGCAAATACGTTTTATATTTTTTAATTTTTATGTTGATTTTCATCATGAAAATGTAAATTTTTATTTTCGATAATGATTCGTGTATTTTCAGTACTTACTGAATTGGTAATTTAATCATGTGCATATTTGGTTACTCCTATGCTATATTTTTACACCTACTTCTGCGAAAGTTGGGTAATCTGCTTGTGTTAATGAATGCGCGACAAGAAGCAATAATCTCTTTCGCTCACTGTGCAGGTGCTTTGTAATGAATTTTGCGATTTGGGAAATGACACCTATAAAACATACAAAAAGAATAAGAAAAATAGTTTGAATGTTGGGAAAGAAATAAACCGCGTTTATTCGGTTAAAAACGAATTTGTAAGAAGATGAAGGAAGTTGTTGAACGGAAAATTATTGCTTCTTGTTGAAAATTCATTAACATTTGCAGAACAGAGAACTTTAGTAGAAATAGGTATAAAAAATATGAATATCCCTAGAATCATACGTACACGTCAAAACGACGTACGAACTTCTCTACCTGCTCCAATACTACGACTTGTTGTTACTTGTTTGCTGTGAGATTTCTGTTATCTAATTTATTTGTTATTATAACACACCACATATATTTATTTTGTTTATAGTCATTGTCGTTTTGTTTGTATTGAAATAGTGTCCGTCAAAAGGACGTCGATGTATGATTAACGTATGTTTTTTTTGAAGATTTTGTACACTACATATAAAAGTTTTCCTAATTTTTTTTTAAAATTTATTAAAGATATGAATGTTATAATTAATTTATTCAATGATTATGATAATGTGAAAGATGATTACAGCTGTTTGACTTATAGAGACGACATAATACTGAAGTTTTAATATATTGAATCGAAAACTAAAGAATGCATTTCGAATGACTTAATAAAAGATTAACAAGTTATTTTGTGGAAAATATTTTAATTTTTATTATTTTTTGAGATCTTATTCGAAAAATTACTAACAAATTTTAGAAAATTTACAAATGTGCCTAATGGGGAAATAACTACATATCTATAGGAATATTTATGACTGAGAAATTTCACATTCTGTAAAGTCACACATGTCCACTGACTCATAATAGTTCATAAATTAATTATTACAATTGATGTATTTATCTATTTTTTAATTTTTATAATGAAAATATGCTTTGATAAAAAGATTAAAAAAATTAAGAAATATTTACATTAAGAAATTTTTCCAAATCCAATTTTTTTTTAGATATTTTGTTCGCTTTTGTAGTATTGTTATGTAAAATAAAATGTTTTTTGCAAATAAACTCTAAAACTCTCCGTAAAAAGTCCATCCGTCAAAACGACGTCGATGTATGATTAACGTTTCTCGTAGACCAACGTATGATTCTAGGGATATTAGTAACCAAATATACAAATGCCTAAATTACCAATTAAGTAAGTACTGAAAAATACATGAATCATTATCGGAAAGTAAAAATTTACATTTTCATGATGAAAATAAATATAAAAATAACAAAATATAGAAGGTATTAGTAATTAATAATAATGCAATAAAATCTACCCTATTCTTTTCTTCCTTATATGGCCTGGATACCACACATACTTCGAAAAAACGCAAAAATAGGGATCGCCTAATTTTTGGTGCTCTTTCTATTTATGATGCCAAAAATTTGATACCTTGAATCATTCAGATTGTACAAGAAAATCTACCCCCATTTTCACCCCTCCAGCCCCTCTTATGAACCTGGTCCTGGTTTAATTTGTACAGGTGAATAGGTCTTTGAAAAAGTAACATCTCGTCAATTTAAAGTTTTCCTCTGTCTCTTATAGTTTTCGAGATATTTTAAGAAATACGATTTGAACCCCCAACTTTAGGGGCTGGTTTAACCCCCTAAATGTGGAAGATGGCCGATAAGAAAAAATACGAGTCCCTTATTTTTGCCTATTCTACACACCAGCGAAGTTTCATCAAAATCCTGAATTTCACTCTGGGTGTATCTCCTTGTTAGAAGTGCAAAAAGTTGAAAGTCGATTATAAGTTAATTTTAGACCAATATTATCACTTTTATTTGCAAATAATATTTGTAAGTCTTCAAGGTTAAGGTACATATCACGATAAGATTTTATAATATTAATAGATTTGAGCGAATGCTCAAATCTATTAATATTATAAAGAGTGCGAGCAGGCACGAGCTTTTGAAGATAAGATTTTATGTTGGTTTCTTTAATCATATGTGTCTCTAAATCCGTTAAATCAGTTTTATCTATATTTTCTGTATCATCGTTTTCATTAAATGTGTTAACACTCAAATCAATTTCATGAACGAATTTAGGTGTTTATACAAAAGTACAGCATTTGCAAATACATCGTCACATTAGAATAATTGTAAGTTAAGTTCAAGTTAAAACATGAACAAATATACCTAACCCATATAACTATACATACCGCACTAGGCGTACTCGCGTCCGGTTAATGGATGTAACAATGTATCTTCGTCAAAAATATCGTGTCCGCATCCGATTAACATTCAGTCCGCTTAAGAGAGTGCTTAATGCATTGGTGTTAGTATAGCATGCCACCATCATAAAAAAAATTTCCGGCTATAGGGGGGATCCGGTTAAGAGAGGTGTCCGTAATCAGAGGTTCTACTGTATTATAATTTTGTTCGAACTAGAAAGATAAGAATTCTTTTCCAAATTCTTTTCGTCAAGTTAAAACAAGTTTATTATAATAGGTAATGTCCTCAAAAAATTTTAAGAATAAAAAATGGAAAGAAAGAAATTAAATGCCAGTACGTCTTTATAATTACACACATACAAAAACTTGCAACAGTTAGTAGAACCATTAGAATAATATAAAGTTTCATACTATAGTAATATATATATATATGCCTCAAAATAAATTTCTGTCATAGTCCCGGGTTCAGGTTTTCCCATGACACCCACTGTAATTGCTGAATTTCCATTCCATTCAAAAATATGTAAAACTTTGAGGGTCAGTAACTTTGTAACTATTTATAATACGAAAAATTTGTCATGAACTTTTTTGTTAAGCGTTAGTTAGATTACAAAACTGTCATTTAACTCTTTGTCCTATCTTTAATAGTTTAGCTTAGAAATATAAAAAAAAGCAAAATTGCAAAAAATTTAAATTTAGAGCTCCACTGAAAGTGAAATATTGACGATAGAAATTTGACTCAATGAAATGTTTTGTCCAAAATTTAATGCTTAATAAGGTGCTTTGCAGTGCTTTGACTCATTTTAAAGTGAATGTAGCGAAACGAAATATCTTTTGCCCAAATCCAACTGAGCTGCTACATACGATATGTATAATATATACGTATATACTTTGTTCTCAAATACTTAATACCTTTAATATTATTCTTGATTTTTTTTTTCAGTGCAAGGTCAATATTATAGTGAATATTATAATAAAAATTGTAAGTGTTTGCATACTTATATTTAAAATAAATATTGTTGATAATTTTCAAAGTATATAAAATTAGATATAGTCGGTGACAATTTTCCACTCATATAATAATAATATCGCTACTTCTCTCTGTGAACCTCGTATGTCAAAAACTACATGTTTTAGGACACACAAAAAAATGATTAAATACGGGATTTATATATATATATATATATATATATATATATATATATATATATATATATATATATATATATATAAACCGGTTTCGGTTCTCGTATTAACTGCTGAGGTCATTTTATGAAAAAGTCTTAGCAACAAAAAAGTGAAGACGCTTCATTTCTACAGTATGACCACATAATTTGTTTTTAATTTAATATAGAAAAATATTTTTAAAAAACAAGAAACGGGACACTCTGTATCTTGGAAACTAGGCGTTTTCGGACCTGGGTATATACAGGGTGTAAAACAAGTAACTCTCGTCCTTTTGTGGGGTGACTCATAGAACCCTGTGGACACTAAAACCACAGGAATTTTTTCGGAACGAACAGTCGCGTCACCCCTCAAAAGAATAAGAGTTATTTCCTTTACACCTGTATATAATATATATATATATATATATATATATATATATATATATATATATATATATATATATATATATATATATATATATATATATATATATGTATATATATATATATATATGTGTGTGTGTATATATTATATACAGGGTGTAAAGGCATCAATTTTTTGAGTTAAAATTTTGGAGGGATTTTTTATTATTCAATGTACAAACATATGCAGGGATGAGAAAAAAAGTTTGATGAAAAACAAAAATCAATTTTGGACCAATTTTCAAATTTTAAAAAGTTTTGAGCGACCCTTAAAAAATTTTTTATCGAGCTAATTTTTGGTGAGCATTCATAAATCGAGCTAAATTAACTTTTTTTCCTATGAGACAAAAGAAAGAAAAATATGTGGTTTTTTGCACCACCCTAATATATATATATATATATATATATATATATATATATATATATATATATATATATATATATATATGTATGTGTGTATATATTATATACAGGGTGTAAAGGAAATAACTCTTATCCTTTTGAGGGGTGACGCGACTGTTCATTCCGAAAAAATTCCTGTGGTTTTAGTGTCTGCAGGGTGCTATGAATCACCCCACAAAAGGACGAGAGTTATTTGTTTTACACCCTGTATAAACTTTTTTACATAAAAAAACCTCAGGAATCACCCATTAAAATTTTTTGCACTTATTGACTAACACTCTGTATATATATTTATACATATAGGTAGCCAACATCAAAGGGTGTAATTAGCATAAATCTTAAGTTCATAGTTATGAAAACAGATTTAATACTTTTTTTGTGTGTCCAAAAATTGGGAGTTTTCAGATACGAGGTTCACAGAGAGAAGTAGCGATATGTTGCAGCGATACTGCTGAAACCGCTTTATTGGCTCTTAAAGAAAAAATAAGTCTAATTTTTTCAAGGAAAGATTCGACTAATAAGCGATGATGTCTCTTTTAATACCGCGAGCAGAGTGTAATTTTCCTTTTTCTTTATTTTAAAGCTAAATTCTAACACCAGATTTCCTTTACACCCTGTATATAATATATACACACATCTATATATTCTGAGTGCATCTCCCTATGAGTAACTAGCTATGACCCGCGGCTTCACTCGCTCTGTATTCGACTCTTGTCTTTAATTTTTAATATGAATATAAATTCTAAAAACAATATTTTTTTTAATATATAACTTTGGTTTGATTTTGATTTAATTAGTGGATTGTTATAATAAGATTATGAAAAAAATTTTATACCTAACATTTTATTGCAATACTCTCGGTGTAAGGTAATAAATAAATAAATAATCAAATGGGCGTATACTTAAATTGTGATAACTTCAAAAATCCATTGCTTATTTTTATCACTTTTATGCAAATCTCTCTTATGTTTTATTTTTATTGGCTTATGTATGACATTCGTATTTTGAAAATCCAACTTATTTTTAAATTATTAATCACATGTTCAACAATAGATAGTATTTTCTATACCCAAATAACCGATTATTACGAAAATAAATAATTTTAAACAAGTCCAAGTAACAGGATAGCGATTCTTGAAAAGTGAAGTGAAGTGAAATGAAATTGCTGTAAACAGAACTGAACGAAATATATTTTTGTAAGTTGGTACGTATACATTATTGTGATCATGGGTACTCTGTCGACAAAATTGACTACTAATACAGAGAACGTATTATTTATGGTACACAGTTTCCATTTCCGGTTATTTTCAAATTTTATGGGATTTAAAAAAAATTAAATGAAACATCTAATAAAAAAAAATAAATAAATAGAAATAAATAAAAAAAATAACAAACCTACGTATTTTTGAAAATATCAAATTAATAACTAAAGATAACTAATTAATAACAGAAAAGTATTATTAAAAAATATATATCAAAAAAAGAAAAAAAAAACTTATTACTAAATAAACAAAAACAAACGCTACTACTAACGAGGTTATGTCTAAAATTTTATTTCTACTACCACTAAATAAAAAAAATAAATAAACGATAAAAAATAATTAAAATACAAGAAAAAGGAAGTAAAAAATAAAGCAGTTAATACAAAACACAGCTAGTATGGACGGTACCCTGTTAAAAAATTCTATGGTAATTTTACAAAAAATGCGTTGGAAGTAAGTTGCCAATGCAGTTTTGTAATTTAGTAAACCAGGTGTTGTAATTTTACAAAATATTTTTTGCTAATTTTGTTTTGGAAAGTTACAAAACAAAAGTACTAATCTTACTAAACAAATAATAAAATTTGGTTTGTCAATTTCACATGGCAAATGTTGTAATTTTACCAACAATGCTATTGAAAATTATTTGTAAAATCAAAGTGTTGAAAAAATTATTTTTATATATAAGCATGTATTAACTTAACTTTTTAATACGTAGTACTTACTCTATGTTGCCAGCTTACAGCAAATTAATTCATTTTAAGGTAGTTACTGTGTGACATGCTAGTAGAAAAAATTGCAAACCAAACTTATTTTATGTCATTATTGTATGTATTAATGGATAGATATTGTTGCAAACTATTTTTCATACGAAAGTGTATGTATACATTAAAACATAGTCTGTGCATACACACTTAAACTATCAAAGTTTTTTATAATAAATGCTTTGACAGCATCTAAAAAAGCGATAGCTGTCGTCGACGAGAATATTTTGCCCCTCCCAATAAGACAGCGAGCTCTATTATACACGTCAAACCAACTTCTTTTCTTCTCGTATTTACGTAATAATTATTGATATTTATGTCAAAATGTCCTTAAATGTCTTATATAAATCAACCCTAAGCTTTCCATTTTTTCTATTAAAAATCATTTTCTCGCAATATTTTCATAGATAATTTGACCAAAATAATAAGCGCCGCCCCTGAACCTTCGATACGATAAATCCGAGAAATATGATTTCCCCTTTTTTAGGGGAAAAATATATTTAAGACTCGATTTTTTGGCGATATCTGAATATATAAATATATATATACTTGTTCTTGTTTTTTCTTAACATATTCTTTATTATTTAAAAATTTAATTTTGTCCAGCAAACACGATACGTCATTCCTTCATACATATGAAACCAGTCAAACCCTCACTTCTAACGGTGAACGTAGTAGAAGAACACACACGAAGCACACGTGTCACTCCACGGTGTCACCCCGACTCCGACCCCGAGCATCATGCTTACAGTGGCCATCCAATAGTACGTACTCCGATTTTACGTAGTGACGTCAGCGATTTAGTGGGGTTCTCCTCTCACAGATATATTGTTGTTTGTTTGTGTTGGTGTAAATTTATGTACCAAGTCAGAGTCAGGGCCGTAGGTAATATTGTTTGAGGGTCTCGTAACCTTTAAAAATTTTAAAATTCCACTGCAGATATATATGCACATATTCTGTATACGTAATATGCAAAATGTAAGTGCAAAATGAGTAACGTAAAATTCTAGAATATTCTAATCGTCAACTAGCAGAGTTATCAAAAAATATACTTCACCGTTGAATTGGTCATTAAAAATGACATCAAACAGTGTAGTTTGACAAAAATTCTAGAATGTTCTATTTGCCAACTAGCAAAGATATTGAAAAATCAATTGTACCATTTAATTGTCCATTGAAAAAGAGGTCAAATTACACATTTTGACAAATGTTCTGGAATATTCTATTCGTCAACTAGAAAAAATATTCAAAAACAGACGTCGCCATTGAATTGGCTACCAAAAAAGAGACCAAATAACACATTTGGAGAAATGTTCTAGAATATTCTATTTGTCAACTAACAAAGATATTGGAAAATCTACTGCACTGCTTAATTGTCCAACCGAAATTAAACTAATGTAAACCAAATGTCCCATTTTGACAAACAATTTTTGCTATTTGACGAATAGAATATTCTAGAACATTTACCAAAATGTGCTATTCCGTCTTTTATTCGATGATCAATTAAATGGTGCAATTGATTTTTCGATACCTTTGTTAGTTGACGAATAGAACATTCTAGAATTTTTTTCAAAATGCGCTGCTTAATCTAATTTTTAGTGCCCAATTCAATAGTGAAGTTTGTTTTTTGATATCTTTGCTAGTTCACGAGTAGAATATTCTAGAATTTTTCTCAGCTTCCGCTATTTGGCGTCTTTTACGCCAATGAATCCGATAGTGAAGTTGATTTTTCGACAGTTTTCTAAAAGTCGTCACTCATATTCATTAGTATAACATTCGATTTCCTTTGTCTACACAACCGAATTTTAAGTGTAAATTGTCTCTTAAGATAATTTTGTTTTAAATAAATTTGGATAAATAATATTTACCAACCCCCGAAACAAAAGTTTACCGACGCCCCTGATCTTCCGATTTTACGTACTTCCCCTTAAATTTGCACCGACCACTACGTAAAATTGGATTTGTGGTGTACATGTTTACGGTGAATACAGTATATGTATATGTACCATACGTAGTATAAGTATTGTTGTAATTCCTATATTATAATCATATGAAACATATTATCTAATATAATTTTGCATGTAATATTTTTAGTATTCAATAAATATTTTCTAATATGTATAGTCAGAACTACTCTTTTATTTATTCAGCATTTATGTTTCAAATATTTAATGCTTAATGTCAAAAATATCTTAAATCTTTTCGTTTAAAAACCGCCAATGCTAACTAACACGAAACGTGAAGGGGAACTTATTGAGTATTCTAATGTATAGAATACATAATATTAATAACAACATTTTAAACTCCTACAGTGAGTATCAGAAAAATAGTTTCATAAAAAAAATATCATTATCACAGTATAAAATAATAAAGGATGATTACATATTACAGACAGTAACGTATCCCACTTTCTATCCTTTTTTGATATAAGTACAAACAATTAAGCATGTCCTTTTTTTGCATTTATACATGTGAAATTCAGAGTTAATAATGGTCAAGTTAAATTATATGGACAATTAAAAGCAACTTTTTTTCAAAATGAATTGTGACAATAAATTGATTAATAGTATTCAACACGAAAATTTAGATCGTCAAGACCAATCAGTATCAACCACTGTCGAAATCTAAAATATTAACTGAATTATTATAAAATATTAATAATTATTATTATTTAACGTATATTTATTTTTACATAGTCATTCAAATTATAATAATACTTACGCCATCTTTACGCCATCGAAAAGAGGAGAAAAAAATCACATAAAAAGGGTCTTTAGACTATCATACTATGTCAACTAGTTTCCGAGAAAAACTAATTTTTTTAAACGGAAATTCGCTATGTTATGTAGGTTGGTGCGACAGGGGTATTTTATTTTAGGTCAGAATTTCACGGGTTACTCTGCCTACGGCAAAAAATCAGCGATTTTCAAAAACTAGCTGTCAATGGCCTAATTTTTTTTTCACGGAAATTTTTTCACAGTGTCCCAAAATAATTTATAATATGCCAAAAGTTGAAATAAATTATATTTTCTTATCTTGTAAAAAAAAATCAAAAAATACTGTTTCTTTTGCTAAAAAAGACCCATGTATGTAACTCCTTAATATAAAATATTCATTATTTGGTAATTATATTTGCGCGCTTATTCTTAAAACCATGATTTTATCAAAACGACGACGATATTTGCAATTAACCTACGCCCCTCTAGTGGACATTGCGCGCCTCCCAGTTTGGAAACCACTGGTCTACAGTTTATATAGAGTGATGAAAAATTAAGGTATATTTTAACAGATGTAGAAAATATATACATTATGCACCAGTAGAAAGCTGTAAATATTTTACTGTTTAACAAAAAGCAAAACAAAAATAAGTTAAATCCTACAAAACACAGATATTTGGGAATATCTGTACAAAAATGACGCCGAGAATATTTTGTGTTAACACTTTAATGTTTAAAAAAAGAGTTGAAATCCATTGTTATGCCAAGAATAGGTGTAAATAATTGTGCTTTGGTACAGGGACTATTTAAAAATATAATCCAAAAGAAAAAATTACAACAAATTTCCGGAATGAAAACTTTTGTTGTTCTCGGCTCTAATTTTAGCTTGATATTAAACAAAAGTAAAAAAGTTTGAGCCAAGTACAACAAAAGTTTTCATTCCGGAAATTTGTTGTAATTTTTTCTTTTGGATTATATTTTTAAATAGTCCCTGTACCAAAGCATAATTATTTACACCTATTCTTGGCATAACAATGGATTTCAAGTTTTTTTTTAAACATTAAAGTGTTAACACAAAATATTCTCGGCGTCATTTTTGTACAGATATTCCCAAATATCTGTGTTTTGTAGGATTCTTCTTTACTCAACAAACATGTTAAGTGGTATGCATATGCGTTTGGAGCCCTTTATTTTTTTACCTGTACAAGTAGACAGGTGCTCTTACGGACTTTTTTGTAGAGAATTCGATTCTCTACAGAAAAGATCTTAACACTTTTTAATGTATCTATCACCGTCTTCGTTACGTAAGCGGTGAAAGGTCAAAAAACGCTATTCATGAATTTTCAATATTGTTTAAACAATAAATACGAATAAACCAGTTATTTAATATACAGGGATGCCAGACTGCTTCGGTTCACTTGCTTGAAATTGATGTATTTATTAAAATACTATAATTTCTCTGATGATATCTTCAATTCAAAACGATCAACAAATAATTCAATTTTTTCTTTACGTTCAGAACTTATTAATCTTTCTTTCCCTAGTCTTTTATTGAATTCTGTCGAGTCATTATATTATTAAATACAAAATAAGGGTACGTAGTCAGAATTTTGCGATCTAGTACATGGATTAGATAAGAGTCATACACAATCAATGAAATAAGGAATTAAGATTTAAGAAATAAGATTTAAGAAATAAGAAATAAGATTTAAGGAGCATGCCATCTAGTGACGTTGAATGAAACTATTAACTTAACGGCTCATAAGTAAATGTACTAGCTATTTTTGTACATCAGAATTCATGAAAACGTTCGTGATGACTATTTTGTCACTAAGTGAAAAAAATTACGAATTTTGCCGTAAAAAAATACCTACATATATATATATATATATATATGATCAGTTACGTTAAAGTTCCATTCAACATCACTAGATGGCATACTCCTTAAATCTTATTTCTTATTTCTTAAATCTTAAATCTTATTTCTTAAATCTTAATTCCTTATTTCATTGATTGTGTATGACCCCATACAAACGGTAACCCTAATTATCTTAACTCAGAAGCGATCAATCTTTCCCAAATTACAAGGACAATCAGAAATAGTATTCTTCTTTATAGTATTAAAATTTGAAACTATTCTGTCGAAAACTTGAATGTCGCGGTAACTATCTTAAATTAAAAACTTAGCGGAGAAAGATTGAAACGTGTAGGATTTGGACACGCAATTTTTTGTATACAGCTTTTATCACTTTATTATTTTGACGCACTAACCGACTGTGCTATTGACTTACACAATGTAATGTTCTTAATTCTTAATATATACTTTTACAAAATTTAAAAATTATAACAAATTACTTCACATTAACGACTTTTTTCTTTTTAAATCCAAAATTAATTAAGATTTTTAATTTTAATTTATTTCCATTAGCAAATTTAACTCGAAATGATCTGGCCAGCCAGTTTTATGAGGTTGACACCTCAAAAATTGGCAACTTAAAACCTTAAAAAAATTTTCTAGCAAACCAAATTAAAGCCAATATTTGTAAATTTGAAAACATTGTCATTTGAATTTGATGTACAATTTCGTAAAATTAAAATGCACCTTTGATAAATAGAAATTCTCGATGAAATCATAATACACAGTACTTTTACAATCGACATTTTGAAAATGCAAAAAAGTTGTTAAATTTTCTATATTTTTGTTGTAGTTATCATTGCAAGTTTGTTTTGTAATTTTACAAGGAGTTCTAGAAAACCAAAATACAGGCAATATTTGTAAATTTGAGAAGTTTCTTTTGAAAATTCGATGAACAGTTCCGTACAATTATGATTCATATAGGATTTGTACATAAAGGTAGTAAAATTACAATACATTTTAGGAAAGTCTCTGACATGTGTTAGAAAATTACTAGATTTATGTAATGATTTTAAACTGGTAAACAATGATTTGTAATTTTACTCAACTTTTGTTTTGTAAAGCAATTGTAATTTTACAAATTTTTTTAACACTGTAGATTAGGAGAAGAAAAGAGTAGGAAATGAACTTTGCAGTTATCGACGGAATGAAGTGTGCTGTTTAATATTTGTAATGACTAGAGTAGTTGGTAAAACTGCAGTACTTAAAACCTTAACTATTTACGTTGTTCAAAATAATTTATTTAGTAAATATAACCTATAAAAAATTCTTAAAATTGACCCTCTAGCAGTGGCGGTTATTCCAGGTATGCGGGGTAGGCGCCGCCTACCCCAGCTATTTCGAAAAAACTGAAATAAATTCATAACAAGAAGGTAACATTGTTTACAAAATAATTTAAATACACAATTTCAATAAGATTTACTTTGATAATATTGTACATTATTACATATATTGCATATTAGAATATACATAATTATAAAATGCATAAATATTGTAATATTGTCCGTAGAACGTACATATACCCATTATATACACGATATACACTATAGCATATCTATAGCCATTTTATCCAGCTATACATCCAACATATTCCACATGCGCAAGTACCATATCTTCCACGGGTAGGCTCTCTGAGCACATCGTATCCGTGTGTACTGAACCTGTATATCTTTGTATATATTATGTAGCTGTATTAGTTGTTTATAAACCCTGTTGGTACTTTCACAGAGTAGGCGATTTTTTCGGTGACTACCGTACATACGATTACAGCCGAACTAATAAAAACTTAATTTGTGTTCTAGTCATATCACGTTTTAGGGTTTTTAGCATGCTTCTTGTATATCTCTTGTAAATTTATCGTTGCTGTTCCGTTGTGGTTTGATTGTTATTTTATTATTAACTGTCTTTTTTTAAAATGAAATACTACAATAAAGTATTAAAAAACATTTTTTTAAGGAATATTGAGGCAAACAATTTTTTTGAGTAGGTATATTGAAAATAATTTAACTTATGTGGAAAAAAAAGTTAGAACCGATATGTTATATTTTTTTTTAAAATAAATTTGTGTTTTCTACAATTCTAATTTGTTACCTAAAGTATTTTAACTCGAAGAACTGCCAACTAGCAAAAATACGACAGCGAAGCAGAAATATTTTTGACAATAAATATTTTTTATATTATATAAACATAAATTTATTAAACAAATACAAATCTCTCGTGTAATATTAAGTGAAAAAATATAATTTTTTCGGGTGATAGATCATTGCTAATTTATCCTTATTTTAAGGATTGATAATTCAGAAAAAGCATTTGTACATCATTTTTAATAAAGTTCTTTTGATAAATATTCTAGGTTAAATTGTTGTTTGATATCAAAAAAGCTTTTCTCTTGTCTATTCTCTGAGAACAAAATTGTATGGGCAACTGCTAGAGTGCTAGGTGCGAAAATTTTCCCAATGTTGCCAAAAAATATGAATGGAGTCACGCTCATATGCAAGCATGTATTACATTGAATGCATTTGGTTTTGTAATAATTGATGCAGTAAAGAAAATATATATTTCTTCAAAGCATAACAAAAAATCACTAAGGGTCTCATGAAACGCTTAACTGATGCTGTATATTTTTTGGCTATGCTAGATCTTGTATTTCGTTGACATGACGAATTCTCAGAATTATCAAATTCAGGAATTTACATACCATTTGTAAATTTACTATTTTGATATGATGAAAAATTAAACTTTCATTTAGTTTACTGCATTTACCTTACTTGTTTGATAATAGTCATTTATAGAAAACTCACATTCGTTTTCTAGGAACATACTAAGAATACGATGAAAGATGAAAGATCAAAGCAGTTTAAGTTTATATTGAACAAAGCTTTCCTGAAATATTACAGTTAAAGTCTAACGTGCTCAGTAAAATTATTTTTTTTTTTTTATATCTTAATTATTCGTTTATTAATTTTTTTTAAAATTACTACATGCAGTTAGTTCTTTTTATCCATCTTTGTGTTCAATGTATTTTCGCAGAAAAGTGTAAATTTAGAGCAGGGGTGGCCAACGCAAATGATCTTGCGGGCCACTTTGGAAGTGCATTGATACATTGGTTTTCACTACCGCGGGTTGGCCACTCCTGATTTAGAGTATGAATTATTTACGTACAATACTTTACGATATTTTTTAGTAAAATAGTATTTGTTAGTATTAGACTTTACGATAGTTAGTAAAAATTAGAAAATATCATTCCGCTTTCTCTTTAGTACTTCTTTACACGCTAAGTGTGGTTTATCTTTTCTGAAAGCGCATACCCAGTCTTAAAGCTCACGAGCCGCCACTGCCCTCTAGCTACAGTAGCGTCGCCATTATTTACGCGTTTCTACGTATACTTTTTGATACAGAGATTGTTCTCCTTATATCTACCATCCATAACAGCTAGCTACTCAAAAATCAAACGAACGCAAACGAAATGGGCGAAAGATGGTGATAAAATGATAAATATTTGTATATTTTTTAAATTCCACAAAATTTGAAGATAACCGGAAATGGAAACTGTGTACCATAAATAATACCTCCTCTGTATTAGTAATCAATTTTGTCGACAGAGTACCCATGATCACAATAATTGTATACGTACCAACTTACAAAAATATATTTCGTTCGGTTCCGTTCCCAGCTATTTCATTTCACTTCACTTCACTTTTCAAGAATCGCTACCCAGGTATAAAAAAAGACATTTACATTATCCTCCGAAATTTTAAGATGAGTAGATAATAAAATATTTATTGCTATGCATCTGATTTAAATAACTGACCTAATTTATATTTACACCTCCATAAATTCAATTTTAATAAAACCTTATATTTAATAAACTGAGTGTAACTAAGTAATTTATTCCACATGAATCTTCAGTCAGTAATAGAGATGCTCACGGGAGTGATTTTCTTAATCTGTTCCCGCCCACTCACGATTATAGCCATCGCTCCCGTTCACTCCCATTGCCGTAGAAAAATTGTCACTTCAAATTAGTCCCAAACCCGTTTTCTTTATTTCCGGTCCCGGTTTATCAAAAAAAAAAAAATTAATTTTAAATAACGAAAATAAAAATGTCATAATTTTCAGCCCGTTCCCGCCGGTAAGACTCGAGAGGACCTTTAAAACTCTCGGTCCGATTTCCATTTCTAATCGGTAATAAATAATTCTGTATTAATTGAGAGTTAAAATGTCTCTGTACCAAATTCTATCGAAACCGTTTCAGTCATTTTCTCGTAATGGAATGATTGGTTTTGTATCCCATAAAAACCTCCTATCGAAACAAAATCATCCTAAGTGCGGATTCAAGGTAAATACCGTTTGTATACAAAATTTCATCACATTTAGTTCAGTCATTTCAGTGTAATGGAATAACTAATTTAGTGTCCCACAGGAACTTTCAATCGAGATAAAATTATTTTATGTGTTAACTCAAGATAAATTCTGTCTATATGTTATAGTCAAAGGTCGATATGCAGTCTCTTCGCGGAATGACTCGTTTATTCTAGGTTTGACCAACAGCTTTCGGCAAACCCCGAAATTAGTTCTTATTTCGGCCTTTGACTGATGTATTTTTAGTCAAACCAAGAAGTACCTAACTTTTTAGTCAAACGTCGAAAGTAAAATAATCTGTTTCGGGGTTTTCCTAGTCTATCCTAGAAGCTACTAAGGGAAATTCGGTCGATTTATACTGCACTTGTGGCAATGTTTAAACAGGTTTTTGCATGCGAGTCTAACTCTTTACGGTATTCTAATAAATTTTTTTGTCATTCCGTATTTGCGCATTGAACGTACGGGAGTGTAAGCTTAAAGATGAGTGAATCAAACTGTGTTGTGACTGAAAACGTGGATAAAGAAGCTTTGAAAGCTAAGTCTATGCAGAAAATATTTAATCTGAATAAAGAAGTGTTCATTTCATATTGGAAATAAACGAAAATATGAGGAGATCATATTATGTGAAGTAAAATCTGCCAAAGTATCTATATTAAGAAGACATCTACATAGAAAAAAAAATGATTAAGCCATTATCCGCTACAAAAAATATCATCCCCATTCCCCTATTCTATCAATCCAAAAAAAATTGTGAACATTGACTATTTTTCGGCAAATCACACTGTGATGGTATCTTAGAGTAAAATCTTTCAAATGCTAATTATTTGAAGATAACAATATTAAAGTTGTGATTAGGTGCTTTAGTTGATATTGTTGATACTGTCGGAACAATGGTATAACTTAGGCATTATTATTATAGCATCTATTTTAAAACAGTGACTATATCCATTACTTGAAATACTTGTGTGCATATGTGTTATCATTTTATCAAAATATAATCAAACCATTACAATCGTTAAATAATCCCATTCATTAAAATATACAGTGCGTTCATTTCAGTATTACACACAGAGCCGAATTTACACTTGGGGCATGTGGTTCTATTCCAAATAAATAGAAAGGATTAGCGCTTTTTTGTTTTCTTTTGTTTTTTTTCTTTTGCTCGCTAACCCTATTTTTCGAGAAAATTTGAGTTCTTATGACATGTTTCGGTCAATATAACCATTCTCAAACTGACCATTCAATAAAAGTGGTATTTTGCAAAATTTGAATTCCCAAAGGGACCTCCACATATGAAATATTTAGGGGCCACAACATTAAAAGTGCCCCGGGGCCTCTATAGAGTTAAATCCGGCCCTCACTACACACTGAATAATATTTTATATGATTGTCCACTTCAAAATTACAAAAAGGGAAAATTTCAATAGTAATTTATTGTGTGCCTATGGAAATACAGTTAGTATTTTCTATCTACAAATGAACATAATATTATATTATAGTCTATAGACTGACTATCAACGACTAAATGAAACCTCCACACGCTCAAAATACGCAGCCAAATGATATTTTATATGGTCTATTTCAGTTAAATTTAACCATGCTTCGTCACTTTGAATTTAAATACAGTATAGCACCGATAATGGAAACATCAGTTTTGGAAATTTTTTGAGAGCATCAAATTAGTCACCATCAGTTTTGAAAAGTTGCATCAAAAATGTCAAGTATTTAATATTTATGTACTTGACATTTTTGATGCAACTTTCCAAAACTGATGTTGACTAATTTGATGCTCTCAAAAAATTTCCAAAACTGATGTTTCCATTATCGGTGCTATACTGTAATTTCCGTTTTCTTGGCTTTATCTCTTTCATTATTGCATTTACGTAAATTTAAAATTTGAAGTTTGTCTTAGGAAAGAATAGAAGGTTGATTTATTTCTAATATAAGAATTATTTAATTTTTTAGCGAAAATGCATGATCAATTGTATCTGAAATGAGGTATAATATTGTAATCAGTGCAATAACCGTGGCGTGATATCGATCGTCAGCTTTTTAAATAATTATTCTCAAAATATAATATTGATAACAAAATTTAACTACTTAGAGAAAAAAAAATTGAAAGAATAGTATTTTACAATATAAGTTCGGTAAGTTGCTTTTACTGATCGAGAAAATGTTGCGAAAACGAGACCCGCAGGGTCGAGTTTTTGCAATTTTCGAGATCAGTAAATTCACTTAACGCATCGTATATCGTATAATATTTTTTGCACGATCGATTTAAAATAATTAAAAATAAAAATATGTTAAATAAAAAATAAAATTCGGATGTATATTATTCCTCGATACCGTCATTTTGGCAGGAACTAAGATCTTTTGGTTTCGCTAAATATTGGGTCATTCGGAAAGTTCGTGCCGTTTTTCGTGTAAATGAACATCCCGATTTTCTTCAAATGGCCGAAAGCTATACATTTTGAATGCTCAAAAGTTGCCATTGTCTTGACAGTTTGCCTCGGGATGCATTAGTACCTTTTTTAAATTCATATAACATGACATGGTGTTCCGTGATGTTTAAGATTGCTCATTATTACTGACAAAAAAAAAATTATTTAAACACTGTTTAAAGATTTATGATACATATTACAAGAAACACTATCGGCCTAACACTAACATGTTGTTGCATGTTTCGTTTGCGATTGCTACTTGAAGAAATATGAATTTATTCGAGCGGCTCCGAAAACGACACGAACTTTCCGGATGACCTAATATTTTCAAAATGGCGGCGGTTTATAGTTGAGAAAAAACCACGATTTTTAAAAATTTACTTCCAAAATGCGATTTCTCGCTGGTTTTTTATTTTTCATTTATTTATTTATTTATTTTTTTTTTTTTAATCTCAAGACATGTAGAAATAATGTTGTATATTTAGTTTTTTAATAAAATATTTATTTGTGTAAAAAAAATAATAATAAAATGTCGATTTTTGATGTTTTTTGGTGAATCTCCCCTTAAACACTTTTTTGTAAAGATAAAGAGCAGATTCAAATTGCTAGGAATAGGTAGACAATTTTCGGAAACGTAGCCAAATTTTTTTATTTTTTTCAATGTTAAATACTTTCTAGGAACATTTACCGTTTTATCCAAAGTCCAACAAGTAGTATTGACGAGAAAAAAACATATTTTTTCAAAACGAAAATCATAAATGTGCAAAACAGTGACGTCAAACCAATATTATCTTCGAGTTAATTGGAAGATTAGACCACTTATAACCGAAAAAAATTGCATTTACCTACTTCACAAACAAAATGCCTAAATACCACAAACCAATATTTAGACAAGTATTGATATAAAAATGTTGAGCACAAAGTACTTTTAAATATACCTCATTTCAGATGCAATTGATCATGAGTTTTCGTTAAAAAATTAAATAATTCTTATATTCGAAACAAATCAATCTTCTATTCTTTTCTAAACATAAACTACAAATTTAAAATTTACATAAATGCAATAATTAAAGAGATAAAGCCAAGAAAACGGAACTTATTTAAATTCAAAGTGATGAAGCATGGTTAAATTTAACTGAAATGAACCATGTCTATATGTTAAAATGGATTTACTGATAAGGTAAAAATTAAGAAATTAGATCTTTGTCTAATATAAATTACAAATATCTTGACAAGGTGACAGTAATAACAAGCAATTATTCAAAATTTTACACAATAGTATTTTACAATATAAGTTCGGTAAGTTGCGTTTACTGATCGAGAAAATGTTGCAAAAACGAGACCCGCAGGGTCGAGTTTTTGCAATTTTCGAGATCAGTAAATGCACTTAACGCATCGTGTATTGTATAATATTTTTTGCACGATCGATTTAAAATAATTACAGAATAAAAATATGTTAAATAAAAAATAAATTTCGGATAATATAGGTGAAATTTATATTTCTATGTTATGACATAGAATGCTATGAATAAATATTATAAATATTCATAACAACTAATACAAATCTCTGTAGTGACAATTGACAACCATATTTGTAAATAAAAAATTAAGTGTCAATATTTCACTGGCGTGAATATCTTTTTTGAATTTTCTATTAAAAAAATTGACGAAAATAGTTTATTAAACTATAATATTAGTGAGAATAATGAAATTGATGAAGCATTTTATTTTTGGCTGCAAATTTATTCTCGTAAAATGAAAAGAAGATTATGAAAACCACAGAAAATTTTAATGATTGAACGATCTTTTGAAATATCAATAAAATAAGAAGATTAATGCCAACAATAATAATAATAATGTGCAAACTAGTGAAAATTTTCATATTAATCGATATATTTTCCCAATTGTTCAAATTGTACTTTTAATTTCAATATAAATAAATAATTACAATCATTTTTGAGCTAATTTCACTTACCACACTCCTATTCACTTACCACGCATCTATTTCACTTACCGCACTGTTATTTTTTGGTTTCCATGGATATAAAAAAACGTTCGGGAAATGTAACTTACCAGCATTGTCAACAGCATCGGTAAATGCATGAAAATACACGATCGTGCAAAAAATAATTTTTAAGAGAAGACAAAGTATATATATATATATATATATATATATATATATATATATATATATATATATATATATATATATATATGTATATATATATATATATATATATATATATATATATATATATATATATATATAGTCTGTTTCAACGAAGTAAGAACATATAAAATTTAACATGGGAAAAAATTGTTGCAATCAGAGTATGCTTGTTTTTTATGGGTATATCACTTCTATGTGGGTATCCATAGTTATTAACATTTTCTTTCATTGCGAAAAAGTAAATCTGAAAACAAAACAATAGGTGTCCAATTTTCTACTAAGCAGTTGCCGCCCCCTACACCCCCCACCGGCTAGATAAGGAAAGAAATCGAATATAGTATTATACTGTGCTTAAATGTTTGATAATTTACCAATTTTTGATAACAACTTTTAGCACAGTAAAACAAAATCATTAATGAATTTACTAGTTAAAAATAACTACGGGCTTTAAAGTAATTATTACCTATCAGTTTTTTTAATACCTTTGTTTTATTGCAATTGTTATCTTGTAGTGTTTTATACATGAAAATTGATCCTGAAAATCTCCTCTTTCTAATGGTATCAATTTTATCACGTTTCTTTTCTTTTACAGACAATGTGTTTCAAAAGTGCTTGGAACAGTACTATGTCGACTTTGTCGATTAATCGATAAAGACGACCCTCGGACGGAAATTCTTTGTCGATTAATCAACAATGGCCAGTGCTAGCGTTAACAGTGATAATTTTTGAAAACACTATTATAATAAACCAAAACTGAAACTTCAACTGTTGACATTGAACGTAAACAAACAACTGAAAAACTTTCAACGACTATCGCAATCATCGCAATTTATTATATCTTCGAATTCTAGATATATTTTCAAGCAGGCCTGCAATATTTTAAATAAATAGGCTACAGGCTACTTAACCTATTTAGAAAATAGACCCTGTATATTTTTCTTAAATATAAATCCCGAAAAAAGTGTTTATATAAATAAAATTCCTCCAAAAAATATTATTCACGTTTATTTCAAATTCAGCTACTCTTAATTAAATCATAATGATAATAATTGTTTTTTTTAGAGGACAGTTTATTGACCTATGATAGAAATTTGAATCATTGTCCAAAAAACAATAATAATAATATAATGCTATATCATATACATTATACATAATATATGTATCTTCAATTTTTTTATTAATTTTATTATTATTATGTTTTATTTTTTGGATTATAGGAGCGTATGAGCACACACCACTACTACTAATAGGATTGCACACACTACTAGGGTTGCAGAAAAAAATATCATTATTTTTCCCCTAATATTTTTATTCCTTAATATGCTAAGAATCATTAATTATGTAAACGAAATATTGTGCAGTTGTCGACCTATATAAAATATAAAACTTTTTCAAAAACAACGCACAGGCTGTAGCCAATACTTTTTATTAACTTTAACTTATGACGGAACGTTGCAAACGTTATGATTTTTCTGGGTAACTAAACCTAAAAAAATTCATCTCTTTTAAATTTCAACCCCTTTTTATAGACAAAAAAAGGTAATAAAACGGCGATTTTTCGATATTTCTTTAAAAGCTTACAATTTTTTATTTATTTTCTAAAATAGTAAAATTTAAAGTTTAATGGCCCAGAAAATTTTTTTCATCAAAACCCCGTTTGATTTTCTAATTTCTGTCGACCTATTGAAGTTTTATGCAATGCACCATAAAATATGTTGTTTTTTTTTAGACATCGACTTTAATACGGCATCGTCATCGGGCAAAAGGAAAATAAAATTTCTGTTGATACTTAAGAGAATAGTTGATATATATGTATAAAAGGTTTCAAATCGATTGTATAAGGTTTCTTTAGAGAAAGTTATTGAAAATGTTTCTTTTTTTAGCTGAATAATACTTTAAGATAATACTTTAATAAGCCTGAATAATACTTTAAGGAGTATGCCTTAGTGATGGAGAATTATCGATAGTCCCGACTATCGATAGTTCTGACTATCGATAGTCCCGACTATCGATGGTTACGATAGTCGTGAAACTATCGATAGTTATCGATAGTTTATCGATAGTTTTTGATACCCAAATTGGGCGGCATTTAGATAGCCGGCGAGAAAAAAAAAAAAAAGGTCGCCGGTTTTACGCCAGGGCGGAATTATTCCTTTTTGCCCGGAAATTCCCTTAAAATGGTTGTTTTTATATCTCTGGCTATAATTTCTACGAAATTTTTATTATCCTTAGTATTTATAAGAAAACGAAATGACTGAAAAAAAGTATCGAAAACTATCGATAGTAAAAAAAAAATATCGATAGTTTTCGATAGTCAAAACTATCGATAGTTATCGATAGTGCTATCGATAGTTCTCCACCACTAGTATGCCTAATTCTTAAAAAAATAATGGTTTACTGACGTTGTGATGATGTAAAGTAGAAATTAACTTTCAACATTCCAAATTTCAATATTTCACCGTTCTGTATCACACCTTTCCATATTAGAAACAAAACTGAAATTTATCCAGCTAGAAATAACAAGCTTTGAAACATTGTAGGCACCTTTGACAAAGAAGAATTAAACATTGATTATGAATTATTTTTGAAACTATTGTAAAGAAAAAATGAGCACATCCGATTTGAATCGCTGGTCACAGACGCATGCACAAAGTGCCTACAGCTGCCAGATGCCAAGCAAATCTGGTAACATATACGAGATAAAGTGCAAAATTCTCCAAATACGAGCAAATATATTTTATAAGCGTCTACAAAGTAAGAAGGACGACGAAATAGTTTTTGGTTATAATCATCAAAAAACCCTTGGTACTTCTAAAACTCCTTGACCAGGCTACGTATTATAGTAGGCAATCATATTTGAGCAACTTCTTATCATTTGTTTGGGAACTTCTAAGGGCAATTAAAATAAAGTTCATTTATAACACAAATTTTGATAATGTCCTTATGTACGGATGTACGGTTATATGCGGACGGCGGAGGATAAAATAAAAACTTCATTAGATATTTATGCTATCAATGACAGCTCTCTTAACATAAAAAATGTACCATTCTTCTTCCAAATGCCAGGCCGGATCTGGGGGGGGGGGGGCAAGCCGGGGCACGTGCCCCCTGGAAGGTTTTAGGGGCGCCAAAACGGTGAAAATTTTTTTGGCGCAGTAAAATTGAAAAAATTTTGGAAGTGCCAAGCAAAAAAAAAAAAACGTCGACAGGGAGTATTTATAATAGGGTCCAGGTGTATTTGTAGCTGAGAAAGGAAGTGATGAGCAAAAAAAAAAAAGATCGACAGTGACTATTTATGATAGGGTCCTGGTGAATTTATTCCTGGAAAAGGAAGTGATGACCAAAAAAAAAAAAAGAAAAGAAGGTCTACAGTGCCCATTTCTGATAGGGTCCAGGTGACTTTTTTTGTCACCACTTCCTTTCCCAGAAAAAAATTTTTTTTTTGCGGGGGCGCCAACAAGCAACTTTGCCTCCCCTCCTAATATCTCTAGACCCGGCCCTGCCTAATGCCAAGCTATTCATTTATGCCCGCAGATCGAGTACTTAGACGCATTGACATCATTTTTAGTTTTTTATAATGAGTTTTGTCTCTACTACCGATGAATCGCAAATAATTAATCTTCAGCTACAATCTGGTTCATTTATGTGTTTCTACAATAACTTTATATTTAAGCGTTCCGTATATTCCCGTAATTAATTTAAAATCAGATACCGTAAAAGCCCCTGTACCGGAACGCGTTCAGTACTGGAACAGTTTTATTATTTATCGTTTTTTTTTTTTTTCAGAAATAACTTCATTACTATAGAAAATATCAAGACTGTTCCAGTATTTAACGCGTTCCAGTATAGGGGCTTTTACCCTATAATTATTTAAAAAATTTTATTACATGATAACACCTCTTATGATATACAGAGGCGTAACTACAATGGAGCAAGTGCAGCAATTGTTCCAAGGCGCATGACAAAAAAGGGCGCAACAGGGGAAAATGTGAACGCAAGATGGAAATTGTTCTTTTTTTTTTACTCGTCACTGATGGCATAAATGATTTACGGATAAGTACACTGCATTTTCGAATTAGGTAGCTACCTACTAAAACTACGTAAATGTCACATATTTTATATTACTACAAACATTTAAATTAAATTCAAGTTTATCGTAAAAGGTTAAACAAATTTTAGTAATAATTGATTTTTTAATCAAATAATATGAAATATTTAATTTATGATTAAACAAATAAAATTAAATACGCTTATAACTTAACAACAATTTACAAAAAAATTCACATTTATATTATTGTATAACAAATAAAAGTAAAATATCGCATAAATGAAAGAAAATTAACTAATCTAATCTAATTGGAAATACTTATGTAACAATAATTTTTTTTGCTATACTTACGCGAAAAATAAAACTGAAATTGGATTTGCATTTTCTCGTGGATTTGGATTTTTTACTTTTTTGGAGCTATCCATTTAAATTTAAATTTGTTTACACTTTTTTGTTTGAAATTTATTATAATTTAACTATTTTTAACAAAAAACAAATTCACGATTCAAATAAATAATTTAAAAACACGTTTTTACATTTAATTTTCATACTATTATTTAATTGCAATTTTTTTTCAAAGTAATTAAATGTACACAATATTTCTGGTTTCTTAATTAATAACGTATATAAAAAAAATTAATAGAAGTTAAAACTTGACAACAATTTATTAAACCTATTCTGTTAAAATTTATTTTTAAAAAAGACTACAATGGAATTAAACTATTGTCTTTATAAAGTACATTTAAATCACATTCTTTTAAGTTAATAATAACGTTGATTTGTCTTATCATTAGGTCAATTCAAAAGATAAAACCAGGTACACTGAAATTGTTTTTTCTAAAGATATGACGCAGATAATAATTGTTACAAATAATTCATCTGTCATAAGCGATAAGTTGACATACTAGGCTAGATATAAAATGACACTGCGAAAAATACTATTTTGTAACAAAATAATAATATACAAAAATAATTATTATTTAATTTTATGTTATAATATAAAAAAAAAAGTAATTTGTCACCAAGACATAAGGCGTCATTTATATATAAGGCGTCACGCGCTTTTCGTCATTTTTATATGCCGATTCCTTTGTGTGACACATTTTGTCACCTTTTTCCATAATCTCCCCCTGCACAGTGATATCACACAATGATTTTAACAAAATAATATCAAAATGAAGAAAAATAATTTTTTTTTTGCAATTCCGCGACTAAAATATATGATTTAGTCCCTCATAATAGGGAGTAAACTGTCACCTTTAGTCCCAAGAGACTCAAAAATTCTTTTGCTCCCCCTTTTAAACAAATTAACAGGCATAATTTACAGAGCATCGCCAATCAGCTACCGAAATTGAATTTAAATTAAATAACGTTGCTAGCTAATTTAAAATAATAAACAAATTCAAACTTGCAGATAAAGACACAGTTATATTGTATTGTACAATGGAGAATTTGATTAATTTTGGAAAATTATTTTAAAACACACCCATTTTTATATTATGCATATATATTTTCAATTTTTTTTAAAAATGTCGAAAGTCGTTAGAAAAAATTTATCTACTATTTGTTCTCCAAATTTGCGCAAAGACGTTCATTAACTGTCAGTTACGTCATATTATTATAGCTGAAAAATTACTTTTTTAATTAATTTTTTTTTTTTTTTAATTAAATAATGTTAGTTATTAAGATGAATTAGCATAATAAATTGTTGTATTTTATTGTCAATTTTCATTAAAATTTGTATTGATTATTTTTCTTTGATACTGTCAAATACGCCATTCAATTGATTTATCCAAAGTATACCCGATTTACATACAATTTGGTGAATTGTTGCCTATAAAGGCTCTCTGGCACCAACGTTCAGAAAACGTGTGAAAGATGTGTACCTGTTATCTATTATTCCAAAAATCAATGGCGGTATAAACTCATCGGCGGGAATAATAATAATAATGAAAATAATAATAATAATAATAATAATAATAATAATAATAATAATAATAATAATAATAATAATAATATAATGCTGGGCTAAAATCCAACCTTCACGTCCCCGTTCGTGCCCGGCGGGCAACTGTTAGCTTCGGCTAGCAGGCTGACGAGGCTCTGGTACCGTGTTTCGACAAGGATAATCGTGTGGAGGGGACGATGTCGTATCCCCCGAGTGAGTGTTATGCCTGCGTCAGCTTGAGCTTCATTAATAGTACCTTCACCGGAATTCAACGCGTCGCCAGTGCTGCATACTCCAGTGGGCGTGATCTTCGGAGTCCGACGATACCGTTCGGATGTGTTGAAAAGGTGATATTGCGTCTGTGATTTATGTAAAAATTGTGATCTGTGTCTGTGATAGTTGTTATGCTACCTTGGGTTCTCATGCCTGCGGTGGTACTTTTTAATTGTTACTGTGATGTTTCCCTGGCCTTGTTCTTGTCATTTCGATGGGTAGGAATGCGGCTCCCGACGCACTCGTTCTCATCGGCCACACGTACGAGTCGACGTCTGCCCGAACAGCTTGAGTGAGCTTGCCCAGTAAGGAGACGTCGTCGTCCCTCGTACGGATGCGTTCGTGGGCGTTGATATGGTGGCTTCCGCCCCGTCGAAGTGATACGAACACAGGTCAGATGTTGGCTTTGTGATACTCTGTGGCATTGTTCCGTTCTCTGTAGCCTCGACTCGGACGAACGTGGCCTAGTCATCGTACCGGTCTCCCGTGTAGGTTGACCCCGACATCTGACAGAACGGCACATGTACCCAGTAATCAGCTATCTGACAGAACAGTACATGTTGCTCAGTAATCAGATGTCACTGTCCCTATACGTGTGAGTTCCTAGGTGTTGACGAAGCCATTTCGGAACTGTTGAGACTATGGGGAGCGGAATCATGCTACAGAGCAAGAAATTTTTTAAAATCTGTGATATTGTTGTTTTTATTTTTTAATAAGATTGTTTTAATCTGTTTTCTTTTAACGATGTACCACTGAGGGCCTTTTCCACCCGAGGTGGTACATCATCTTTTTATTTTTATCTGTGATATTTTGTTGTGCCGCTGTGGGCTTGCTGTTGTGGCCCTTCAGCGGTTTTTTTTTTTAACTACTTATTGCGGCACTGGTCGGCCTGTGGCTCCCCAGTGACGTAATAAGATTTTCTTTTTTTTAATATCGTCTGATAAATTTTTTGAGTGTTGTCTAGTCAGTTTTCTCCACTCCGAGGCCCTTTACACCTCGGAGTTTCATCGTTGGTTTTCAGACCTTGGTGGCCGGACGCTCTGGCTAGTACTTAGCGTGCCGCCACCGGGGACTGTCCACTCTTTGTGAAGCCCTGGGATGGCAGGGTCCATCGTTAAATTTTATTATGTGTATGTTTATCCTTTGTCTATTGCATTTATGTGTTCCTGTCTTTATGTGTTGTTTTTATCGTTTTTCCTCGTTTTGGCGGCGCATGCCCATGGATGGCGATGCCGCCGGGTGCTGCTGACCGCGCCATCCACCGGCAGCAGTACCCCAATTTTAATTAAAAAAAAAAAATAAAATAATAATAATAATAATAATAATAATAATAATAAACGCCCTGTGGGTGGGGGCTTCACTTTGCAGAATTTGCCCACAGTAAGTCCTGCTTGTCGTAAAAGGCGACTAAAAGGACAACCCATTAGGATGGAGAGTAATAGGAAAAAAAAGCCTCGGAAAAATGCCGCTGCCGGTGGAGCGACCGGGCGCATCAGGGTCACCACTGAATGTGACAGTTTAGATCGCGGTGACGACAGGCTGGGTTCTAGGCAGCCACCTGTCAGCTGTAATAACACCTTCAGCCAAAGTACTACTGCCCTACTTACAGAGCCACCAACACCTTTGGCTCAGCCGACTTTAAGTGTTTTCTCGGAGCACCCTTTGGGGACCACTAAAGCTGGTAAGAAGCGTGTGCGTATGCAATGGACAGATGAACTGAATGAATTCATCGTACGCACATACTTCCAAGTTACTAAACTTGAAACGGACAAAACTGGTTACCGTACGAAATTACATCAAGAGTTCGCGCGCACCTATCCTCACCTAAATCGCGTCACTGAACAGAGACTGGCAGACCAAAAGCGTGTCATTTTCACCAATAACCTTATACCTTCTTCCCTCATAAACACTATTAAAACACAAGTCGCACATCAATTTGCTCAAAATGAAGAAAGTCAGGCCGACGACGGCCCACCAGAAATGGGGAGCCCCACACAAAACGACACTCAACAACTTGTCGAGAATGAGCCTAACTACCATGAAACAGCAGTAAATGACACCCTACTGCAAGAGATCGAACTGGAATTTAACACAGCGCTTACTAAATTCGAAGGGACGGACCCCACACATCGGTACTTGTTGCCTAAACAACACACCTCACGTAGATTGGCTGAGATCGTTGAGATATTAAATAACATAATACTGCCTCAACACTTGCAAACTTGTGACAATTTTATCGAGTTACACACAGCTATCTACTGTGGAGCCGTTGCAGCAATACGTTGTAACGGGTCCGATGTAACACCACCTGTAGCGCACAACTCGAAGGAACACAAAACCCCTGCCTGGGAAACACGATTGAATAAACGCATCAGCACCATCCGATGCAACCTCGGCAGGATCACCCAATACCAACAGGGTACGAGGTCCAAACGGCTCAACAAATATATACACGACATATTACACAAACACACAGTACACACACAATACGAGGAACCCAATAAAACACTCACAGAGATCAGAGATACGCTTCACCAAAACTTAACAGCACTAGCGAAGCGCTTACGAAGATATAAGACTAGTACTGAACGCAGACGACAAAACCAAGCGTTCAGCAGAAACGAGAGACGGTTTTATCAGTCTCTAACGAACACGGTAACTGACAGTAATGGCCTACCGGAGAAGAACGCACTCCATAGTTTCTGGGCGAATATATGGTCCAACACCATTGACCATGATGACGAAGCCAGCTGGATCGATACAGAGTGCAGGAATAACGAACATCCTCCGGAGATGCCCTATACGGACATTACTACAGAGGACGTCTCCAGAGCTTTACAGAGATCGCATAACTGGAAGGCACCTGGCATCGATAACATACAAAACTACTGGCTCAAACACTTTACATCAACACACAAGTACCTCGCTGAACAATTCACACTATTTATAAGTACACCAAACCTGACACCGAAGTTCCTAACGCAGGGTATCACATACATGAAATCTAAAAACAGTGATACAAAAAATCCTGCGAATTATAGGCCAATCACCTGCTTGCCTACAGTGTATAAGATTTTGACGTCCTGTCTGGCAGAAAAGATCAATGAGCATTGTCAGATTAACAGCATACTGACAGAAGAACAAAAGAGATGTCGAAAGAGGTCACAAGGCTGCAAAGAGCAGCTTCTGATTGACTCCGTAGTACTGGAACAAGCGAAAGGGAGACAACGTAACCTGTACACAGCGTTTATCGATTACAAAAAGGCATTTGATTCGGTCCCGCACTCCTGGTTACGGAAAGTATGGATCTGTACAAAATACACCCAAGTATCGTGAACTTTCTTGGAACGATCATGTCCGATTGGCGAACGACCTTACATTTGAGTATTGGTAATGAAAAAACAGCAAGCGACCTTATTCAAGTAAGACGCGGCATATTCCAAGGCGACTCATTGAGTCCATTATGGTTTTGTCTCGCAATGAATCCACTTTCTCGCCTGTTAAATGAAACCAAATACGGTTACAATGTAGGTACGCAAACGAATTCGCGCCATACCATCTCACATCTGATGTATATGGATGATATTAAGATCTATGCAGCTACTAAACATCAATTACAGCAGCTGCTGGGACTTTCCAACGAGGTTTCGCGAGACCTCTGTATGGAGTTCGGAATCGATAAATGTCGAACACAATGTCGTTCTGGAGGAAAACGAGATACGGTCGCATTCGAACTCGAACCAGAGTCTGTTATGCAGCCCATGGACGAGGGAGAGTCGTACCAGTATCTCGGATTCAATCAGGATGAACGTATAGATCACAGCGCTGTAAAACAACACCTGATGCAGCAATACCTAACGCGTGTACGGAGATTACTGAACACCCACCTTGATGGAAAAAAAACCATCAAAGCAATTAACACCTACGCAGTTCCGGTGCTAACGTACTCATTTGGGGTAATCAAATGGACGCCTACGGACTTGACAAACATCGAGATCAAGACCCGCGTCCTTATGACCAAATACCGAATTCATCATCCCAAAGCAGCGATAGAACGATTGACGCTGCCAAGAGCCAAAGTACACATATGTCACTATGCAAAAGGCAGTGATCATAAACACATGTCGTATAGTACGGAAGTTCCTCAGTAATACGAATCCGACTGCGATATGTGAAAGCACAAGATCTGCTTGTACTCCATCTGAGCCATCTACAGTGAGTGAACAACACACTGACACTCATCTTACAGACACACAACACACATACATAAACACACAATACGCTAACACTGAAACACAAACACCTAACACACATACAGATCCAGATTCGTCTGATGGAGAGGGAGGATCGACCAACTGCCGCACTGTCACTGTTACCGCTCTGGTGGACAATCCTCCCAAACTCAATAACACACAAGGTCCGTCAACCTCTGTACCATCTAAACACGCAATTCCAGGAACACCCGATCTTAATGTGCAATTTGGTGAACCAGAACACATTTACACCAAGAAACGAAAAATTGAACGACACATCCACACACATACACGAACAGTCCTTTCCCTTCCCTCTGTCCCTAATTCTACCTATTCTCTGAGGACACGAAAACGAACTAGGCATTCACAGCCGTCTGTCATTGAGCCAATATCTACGCTCCCACAAATGTCTCGTCGTACGAACCAGTATACACCAAAATAGACGCATAACACCTCGTTTCAAGCAACAACAACAACAATATAAGGAGTGATGTGACAAACCCGTCCGTGAATGTACTACGGTACTTTTACGGATTGGTTTGGCACATTACCCTTCCACAGAGCCTAATACCTTGCATAATGCCGGTATAGGTGAATGTTACCCAGTACTGTCCTACTGAGTAGTGAGTGCCAGGTTGGCGTAAAAGTCTATAATAATAATAATAATAATAACGCCAGGGCTGGGCTAAAATCCAACCTTCACGTCCCCGTTCGTGCCCGGCGGGCAACTGTTAGCTTCGGCTAGCAGGCTGACGAGGCTCTGGTATTTTTTTCCACGAGGACGAACGTCGTATGACCGACAGAGATATCCACCGTATGAGAGAAACACCACCGTCTGATTGTACGATAGCTTTCGCCCTGATGTCTGGCAACAGGTCGTGTGCGTTTAGTATCCGTATGCGTGTGATTATCAAAGTCGTGATTCGTGTTCCGCCAAGTCGAATCGTGATATTCTTATACTGTGATTTGTGTAGTTTTGTCTGTGATTTCGTGCTGTGATCCTGCTTTTTTATTTGTTTTTAAATCTTATAGTGTCCCCTGGATGGTGCACTCCAGTGGACACAAAAGTGATAAATTGGCTGTGGTATTGCGTTGATTTTTTGTCCCTGTGACTTCGACGGGTAAGAATGCGGTACTCGACGCACTTGTTCGCGTCATCCAGGCGTATGAGTCGACATCTGCCCGAACGGCTTGAGCGAGCTCGCTTAGTAAGGAGATGTCGTCTTCCCTCATACGGATGCGAGCTTGAGCGTCCTGGGACTGCTTTTGCCCCGTCGGGGTCATAGGGACATAAGTCAGATATACTGTGATACTCTGTGGCATTGTCCCGTTCTCTGTAGCCTCGACTCGGACGAACGTGGCCTAGTCATCGTACCGGTCTCCCGTGTAGGTTGACCCCGACATCTGACAGAACGGCACATGTACCCAGTAATCAGTTATCTGACAGAACAGTACATGTTGCTCAGTAATCAGATGTCACTGTCCCTACACGTGTGAATTCCTAGGTGTTGACGAAGCCATTTCGGAATTGTCGAGACTATGGGGAGCGGAATCGTGTCACAGAGCAAGAAGTTTTTTTTTTGGAAATCTGTGATATTTTTGTTTTTATTTTTTAATAAGATTGTTTTTTAATAATTAATTCTTCGTTTTTTTTTAATATCTTTGTTTGTTAGTTCCTTTTTTATCTGCACGCTTTGATTTTATTTTACTTTTTATCATTTGTTATGCCACCAGAGGCTCTGCACACTTCTGGTGGTATTGTTTTAATTTTTTTTATTTGTTTTTTTTTTTTTTTTTTTTTTTTTTTTTTTGGTTGTCTTTAATGTTGCTATAAAATTTAATGTTGCTATTAAATATATACTACTCAAAACAAAATAAGGGCCACTCATGTTTTGCTGCATAAGTTTAATTTTATATAAGTTACAGTATAAGGTATGCTTACATTTAATTAAGGAACTAATTTTTTACTAAATAAAATTAATTTTAATAAGATTAAATAAAAAGTTACTACATAATTACATTTTTTTAGGATTTTATCATTTTTATAGTCATTTTTGCAGTCATCAACAAATGTTCACGCTTTGAGTAAAAGCACACATTATGCAACTTTTCGGTGATTTAATATCGAGTGTGCCCTCCCCTTTTTAAAATACATTCTTGAAGCCTCCTTGGCATGCTTTCAATAAGATGCCTAACGGTTTCATCAGGAATCTTCTCCCAACATCTTCTCAAGACATCAGTCAGTTGTTGTTGGGTGTGCACATCCTCTCCGGCTGCTCTGACTCGCCGTTTTAATTGATCCCAAAGATGTTCTATTGGGTTCAAGTCAGGGCTATTTGCAGGCCACGGTAAAACCTGTATATTAGCCTCCCTAAGGACAGTTGTCGTCGCTCGAGCGGTATGCGCTCGGGCATTATCCTGCATCAGGATAAATCCGTCGGCCGCTCGTTGTGCAAAGGGGATCACATCGGGTCTGGCAACCTGTTCGATGTAACTTTGAGCCGTTACAGTACCCTCGTTCAGGAAAACAAGCTCAGTTTTGCCTTGCAAACTAATTCCACCCCAGACCATGACATTAGGACCGCCAAATCTGTCGCGTTCATGAATGTGACGATCAGAAAACCTTTCGCCACTTCTTCTCCACACTCTTACACGTCGATCATCACTAAAAAACTTCACCTTGCACTCATCCGTGAAGAGTACGTGACGCCATTCCTCCAAGCCCCATCCAAGGTGTTCACGTGCAAATCTTAAACGGTTTGCACGATGCGCTCCGGTCAGTTTGGTACGGATTACTGGTCTTCTTGAACGTTGTTGGTCTTCATGCAAACGATTTCGTATGGTCTGATTACTGACAACAGTACCAGTAGATCGATGTAAGCGATTTTGCAGAGTACCTGCGGTAACAGTCGGCTCACGTCGTGCACACAGTCGAATGTAATGGTCTTCACGGGCAGTGGTAGCACGAACTCTTCCTGAGCCACGGCGCCGGGTTACACTACCGGTCTGCTGATACCGATTCCAAACATTTTGAATAGCCCTTCGTGAACAACCCAACTGCAGAGCCACGGAACGTTGAGATTGACCACCCTTAATCATCGTTACGGCTCTGGTAGCAGTAGCTTCGTCCATATGGTGTCGAATTCTCGGCATTGTAAAAATAAATGATTGAGTAACACGCCAAACTTCAAAAAACAACCTCAGCAATCAATAATCTAGCGCAAACTGATTTAAAATCAAATTCAAAAAAATAAGTAAAGCTAACCACTTGACGCTGTGCGAGACGAAAAAACGTTTAAATCTTCCCTCAACAATAATATCACTTAAACCTAACTGTTATCATTTACTCAACTACTTAATATCATAACAACAGTCATTTAGAAAAGTTATTTTGACGTGGATCGACATAAATCAGTTTTAAAATACAAACTTTCAAGTGGCCCTTATTTTGTTTTGAGGAGTATATATTTATGGAATTGCTCCGCACCACAGACCACTGCTCTCTTATTAAGTGGTGTGAAGATCATTCTTTTTTTTTTCTCAAAGTGAGGACAGACCACCTTATTTGCGTGACCTGTTCTGTCACAATAGCCTGTCCTTATCGAGCATTTCTCTAGACCCTGGGATGGCAGGGTTTGCCTGTTAGTTTGTTTTTTTATTGTATGTGTTTGTCCTTTTTCTATTGCATTTATGTGTCCCTGTCTGTACACCCGAGCTGACTGGAGACGTAGAAGACGATGTGGAGCAAATTTCCTCCAGTGTCATTGAAGCAGCATACTCTAGTATACCGAAGTCGTCCAACATTCCACCTAAACGTCGCTTACCATGATGGAATGAAGTCGTGAGTGTAGCAGTTGCAGAGAAAAAGCGGGCGTACAATGAACTCAGACGTCGCCCCACGCAGGAAAATGTGATAGCCTACAAGCGTGCTCAAGCACGCTGTAAAAGAACTATCAAAGAGCAAAAGAGGCTATCATGGGAGCCATATGTTTCGGCCATTAATACCTCCACTACAACTTCGGAGGTATGGAGAAGAGTGAGGGCCATTACTGGGAAATCGTCCCGTTCACCAATCCCCTCCCTTCTCACCGTCGAAGGTCGAAACATCACTGAGCGCGCAGAAATAGCTAATTGTTTAGCTAAGCATTTTAAGCGCGTCAGTGGCTCCCAAAATTATGACCCGGACTTCCTGCGGATCAAGATCGAACACGAGCAAAATGATCTTGATTTTTTCTCTGATGAATCCCTCCAGTACAACCAACCATTTTCTATGCAAGAATTACTGGAGGCGTTCCGGGGATCTGGGGATACTTCCCCTGGACCTGATGAGATCCCCTACGCCATGATCCGGAACCTGCCTTATCCTGGTAAGTGTAGGTTACTGGATCTTTACAACGAAATATTTAGGCAAGGCGTTTATCCTCCGCAGTGGCGGGAAGCTACCATCATTCCGTTGCTAAAAGAGGGTAAAGATTCATCGCAACTATCTAGCTACTGTCCAATATCCTTGACTTGCTGTTTCAATAAGGTATTGGAAAAAATGGTGAACAACCGTCTCGTTTGGTGGCTGGAATCCCACAACCTCATTCCTAAACATCAATGTGGGTTTCGCCGATACCATTCGACCACGGACCATCTTATTCGCCTCGAGAATGCCATTCACGACGCCTTTCTCTAACGAAAACACCTTGTGGCCGTGTTTTTCGATTTGAAGAAAGCTTATGATATGACCTGGAAGTATGGCATTCTTAAGAAGCTGCACGACTGGGGTTTAAGAGGTAACCTCCCTCAGTTCGTAAAAAGTTTTCTGACTGACCGTTCTTTTCGTATCCGGGTAGGTGACACTGAGTCTGAGGCCCACTCCCAGGAGAATGGTGTTCCTCGAGGCTCCACCATCAGTGTCACCTTGTTTTCTATCGCAGTCAGTCATATTGCAGCTTTAGCCCCAAATCGTCGTTGCTTGTACGTTGATGACCTAACTATATTCTATACAGCCGATTCCATCGAGGATATTCAACAACGGCTGTAGAGGCATCAACGAAGTGGTGACTTCTGCAGAAGCTCTTGGTTTTTGATTGTCACCCAAAAAAACATCGGTGGTTCACTTCTGCAGAAAGCGCAACGCACATCCGGATCCTGTCCTCACTTTAAAAGGATCCAATCTTCAGTGCGTTGATAGCGTCAGGTTTCTAGGACATATTTTCGACAAACAACTTACGTGGCGCCCACACCTCCAAGCCTTAGCTGCTAGTTGTCGCAGGACAATAAACATGCTTAAGTGTTTGGCAGGTGCATCGTGGGGTGCGGGCCGGGAGTCGTTGCTTCGCCTGTATCAATCGCTAGTTCTGACTAGGATTGATTACGGCAGCATTGCTTACTCCTCCGCCCGGGCGTCTGCGCTTCTACTCCTAGATTCTGTTCACCATGCAGGCATACGACTGGCTACGGGAGCATGTCGAACGAGTCTTTCTATGAGCTTCTGCGTAGAGTCGGGTCTTCCTCCGCTGCGACTGAGACGTGAGCGTCTCTTGCTCAATTATGGGGGTGTATGCAACACCTACACATATAAACTACCCGACTCTGCTCAGATACCGTTTACAGGGGCTCTACGATCGACGTCACACCATAAGTCGACCAGTGGCCGTTCGAACGCAGGAGTTATTAGAGAGTCTGCACTTACAGTTCGCCAACGTACTTCCCAAACGTCCTATGGAAGCACCTCATTGGCTGATCCCTAAAGTAAGGTGTCGTTTCGACCTGACTGGTCTCAACAAGGAGGAGACCAGTTCATTCGAATACCGATCCTGCTTCTACGAGATCATTAGCGAACTCGACTCTCTCTGTATATACACAGATGGTTCCAAAACAACTACGGGTGTGGAAAGTGCCATCGTCATTCGTGACGATCCTCACGCTTGGTCACTTCCTCCCCAGACCACTGTGTATACTGCGGAATTATTTGCGATTTTGCGAGCTCTGCGATTCTGTCAAACATCCGAAGACAGCGCATTCCTCATTTGTTCCGACTCATTGAGCGCGTTGCAAGCGATCTGCCACTCTCATACCACCGATCCCCTGGTGCAGAACATCTTGACGTATCTCTACATGCTCCGCCAGAAGTCTATCACCTTCTTCTGGATACCCGGACATGTGGGGATACCTGGCAATGAACTCGCCGACCAGGCAGCACGTCATGCAGCCGAAGTCGATGAGCCACAGGACATTGCCATACGCCCAGAGGATCTGAGAGTGAGCATACGATCCGCGATTGAACATAAATGGCAACGAGAGTGGAACAACCTCACGGCAAAGCTCGGACAGATGAAACCTGAGGTCCGAAGAACTCCGGCACCTGTAAATCTGAGCCGGCGAGAGAGTGTGGCCCTGACACGTTTACGTTTGGTCCACACGGCATTAACACATCGTCATCTTCTCGCCGGTGAGGATCAGCCAAGGTGCGCCGCCTGCGGGACGGCGCTGACCGTGAGGCATATAGTTGAGGAATGTGTAACATTTGAGCCATTCCGCTAGAGGTTACAGCTCCCATATAGTGTAGCCAAAGGTTTAGCTTATGATTCTGTCTCTGAAAGAAAGATGCTTGAATTTCTCCGAAATTCGAATTTTCTTCAGAGACTGTAGGGGCTTAACATCTCAGTTTTTATTAAAGTCGCCTCTTGTCTCTCCCCCGACATTTTAAATTTTATTTCCAGCTTTGTTTTTTTAAAATTATGTGTTTTCGAGATTTTTGTGAGTGTCCTAATTTAGTTATTTATTGCCTATACCCTGTTCCAGCTTGTCTGGCAGGGTAATTTTAGTCTTTTTTTATGCCACTAAGGACCTTTTACACCCTTAGTGGTACTGTTTGTTATACATACCTGTTTGTTGTTTTTGTTATTGTTTTTTAGCGATGTACCACCGAGGGCTCTTTACACCCGAGGTGGTACATCATTTGTTTCTTTTATCTGTGATATTTTGTTATGCCGCTGTAGGCCTGTTGTTATGGCTCTACAGCGGTATTGTTTGAATCCCTTATTGCTTCATAAGTTTTTCTGTGATACTTACCTATGATATTTTCTGTAGTCGTTTTCTGTGTATTCTCTAGTCAGGTTCCTCCTCTTTACATCTCGGGGGGAGTCCCAGCGATGGCCTCCAGGCCTTGGTGACCGGACGGTCTGTCCAGTACTTATCGTACCGTCACCAAGGACTGTCCGCTCTTTCTAAGCCCTGGGATAGCAGGGCTCATCGTTGGATTTTATTATGTGTATGTTTGTCCTTTGTCTAATGCATTTATGTGTCCCTATCTATTTTGTGTTTGTTTTTTTTATCTCCATTGTTTACGGCGGGCATACCCTTCGATGGCGATGCCACCGGACACTGCTGACCGCGCCATCCACCGGCAGCAGTGTCCCAATTTTAATCAAAAAAATAATAATAATAATAATAATAATAATAATAATAATAATAATTATAATTATAATAATAATAATAATGAGCGCCGGGCATAAATCCAACCTCACGTCCCCGTCGTGCTCGGTGGTAACTGTTAGCTTCGGCTAGCAGGCTAACGAGGCTCTGGTAGTTCATTTTTCACAACCTTCGTTTTTATTTCGTTTCGTTTTTTTATTTTTTGTTTTCGTTATTTTTATTTCTTTTTGTTTCAGGTTTTCGTTTTTCTTTTGTTCCTTTTTGATTTTGGTTTTGTTTTGTTTTCGTTCTTCTTTGTTGTCCCAACTTCAAGTCATCTTCGGGACCCACACTAGCTTATGTGTGGTTTAGCGGAATTGCTTGGAAAAAGGGATCCTGGTGACTGAGGGAAGCCGTTATCTGCGGGTACGGCGGAACAACACTTCACTTTGGCTCTGGCTTCAAGCATAGACCCTGATTGCGGTTATACACCGGCCGCAGTAAATTCGAGCGCCCCGGGGTCGTACGTATTACTGAGGCAATGGGCTTGTCCCTAGGGCCCCTCATTTCCGTATCGCTGGCGTGGAAGTCCCACATCCCTTATGAGGCTCCAAGGATGGTGAGGGGGGGGGGCGGAGTGTGTTTTTTTGTGTTACTTATATGGATAAAGAAAATCATGTCTCTTCGGGCGACTCCGGGCCCTTAAATACAGACGCGAACGCCGGGGGGTAACCCTCCATCAAAGAAATCAAAGGGAAAAAATCGTGAGCGTCCAATGACATTGGACACCCCAAGAGTGTCAGTAGAAAGTTATATGAAGTTTTTAGTTTTAAAGCCAACGGAAGCGGACTTTAGTAAAATTAGTCTTTGCCTTTTGGCAAAACTTGTTGGGCAGGTAAAGGATGCCAAACTGTCGGGCAAGGAGTTGCTCGTCGAGGCATACTCACCGGCACAAAGTGAACGAATACTAAAACTGAAGAACCTAGGGCAATACGCCGTGGAAGTGACGCCTCATGGTGTATTAAATTACTCGAGAGGGGTTATAATGCACCCGTCCTTAGCGTACTGCACCCTCGACGAGATTGTGTCCTAGATGTCGCCACAGGGGGTAGTAGATGCAAAAAGGCTGAAATACTCATTTGGGGGGGGGGGGGGCGCTGCTCGAGGCGTTTTTTTTTTGGAATTATAACTAAATTTAGATATTATTATAGGCTTCTCTGTATTGTAGACAATGTGCAGTTCCAATTTCAAGACTCTCTTGTTTAAAGTAGTTTTTGATGCAACTACGTTAAGAACTTGAGGGGACGTCCGAATGGTGAGGAAATGTAGATGTAGGGTAGAATGTTACTGTGTTTGTTTATGTCTAGGTGAATATTGTCTATGTCGAGTTGCTCGAGGCACTCCTCTAAAAATTTTCGTATATTTTTTGTGTAAATATATTGTCATTGTCAATGATGACAGCTTGATTTTCGTCAGCATAACATTGGTCTAATTGGGGTTCGTAATTTTGTGATTGATAATAATGGTCGTAATATTGATCGCTACTTTCATTGAGTAATCGTTATTGTTAGTATTACTGATAGTCATTATTACTTATTTACTTGCATTAATTATTTATTACATTATTAATTTTTTAACTAGTTTATATTTTTTTTGTTTTGGAGTTATTAAAAAATATAAATTCATAAAATAACTCACCTAACTCTAAACAAAGAATTTTTTTTAACTAGTAAAATGTGGATGGCTGATTTAAGTCTGAAGTCAGCTCCGCCATCGTATCTCGGTAACGGCAAAAAAATCGGCAAAAAAATCAATTCGTTGTTAAAAAAATGGCAAAAAATTAGCAAAAAATATCCCGTAAATTTCATTTGAATAAGTGCAGCAGGTCCGGAGATATAGGGATGGCGGGGCTCACTTAAGTCTGAAGTCAGCCCCGCCATCGTATCTCGGTAACTGTTGCGGCAAAAAAATCAATTCGTTGGTAAAAAAAATAGCAAAAAAATATAGCCTAAGTGGGATCTCGAGGTTATGACTTAGCGGGGCTAGCTTTATAGATACGACATTGACCAAGTTTCGATCAAATGTTATTAAGACACCGAATAAATGAATATGCATATAAAACTTACAATTAGTGGCGTAGAATCGAATTATTAAAAAATCGCAAACTAAATGTGTTTATATGATGTACGGACGTATGAATGAAAGATGTTTACAAACGTGTTCTTTCGGAAATCGAAAATAACTAACTTCATCTTGATGAAGGTGGGTTGGCGAATATTTACATACAAGATCTACTTTACATTTTAAAATTGTACTTTTTACGAAGTTGAAGGTCACTGACAAAATATATGAATATTATAGAATTTTTGTGCATTTGAGGAATTTGCTATGGTTAGTAAAAGGTTTGTTTACTTTTGTAACTACCGAAACGGCTTGCCTGTTAGTCTAAGCAAATTACTGATCAAAACCTTGTTTTTTGCCAAAATTGGTACCTGAAAGGGAAAATATGGAAAATATGTCATCGTAAGAAAAATGAGTGTTTTCGAAAACTCCGAAATCGATTTCACTATCTTTGGAACGTTAAATCAATAATTCTATTGGTCACAGATACCTAAACAAAATAACCTCAATAACAGCTATTCATAGGAAAATTCGTTATTTCTTTTATATTTTAGGCAATATGGATAACATAGGTTATATTATTGAAGAATCATCAGAATAAACAACAATATGGCAGAATTTCGTAATTTACTTCAGTAAAATTTAAATTTGGTGTAAGACTGAACTGCGTATCACTTAATTTCCGTCCTAGCAGAAAATTAATGAGCAATATGAAGCACATTAAAGGATTGTTTCTGCCAAACGCACCCAATGGCTATATATTATATGTTGTTTTCCTGTATTTTCGAGACATAAAGCTACAATCTAGAAAATGTAGCATGATATTTCAGATGCATAAAACATTTTAAAATATAAATAACTTTACTGTAGGTATAAATGGTACGTAACAATTACAATGCCAACGAATAAGTAAGTAGTTGTCGGATGGGAGGCTGAACTACTGAACATTCAAATTTCAAATCTCACTACATTTCCCAAGCCGTATATTATTGTAACAAAAATATTCCTCAATATTCCTCTGATGTAAACGTCTGTTAAGTATTTAATACATATTATATCTATAACCAAAATAATACTAGGTTTTTCTTATTTAATATTCTTATTTTATTTTAATATTTTACAGTTAAATATTGATTAATGTGAATTACATCAATGAATAAAATATAAACTAATTTTTACTTAAATATTTAATATTTATTCTTACATATGAACATCTCAAAACATCTTGAATTATATATCATTGGTATATTTTTTATTCTTATGATTCACTCTGTAACCGGTGGCTCGCTTAACTGATGTAAAATCATATAATATGAAAATGATCCTTGCAAAATCTGAAAAAAAAAAAATTATGCAAAAATTTGTTTAGAAAATTAACTCTATACGGCCCGCGAATTTACACAGTAAATTTCCCCAGGGGCCGGCAATATTTTTAAAGAATTAAATAAAAAAGCTTTGTATAAATAAATTCATGGAATAATTCAGCATGTGTAAACACACACATTTTTTATAAAAAAAAAAAAATACCCCTGTCGCAGCATCTGCACAACATAGCGAATTTCGAAATATTAGGCACTGGCGGCTCTCATCTAAGACCTGTATCCATTTAAAATAATTCAGCTTTCTAAGAGTAAAAAGATTTTCAAAATCAGTTGAGTAGTTAATTTTTGGCGCTTTTTCGCAAAAGGTGCTTGGCGCATATACCCATCTAAACTAGTTTAGCTTTCTAAAAGTAAAAGAATTTTCAAAATCGGCTAGGAAATTTATTTTTGGTATATTTGGGACCCAAGACCCCGAACGGACTTTGTACAGCATAGTGCTATCCACCTAAAATAAGTTAGTTATCTAGCAATGAGAAAATATTGAGAATCGATTCGCTAGCTTATTTCTATCCTATATAATATAGGATATTTTATCTTTCTAACAGTAAAACTATTTTTAAAAACCGTTGTGTAGTTTTCTATGCCGCATTTGCATCCGCAGGACAGTTGTGGATCTCAGATAACATACTGTACTTATCTAAAATAGTTTACCTCTGCAATAGTGAAAAAATTTTCAAAATTGGTCAGTTATTTTATTTTTGACACCTCTGGGTCCCATGGACTTTGACGGACCTTATATAACGTAATCTATAACTATCTAAAATAGTTTAGCTCTCTAACAGCGAAAAAATTTTCAAAATCGGTCGGTTAGTTTATTTCTGGCGCTTAAAAGATCCCAGGACTCTGGCCGACCTCATACAACATATAAGCTAAATCCATCTAAAATAGTTTACCTCTGTAATAGTGAAAAAATTTTCAAAATCAGTCGGTTATTGTATTTTTGACACTTTTAGATCCAATGAACCCTAGCGAACCTTACCATAAGGTAATCTATATCTATCTAAAATAGTTTAGCTTTCTAACAGTGAAAAAAATTTTCAAAATCGGTCGGTTAGTTTATTGTTGACATTTTTGGGTCCCATGGACCTTGGCGGACCTTACATTACGTATGCTATATCTATCTAAAATAGCTTAGCTCTTTGACAGTGAAAAAATTTTCAAAATCGGTCGCTTATTTTATTTTTGACACTTCTAGATCCAATGGACCTTAGCGGACCTTGCATAAGGTAATCTATATCTTTCTAAAATAGTTTAGCTCTCTAACAGTGAAAAAATTTTCAAAATCGGTCGGTTAGTTTATTTTTCACACTTTTGCGTCCCATGGACCCTGGCGGACCTTACATTACGTAATCTATATCTGTCTAAAATACCTAAAATAGCTTAGATCTTTCACAGTGGAAAAATTTTCAAAATCGATCTAGTTCTTTAAAATTTGTTTCCTGGCATATAAACATTATTATTATGTTATATTTCTATAACATTTAATAATATTATATGAGGAATGTGTAACCTTTGAGCCATTGCGCTAGAGGTTACAGCTCCCATATAGTGTAGCCGAAGGTTTAGCTTATGATGCTGTCTCTGAAAGAAAGATGCTTGAATTTCTCCGAAATTCGAATCTTCTTCAGAGACTGTAGGGGCTTAACATCTCAGTTTTTATTAAAGTCGCCTCTTATCTCTCCCCCGACATTTTAAATTTTATTTTCAGCTTTGTTTTTTTAAAATTATGTATTTTCGAGATTTTTGTGAGTGTCCTAATTTAGTTATTTATTGCCTATACCCTGTTCCAGCTTGTCTGGCAGGGTACTTTTAGTCTTTTGTTATGCCACTAAGGACATTTTACACCTTTAGTCGTACTGTTTGTTATACATACCTGTTTGTTTTTGTTATTGTTTTTTAGCGATGTACCACCAAGGGCTCTTTACACCCGAGCTGATACATCATTTGTTTCTTTTATCTGTGATATTTTGTTACGCCGCTGTAGGCCTGTTGTTATGGCTCTACAGCGGTATTGTTTGAATCCCTTATTGCTTCATAAGTTTTTCTGTGATACTTACCTATGATATTTTCTGTAGACGTTTTCTGTGTATTCTCTAGTCAGGTTCCTCCTCTTTACATCTCGGGGGGAGTCCCAGCGATGGCCTCCAGGCCTTGGTGACCGGACGGTCTGTCTAGTACTTATCGTACCGTCACCAAGGACTGTCCGCTCTTTCTAAGCCCTGGGATGGCAGGGCTCATCGTTGGATTTTATTATGTGTATGTTTGTCCTTTCTCTAATGCATTTATGTGTCCCTGTCTATTTTGTGTTTGTTTTTTTATCTCCATTGTTTACGGCGGGCATACCCTTCGATGGCGATGCCACCGGACACTGCTGACCGCGCCATCCACCGGCAGCAGTGTCCCAATTTTAATCAAAAAAAAAAAATAATAATAATAATAATAATAATTATAATTATAATAATAATAATAATGAGCGCCGGGCATAAATCCAACCTCACGTCCCCGTCGTGCTCGGTGGTAACTGTTAGCTTCGGCTAGCAGGCTAACGTGGCTCTGGTAGTTCATTTTTTACAACCTTCGTTTTTATTTCGTTTCGTTTTTTTATTTTTTGTTTTCGTTATTTTTATTTCTTTTTGTTTCAGGTTTTCGTTTTTCTTTTGTTCCGAACGGACTTTGTACAGCATAGTGCTATCCACCTAAAATAAGTTAGTTATCTAGCAATGAGAAAATATTGAGAATCGATTCGCTAAATTATTTCTATCCTATATAATATAGGATATTTTATCTTTCTAACAGTAAAACTATTTTTAAAACCCGTTGTGTAGTTTTCTATGCCGCATTTGCATCCGCAGGACAGTTGTGGATCTCAGATAACATACTGTACTTATCTAAAATAGTTTACCTCTGCAATAGTGAAAAAATTTTCAAAATCGGTCAGTTATTTTATTTTTGACACCTCTGGGTCCCATGGACTTTGACGGACCTTATATAACGTAATCTATAACTATCTAAAATAGTTTAGCTCTCTAACAGCGAAAAAATTTTCAAAATCGGTCGGTTAGTTTATTTCTGGCGCTTAAAAGATCCCAGGACTCTGGCCGACCTCATACAACATATAAGCTAAATCCATCTAAAATAGTTTACCTCTGTAATAGTGAAAAAATTTTCAAAATCAGTCGGTTATTGTATTTTTGACACTTTTAGATCCAATGAACCCTAGCGAACCTTACCATAAGGTAATCTATATCTATCTAAAATAGTTTAGCTTTCTAACAGTGAAAAAATTTTCAAAATCGGTCGGTTAGTTTATTGTTGACATTTTTGGGTCCCATGGACCTTGGCGGACCTTACATTACGTATTCTATATCTATCTAAAATAGCTTAGCTCTTTGACAGTGAAAACATTTTCAAAATCGGTCGCTTATTTTATTTTTGACACTTCTAGATCCAATGGACCTTAGCGGACCTTGCATAAGGTAATCTATATCTTTCTAAAATAGTTTAGCTCTCTAACAGTGAAAAAATTTTCAAAATCGGTCGGTTAGTTTATTTTTCACACTTTTGGGTCCCATGGACCCTGGCGGACCTTACATTACGTAATCTATATCTGTCTAAAATGTCTAAAATAGCTTAGATCTTTCACAGTGAAAAAATTTTCAAAATCGATCTAGGTCTTTAAAATTTGTTTCCTGGCATATAAACATTATTATTATGTTATCTTTCTATAATATTTAATAATATTATATCATGACATTACCTTCATTATCTTGTTCATTTAAAATTCAATAAAAAAATTAAAAAAATCTTCATTACACATGCTTAAAATATCTGGTTAATTTTAATTTAAAAAAATGAGACAGAGATATTGTATTTATAATATATAGATTTTGAATAACTACCGTTTGTTTTACGTAAAAAAAAATGATTTTTTTGTATGTTATAAGCAACTGAGATAGAAATATAAATTACTTATTACAATGACAAGGAGAGCAAAATAAGGCAAAAGTGAAAATTACGATTTTCTCGAAAACTACTTAACATAGAACGAAAATTATAAGAACATTTTCTTCATAATTTTTTTTCCTTTCCAACGATGTAAAAATCGAACTGTCTTATGATAGGATCGAATGATAAAAAATGGCCAGAAAATCTACTTCTGGGCATCCAATGTGTCTGGCTTACGAACTTAGCCAAGCCAATTCAGAATCCAGTCCGTACACAAAATTTCATAAGCGTTAGACGTTTCGTTCGAGAGTTATCGTGGGAACACACACATATATATATATATATATATATATATATATATATATATATATATATATATATATATATATATGTATATATATATATATATATATATATATATATATATATATATATATATATAAATTTTAGTGAATATCATTTTCGTATTCTAGGGACCTCAAAACACATTTCTGTTATGATCCCGGGCTTAGGTCCCGTCATGACACCTGCTGTAATAGCGTATTTCCAGTTTCACTTTTGGAAATTCGCTAAAACAATCTTATTTTTAGAAAACCTTTTTATTTTTTATTGGTTTTAATGATTTATGACATCAATTTCTCCCTTAATACATATTTTCTTTGTGCGAAAGTCAAATTTGTTTCAAATAGTTACAATTTTATGCAAGCGGGTATGGTTTTATGAGTAACTGAGTACCTACAAAATGTACACAATGGTATGACATTGTACAAAACAGATTTATATAAGTAACAAGATAACATTTTGTAATATAGTAACCATTGGCCTTAGTAGGTACATTTGTACTAAACGCTGCAGTAACTGTTTGGAACTGAAAAACAATTTGTAACTGTGTAACAGTATATTGTTTTATATATATATATATATATATATATATATATATATATATATATATATATATATATATATATATATATATATATATATATATATATATATAAATTTATATATATATATAAATTTTAGTGAATATCATTTTCGTATTCTAGGGACCTCAAAACATATTTCTGCCATAGTCCCGGACTCAGACTGCTCATGAGACCTACTGTAATAGCTGAATTTCGAGTTTTCGAAATTCGCTAAAAAAAATAATAATAATAGAAGATACAATAACAATAAATTGATAAACAACTATGAGAAAAAAAACACAATTAAGTACTTCTATCACAATTACCTTTACACATTTCAATACAATTACAAAACAAGTCGTTAAGTGCAAATTGTACTTGCACCAACAGTGTTCAGTACAAACAGTTGTTTTTATGAATTATTTGTAACGGAATATGAAAGTGGATCAAATATTTTTTCTAATGAATAAATTTTATTCCTAAAGTAAAACCAATTTTTCGATTTCAGAACGATCGTATAGTTATCTTGATTTGTTTACGTTTACTAGAAACGAACAGTGATATTTACTGAATGAAGTATGTAATGTATGTAATAATCAATAATAATAAATTATTAGTAACGTAAAAACCCCTATACCGGAACGTGACGAACAGTTTCGACATTTATATATTAATGAAGTTATTTCTGAAAGAAAGCTGTGATAACAAAAATTATTATTAAAGAATGATTTTTTTTCAATTTAAATTCACCTCGCATTTAATGTTTCCTCACTTAATTTAAGAAATATATATATATATATATATATATATATATATAGTCATATATATATATATATATATATATATATGACTAACTGTCATAAAAACGGACGACGTTAAACCGCATTATATATATATATATATATATATATATATATATATATATATATATATATATATATATATATATATATATATATATATATATTAAACAATTTTTGTTGAATTCGTGTATTTTTGTTTCGATGGATTATCATTATTAAAATCACATGAGTTATAAATTGTAACATTTCTTCGCGAATTTTTCAAGTTAACATAATAAAAATATACAAAGAATTTTTATTAGTCCATTTAAGAGATTAGAACAGCTAAATTACCTTTTTGTATTGGTTAAATATTATTTGCAGAAGTGTTTTAATATACGTTCGAAATTTGACTGTGTGTATTTTGTCATTACAATTATTATTAATATGTATTTTATAAACATTTTTAATTTATTTTTGCTTCTAAAACACTTAGTCACTGTTTTATGTGTTGTCATGTATAATAATTTTGTTTATACCGAAACGTATAATCATTCATAAATCAAACATATTGATTTAAAACTTCAAAATTTTTATTATAAAATGGAAGTAGTAGCCATCTTAAGTTTAAAGAGATTTACTTAAAAATTCACTATGGTTTATGGTTCAGTTAGAAAGTACACTTAAAAATCATTAGATGGCGGATGCCCTTATTTCATTTTATTATGTAGAATACGTATTGTATTCATGCTTGTTTCAAACCATTGTATATATTTATCTACGTCAAAAGATGTCACTGTGTATTTCAAAATTTTAAAAATTTATTTATTAATTAAATACGCGTTCCGCGAAGGAGTGTCTGTTTCAAGTTTGCTTAATGGTATTAATATATTCTGGCCGTTTTTTTATAGATGTCAACATTTTGTAAAAGAAAAACATTAATAAAAAAAATTTTTGGGTTATATTTTTTTAAAAACATGTTCATTGGATTAAAAAAAAACTTTCTTTCATGCTTATTAAAAAAAAAAATGTGTGTTTAATTTATTTATCAATTTTTATAAGCCAGTTTAATTACACACCTAAAAATAGTGTTCCGGTATAGGGGCTTTTACGTTAGTACTATTTATTATAAAAATTGTATTAGATATTAGATAATATAGTCAGAAAATTATTTAAATTTTGTCAATTTTTTTAATAGCTTGAATTTTATTATTTCTATGGGTGCCTAACAAAATTTTACAAATATTATTAGATAATATTTAGGTGAGGATTGTAACATATTTTTCGTGTATAAATTTAGCAGTTATTCCTTACTTCTTTAATTTCTAAAACTCACTTTTCAAAAAAATTACCAAACTTTCCGTTTAACATAATCTTATACATATAATAAAACTGTAACGAGACCATTTCTATACATAGAATATTTTTTAAAAATTGTACTGGTACTTTAAATAGTTGTCGATGTAGATATCAAAACAGCGATTTTTAAAATTTTTGTCTGTCTGTCTGTTCACGCATCACGCAAAAACTATTGAACGGATTTTTATGAATTTTGGTGTGGTGATAACTCATTACCTAGGTCAACATCTAAGATACCAATTTAATAGATTTGAACGTTACTTTATGGTACTCCATATTTAATATTAGTAAAATAAAAACACTTTACATTGCAAAATACCACTTTTATTGAAAAATAGAAACTCTTATGACATGGTTAGGTCAATATAACCATTCTCAAACGTGTAAAAATTACACATTCCACTTTCCCATGGGAATGAGACATTTTTTCGAAGTGAAAAGTATCTTAGGTGTTGATTCAGATAAAAATTTATCATCACACCAAATTTCATTAAAATTCGTTCAGTAGTTTTTTCGTAATGTGTGTACAATGTACATGCTTAAAATAGTTTTTCCATTTTCCTGTGGGAATGAGACATTTTCCCGGAATAAAAAGTATTTTAGATGTTGACCCAGGTAATAAGTTATCATCACACCAGATTTCATTAAAATCCGTCCAGTAGTTTTTACGTGATGCGTGAACAGACAGACAGAAATACAGACAGACAGACATACAGCAGACAGACAGACAGAAAAACACAGGCAAAAATTTTAAAAATCGCTGTTTTGATATCTACATCGATAACTATTTACGGTACCAGTACAATTTTCAAAAAATATTCCATATACAGAAACGGTCTCGTTACAGTTTTATTATATGTATAGATTACTAAACTTGTTTTCCTTGTTTTTAATTCCGCCCACTATTTCTATTCCCACTAATTTCCCATCATGCATTGCTACAATTTATAAGTTAAGATTTAGAATAAATAGGCATGTATCCGAATGTAATCTTTAAACGTTTGAGAATGGTTATATTGATCGAAACATGTCATAAGAGTTTCTATTTTTCAATAAAAGTGGTTTTTTGCAAAATAAAGTGTTTTTATGTTACTAATATCTAAGATACCTTTTACTACGAGAAAATGTCTCATTCCCACGGGAAAATAGAAAAACCATTTTGAGCATATGCACACATTACACAAAAACTATTAAACGGATTTTTATGAAGTTTGGTGTGGTGATAACCTATTACCTGGGTCAACATGTAAAATACCTTTTACTCCGAGAAAATGTCTCATTCCCACGGGAAAATAGAAAAACCATTTTGAGCATGTGCACACATTACGCAGGGGGTCCGAAAAAAATGCTCAAAATAGAATGGAGAAATTCAAGTTCAAAGAACTTATTCAAATGTCATTAAAAAATATTTGAAGAAAAGTTTAAAGAAAAAATTAAAAGTATGTTATCTATAGTTTTTGAAAGTAATATTAAAGAATTCAAAAGAAAAAAAATTCAACATTATCGTAAACAAGGGTATCGCCAAAGAAATGCAATGGAGGACAGTTGCCCCTTCCCCTAGAGGTTCGAAAAAATTTAGGTAAGTTTTTTTAATATTTTCTTGAATTAATAAACTTGCAAAGGAAGCATTATATCTACAGTAGAAGCTCTAAATAATGTCAGATTTTTTCAGTAGACGAGTAAAATTCATGAAAAAACTATCTCTAATCTATTTTCTAGCTATATACCAGAGGTATAACTATAATGGTGCAAATGGAGCAGTCGCTTGATAAAGAGGAGCGCAACAAGGGGGGGCGTAGTGAAGTATAATTAGGTAAAAATTGTTGGGGCAGGTAAACAAGTCTAATACCTAAGGATAATTCTTTTTTTTGTTTTTTTTGCTTGTCGAGTTTCATTTTTGGAGGAGAATGGGAATTTTCCGTTTTTATCACCACTTTTATTTTTCGGCAAAAAGTAGACTTTACCCAGGGGGACACTCCACTAAGAGTCGTTCTAGGGTGCAAAATTTTTAGTTACTCCCAAGGATATGTCTATCATATTTTTCACATTTCTTTTCACTGCTTCTAAGTAATGTCAACGATTAAAAAAAAATTTTGATTTATTATACCTATTACGGTTTAATATATTATATTTTAACAGCTGTTTGTCTTATGGCATTATTCAGATGGAACGATTTAAAACTTGTTCGAAACGTCATTTAGTGTTATGTTAAAAAAAATCTTATTTTACTTAAATATCTCTTCGTACTTATTTTTCTTATTTTTCTCAATTGACTTACCTAAATTTCTTCATTTACACATGCTATTTTACTTACTTACTCATACTTTTCCTACTTACGTACTTACATTTTTTCAAAATCTCCGTTAAAATGCTTTCACTATTGTCAATGATTTTATAAAGGGTCATTCTTTTGTTATATTTTTTACAACTTTATTTAATGATGTATATGGACACATATTTGATAAGAAATTTCTTTTATTTAACAAAAAAACGTAAATTTTTAAGAAATTGTTCTAAATATTACCTAAAGGAATTTAAAAATTTCATACAAATATGCATTTCAATCTAACATAAAAAATTCGATGCCCAAATGCAATATTTTACAAAAATAAAACTAAAAAAATTAGGGTAATATTTCTCAAACCCAAATTAATTAATATAGACAAAATAAAAATCAATCCATACTTTAACGTATTTTAACTTATAGGAAAAGTTACTAGTTATCCAAATATTTCCACACACATAATAAAATTGTAGACCTTTAAACAAATGATTGAATGAATAAATAATAATTATCATATTGAGAGACATTCTAAAGGATACTCCACGTGCTCATACTCAACTTGCTCCATGTGCTCATGCTTACTTTGCTTCATTTGCTTACAATAATTTTCGTACTTACGTACATATATACCTACAGGTATGTTCCAACAAGCACTCGAATTAATTCTCGTTTTAATGAGCATGCGCATAGTTGACTGTACTGTTCCAACTAAGCAGAACTGTAATTCCAGTTTACACACAATTTGAAATTCTGTATTGTTCCTATTATAGAAATTAAATAAAGTCAAAAATTTGAAATTTGTCTTTTGATAGAACAATCCAAACTTAAAATTTGTCTGTTTATTATTTAAATTTTTAAATTATAAGGTTAAAAGTTAAATTTTCGTTAATGCGCATCTCTAGGATTTGAAATACTTACTCTGAAGCAAGAATTTTAAAAATCAATCCGTGAATTCTGAATTAGATTTAAATACTTGTTGGAACACAGAATTTCAAATTGTGTGTAAACTGGAATTACAATTCTGCTTAGTTGGAACAGTAAAGTCAACTATGCGCATGCTCATTAAAACGACAATTAATTCGAGTGTTTATTGGAACATACCTGTAGGTATATATGTACGTAAGTACGAAAATTATTGCAAGCAAATGAAGCAAAGTAAGCATGAGCACATGGAGCAAGTTGAGTATGAGCACGTTGAGCATGAGCAAGTGGAGTATCCTTTAGAATGTCTCTCAATATTACATAACGTTAGCCCAACTAACTAAAAAAGTTTAGTCTGACACAGACTCTATAATTAGATTGTATATTTACATAAATTAATATTAAAAGTAAAAAATTAACAATAATAATATATTTAGAACAATTTCACGAAGATGAAATTGCGACACGACCCGAGTTTATGAGGCGAGTGTCGTAATGCATCTGAATGAGTAATAGCCATTGCAAGCAAGTAGAATACTATATTTTTTCTACGACTTCTTTTCTTTTTGATTAAATAAGACAGAATATAAATTTTAAATCAAAAGAATACAATTTTTAATCTATTTCTAATTTCAGTAAATGTTTGTATACCCCGTTTCAAATGCAACTGACTAGGAAAGGTATCCATCCAACTGTATCTCTCAGAAATTTTTGAAACTTTGGTGGATTGTAGATCTTATTAAAACTAACCCAAAGCCATATTTCGTTAGTGCCCATAAGCAGTTTAAGGGGGTGAAACGAAACTTACCCCTGAAAATTAGAGTTTTTTTCAATTTTCTTAAATATCTTGGAAATGGTAATAGCTTTGGTAGGGAAACTATATATATTTGTAAATGGCACTTTAAGATCTTTATTATGATACCAAAATTAAAGTTATAAAATCATTGGGGTTTCATCCCCCACCCCCAACCCCTAATTTTATCAGGTATTTTTTGGTAAAAGAGGAGACTGTTATGTGTAAATAAAATAATTTTTAATTAATATATTTTACATCACACCAGTTTATTTCTTGTTGTATAAATACACCCTTTGTTAATATTAACTTGGGAAAATTTTTAACTTTTTGATTTAATAATGAGCAAAAATATGGTCAAGAATCTCGTATTTTAGTAATCAATTGTTACAAACTTACGATATACTTTAAAATACATAATTTAGAAAGAAAAAATACACTGGAGCCCCCCCCCATATTTTACTGATATCTATACAAATCTTATTTACTTATTTATTACTTCTTATTTATCTATATAATTGTCAATATTTTAAGGTTTGTAATCTACACAATAATGATATTGTTTATAAAAATGTTCAAAACAAAAATATTGTCCACACCAAGCACATCTTATAAAAGCCGATTTACCACATACGCTATACTTTGGTGCTCTTCTTTCTTCTTTGGAAAAGCAATATGTTACAGAATTTTCAAAACTTTCCGGCCGTTAGTCAATATAGCAATTTTTATACCATCCATACTTAAACAAATTTTGAAAACGAGGCGACGAAAACTGATTGTGAGCTAAAGACTGAAGTTTTAGAATACTGTTATGGCGATGTAAATCAATAATATATACTCATTTAGAATTACATTATCCGAAAATAATCTAATGAATTGTTTCCAGAGTTGATATTCATAAACATCCAGATGTTAAAAAATATTGATAATTGTATAGATAAATAGAAATAAATAAATAAGTAAATAAGATTTGTATAGATATATAGATATAGATTATAATTATAATAATTATAATATAGATTTGTAATTTGTATAGAAAGATGGATTTGTCAAGTAAGGGTGGGGGGGGCAGTGTATTTTTCTTTCTAAATTATGTATTTTTAAGTATATCGTAAATTTGTAATAATTCATTACTAAAAAAATACCAGATTCTTTGACCATATTTTTGCTCATTATTAAATCAAAAAATTTCAAATTTTCCCAAGTTAATATTAACAAAGGGTGTATTCATGCAACAACAAATAAACTGGAGCGATGAAAAACATATTAATTAAAAATTATTTTATTTACACATAACAGCCTCATCCATTACCAAAAAATACCTGATAAAATTAGGTGTTGGGGTGGGGGATGAAACCCTAATGATTTTATAACTTTAATTTTTGTATCATAATAAAGATCTAAAGTGCCATTTACAAATATATATAATTTCCCTACCAAAACTCTTACCATTTCCAAGATATTTAAGAAAATTGAAAAAAACTCTAATTTTCAGGGGTGAGTTTCATCCCCTTAAACCGCTTATGGGCACGAACGAAATATGGCTTTGGATTAGTTTTAATAAGATCTACAATCCACCAAAGTTTCAAAAATTTTTGAGAGATACAGTTGAATACCTTTCCTTGTGAGCATAAGTCATCGTTAAAAAATTTTATAATTCTTATATTTGAGACAAATCAATCTTCTATTCTTTTCTGAAAACCAACTGCAAATTTAAAATTTACGCATTTGCAACAATGAAAGAAATAAAGTTAAGAAAACGTGGATTCCTTAAATTCGTAAGTGATGAGTCATGCTTAAATTTAATTGAAATAGATTATATATGTACAAACGATGAAAACCAAATACAAACTACTTTGATTACTTACACGTTACTACGCAACATATTTGAAATTAAAAATTGATACATATATTATACACAAAACAAATGCCAGGCCATTGAATAATGGTTAATACGGATTTCATTGGTCGAAAGGTATTGAGTAATGATCATTCCTCCATACCTTTGAATAATGCCTAACTTTCTCAACAATTAATGAATTTGTAATGAGTGCAGGAGTAGAAAAAAGAAATTTATTAACAAATATGTGTCCATATACACCAAGGGTGGCCAACCCAAATGATCTTGCGGGCCACTTTGCAAGCACATCATAACTTCGCGGGCCGCATCTAAATTGTGTGTTCCCATATATTATGTACTATTATGTACCATATATTATGTATTTTTTTAATACATTGGTTTTCACTACCTTGGTCATTATAAAATAAATATATTTTGTATAAGTGTAATGAATCTCGCGGGCCACAAAAAGTTCATGGCGGGCCGCGACTCGGCCACCCCTGATAAATACACCATTAAATAAAGTTGTAAAAAATATAACAAAAGAATGACCCTTCATAAAATCATTGACAATGGGGTATTTGACAAATTTTTAAAAACCATCTTAGTGTGTTTATTACTTCTTACTAAACTCGTAATACACATTTTTAAATTATTTTGCACTATATTTTTAATAAAAATCACCGATAAAATTTTAGTTTTTAAAAAGATCGCCAAAACGATCCTTTCTGTGACGTCAAATCGTATGACGTCATTGGCTCTAAAACATTGAGTAGTAGTAGTAGGTCTAGTAATGAAAATTAATAATGAAAAATTTCTTTCATAGTTACCAAAAAAGTAAACAATTTTTTTCCTAACTACAATATAATACCTACATATTCGAGCGAGCTTGTGACGTAAGCTGCTTTTGCTTGATGTTTTTAATTACGTCGTTTTTAACGTAAATTTTGTAATTTTATTTAATTAAAATTTTTATATTTTTGAATGAAATAACTTGTAAAAAAGCAATATTCAGTATCATTATGACTCGATAAATTATTTAAAAATCAAAATAGATATTTTTTCAGCTACTGTCAAATACCCCATTATGAACACATTTTAACAGACAATGAAAGGTATCCAACTGTATTTCCCCGCAATTTTTTAAACTTTGGTGGATTGTAGATCTTATTAAAACTAATCAATAGCCATATTTCATTCGTGCCCATAACCGGTTTGAGGGGGTGAAACTCACCCCTGAGAATTTGAGTTTTTTTCAATTTTCTTAAATATCTTGGAAATGGTAAGAGCTTTGGTAGGGAAACTATATACAGGGTGGGCCATTTTAATCTATGCATCTAAATATCTCGCCAGAGGTGCCACCTATCAAAAAATGAACTTTACAAAAGTTGTTAGGTACGAAGGGGGACATTAAATGGTGACCTTAAATTTGACCTTGATCTTCATTCTCAAGGTCATTTTGAGATCAAGTCGTATTTTTGAAATGGAATGACCTATTTTTTTATTTCAGACTCTGAAAGAGCGTGAAATTTCACGTCGAAAATGCTATAAACGAATTTTTTTATTGACCTTTAATTTTTTATTTTTTAAATATAAAATTTATTATTTATGAAAAATTAATTTTTCATAACTTTTTAGTGTCATTTTTTTCTGGATGACCTTAGAATGACTTTCAGAGGTCGTTAAAAACGAACAGAAGCTCCTATTTTACGTCTCCAAAAGATGCCGACACTTTAAAGTTAGGTTTTTCCTTTAAAATCTAATTTTTTATTGTTCTTTGGTGGCCTATACACCTCTTAAGGCCAATAATAAAAAGATTCGTTTATAGCATTTTCGACGTGAAATTTCACGCTCTTTCAGAATCCGGAATAAAAAATAGGCCTTTCCATTTAAAAAATACGACTTGACCTCAAAATAACCTTGAGAATGAAGGTCAAAGTCAAATTTAAGGTCACCATTTAATGTCCCCCTTCGTACCAAACAACTTTTGTAAAGGTCATTTTTTGATAGATGGCACTGCCCTCTGACGAGACATTTAGATGCATAGATTAAAATGGCCCATCCTGTATATTTGTAGATGGAACATTACGATCTTTGTTATGATACCAAAATTAAAGTTATAAAATCATTAGGGTTTTATCCCCCACCCAACCCCTAATTTTAACAGGTATTTTTTGGTAAAAGAGACGGCTGCTATGTGCAAATAAAAGAATTTTTAATTAATATATTTTACATCACACCAGTTTATTTCTTTTTGCATAAATACACCCTTTGCTAATATTAACTTAGGAAAATTTTTAACTTTTTGATTTAATAATGAGCAAAAATATGGTCAAACAATCTCGTATTTTAGTAATGAATTGTTACAAACTTGAGATAAACTTTAAAATATATAATTTAGAAAGAAAAAATTCACTGCACCCCCCCCCCCTCCATGCTTTACCGATATCTATACAAATCTTATTTACTTATTTATTTTTATTTATCTATACAATTGTCAGTATTTTAAGATTTGTAATCTACACAATAATGATATTGTTCATAAAAATGATCAATACAAAAATATTGTCCACACCAAGCACATCTTATAAAAGCGGGTTTACAGCGTACACTACACTTTGGTGCTTCTCTTTCTTCTTTGAAAAAGCAATATGTTACAGAATTTTCAAATCATTGTGGTCGTTAGTCAATATATCCACTTTTATACAATCCATACTTGAACAAATTTTGAAAACGAGACGACGAAAATTGATGGCGAGCTAGAAACTGAAGTTTCAGAATGTTGTTATGGCGATGTAAATCGATATCATACTCATTTAGAATTACATTATCCGAAAATAATCTGATGAATTGTTTCCAGAGTCGAAATCCATAGACATCCAGAGGTTAAAATATTGATAATTGTATAGATAAATAAAAACAAATAAATAAGTAAATAAGTAAATAAAATTTGTATTGATATCGGTAAAGCATCGGGCGGGGAGAGTGGCAGTGTATTTTTTCTTTCTAAATTATGTGTTTTAAAGTATATCGCAAAGTTGTAAAAATTCGTTACTAAAATATGAGATTTTTGGACCAAATTTTTGCTCATTATTAAATCGAAAAGTTAAAATTTTTCCCAAGTTAATATTAGCAAAGGCTGTAATTATGCAAAAAAAAATAAACTCGTGTGGTGTAAAATATAATTATTAAAAATTATTCTTTTATTTATACATACATAACAGCCTCCTCTTTTATCAAAAAATACCTGATGAAATTAGGGGTTTGGGGTGGGGGATGAAACCTCAATGATTTTATAACTTTAATTTTGGTACCATAATAAAGATCTTAAAGTGTCATTTACAAATATATATATATAGTTTCCCTACCAAAGATCTTACCATTTCCAAGATATTTGAAAATTGAAAAAAACTCAAATTTTCAGGGGTGAGTTTCACCCCCTTAAGCCGCTTATGGGCACGAACGAAATATGGCTCGTGATTAGTTTTAATAAGATCTACAATCCACCAAAGTTTCAAAAATTTCTGGGAGATACAGTTGAATACCTTTCCTTGTGAGAATTTGAAAAAATGTCAGTACGTAAGTTCAAAAGGTATAAGTTAGTAAAATTGCATAAGTAAATAAAGAAATTTAAGTAAGTCAATTGAGAAAAATAAGAAAAGTACGAAGAGATATTTAAGTAAAATAAGATGTTTTTAGCATTTCACTCATTGTGTAAATATTAATCACGATCATATTTCGTTACACTTCTTCTAAATAATAATGTCTTTTAAAAAATAAAGAACGAAATTGTTTAATTCTCGTGTTCGCATGGTATGTGACTAAAAAATTCACGTCTTTTGTATTCAAGGCAGACATGTAAATATGCATTTTTAGTATATTTTGTTTATTTTTTTTATTCATTGATTTCCTTCTGCACAATGGACGCCTTCTGCAACTTTTCTGTTTTCCATAAGAAAAAAATTGTGCAAAACAAAGAAGAAAATATGGTGAGTATATTCTAAAAATAACAAGCAAACTACAATTTGTTAATAATACGTATATGTTACTTTGTATAATAATCCAAAACCGGCCCTTATGCATAACTTCTTACTAAAAGAATAGCGAAACTGAAAGTAGATTGTATTTTACTTACCGCTCTGTACGTTTCAAGAGAAAGTGGAGAAAATTTTCCAGCTGTAAATACAATAGGTTTTCGTACTCGAGACATTATAATTATGAGCGATTTCTGAAATGACAGTGCCGTCCCTGTAAAATTGATTTCTCGTAGGGAATTCATAATTTTCTCACTTTCAAAAGTAATTTCGTTTCCCCACCAACAATAAAGAAATAATTGAAACGTAATAACAATGCAATATGTACAACTTTGTAGAAATTCAATACTTGCAACTGGTGTCTAAAATGAAAGAATTAAAAAAAAAATGTGGGTGTAGGTATTACATTTTATACTTTTTTGATTTCAATTTTTTGGACATAATTTTTAAACTGAAGTAAGTACAAACTAACGGTTATAGGATTAGACTGGAAATATATTTTTGAAAGTTATGATATAAAAATAAAATTAAGGAGTAACAACAAAAAAAAAACAATGTTTTTTGGACTTTTTTGGATCGAAGTGGTATTAGGAAAATTAGGATGTTATTAGGATTTTACTGAAGTACTCGTATAATAAAAAATTATCATTGATAAATATTGCGAAATAACAGCGCAGGTGTCATTCTTCGAAGGCATGTTGAATTTCTGCGACAGGTAGCGTAGCTGGTACAACTTTAAATCTGGAATAAAATAAAAAACATCCTCTTAATTTACACTGTTATAATTCGTGAACACGTAGGGTATTTTAGATAAGCTAATTCAAACATTTTTTGTGAATAAGTGATGGCTTTTTTTCTTGGTCTTTTACTTCAAATATTCACCAGTGACACAAATATCAATATTTTTTATAGATTAAGAAATTTTTTTTATTTTGTTCCAGATCCAAATTTGTAACCGCTACACTATGTATCAATGATAATTTTTTTAGACTTCAATATAGTATGCAGGGCCGGATTGACACTAGGGGCACGCAGGGCACTGGCCCCGGGCGGCAAATTTTTAGGGGTGGAACACACGTGAAAATTTTTTTTACTTTTTTTTTGGTCATCACTTACTTTCTAATAGGAAAATAAGAAATGAGAGCTTTTATTTTCAGGGGCGACATTTTCCACAGTGCCCCGGGCCTAAGTAAATGCCATTAAGCTAATGTAATTGCATTATGGTCTGCAAAATTTTTACAATCAGATATGTTTTGTTAAGGATACGAAAATTACCTTACTTTGTTGTTAATAAAGATTTTTGTGTTTTTCTGACATTTGTTCGTAATATTTTACGTGTATTTGAGTGAATTATAAATTACATACTTTAATAACTTTTTTTAAAAGTAGTTCTCGTTAATTGAAGTAAATATTTTACTTATTTTTTCATAAAGATATAATTTTTTATCTCTTTCGCTCTTATCATTGCTTATACATAAATATTGTACAGAAACAAACTCAAGTATTTTTTTATATCGTTTAAAAAAATTTCAAGAGTAAGCAAAACATAATAGTAGATGAAGACGAAGGTATTTTACTATCACAGTATTGTTGAAAGGCATTCTAAAAAACGTATTATTGAAAGGTATTCTAAAATAAGTATCAATATTTATATTCAAACAACAGTGGATGTTTCCTACCATATTTACAAGTTTAGATATGTATTTAATTTTACTGAGTACGGTCCTGGAATTGCAGACCACTGGGTATTTTAAAAATGGTGTGATTTACGCAACCTGTATATTTAGTAAACCTTAGCCCGGGCGACACTTAGGGTAAAATCGGCCCTGATAATATGCCTAAAAACATCCTTGAATAGTATTTCCTTATTATCTTTCTTTCTATTTAAAAAAATATTAAAAATAAACTTTTGCAGTAATAAATGTTGCTCCTTAACAACTCACAATCAGCTAAAGACATAATATGAAACATAATATTATGTATTTATTTCTTTAATACTGGTAACAATGTTACAATGTTACACAATAACGTACATTAACATTAATGGGTAATATATTGACTATAGACTCTACCTAATAATGTTAAGATAACACCAATAATTCAACAAATTGTTCACGATAATTAATATAAGTAGTAACGTAAAAGCCCCTATACCGGAACGCGATCATATGTCCGAACAGTTTTGACATTTATATATTAATAAAGTTATTTCTGAAAGAAACCTCTGATAACAAAAATTATTATTAATAGAATGATTATTTTTCAATTTAAATTCACCTCGCATTTAATGTTTCCTTACTTCATTAAAGAAATACGTATATATATATGTATATATATATATATATATATATATATATATATATATATATATATATATATTAAACAATTTTTGTTGAATACAGTATTTTGATCCTTTATTTATGTCTGATACTTAAACCATTCTATGTTTCCTACTTTGACGTCTAGACGTCACTTTATGTGTCATATTACCCATATTACACGTCTGTTTGTATATTGGTTCCCAACTTCTAGTAGTCATTAATATTTCTCTGCTTGGATATAGATGTCGACATTTTGTAAAAACATTAATAAATAAAAATTTCTGGGTTGTATTTTTTTAAAAACATATTCATTGGAGTAAAGAAACTTTTTTTCATGCTTATTAAGAAAAAAAAATGGGTGTTTAGTTTATTTGTCAACTTTTATAAGCCACTTTAATTACACACCTAAAAATAGTGTTCCGGTATAGGGGCTTTTACGTTAAGTGACTTTTAATGTATTTTCTCAACCTCTTAAATTGTCGATTAGCATTTACGTAGCAGATATCTTGACGTGTAAGCAACATTTACCATTCGGTTTTTGATTACTATAGTTACAAAAAATAACAAATCAAAAAAGTTTACTTACCTTCTTAGGCATGTAGGTAATCGCATAACGTCAATTATTTGTCGATTGGAAAAATAACTTACTCATTCGTAAGTTTATTTTTGTGGCCCTGGACTCTTTAGAATCCCCGACTTTCAAATTTCAGAAATTCCAGAAATTGTATCCAAAGCCACAAAAATAACATTTACGATCCTCAGCAAGTAATTATTTACCATTATTAACTAAATATTTCTACTATATATTTACCATTGATGTTTGAAAAAGAAGAAAACAAAGTAAAATAACACTTCCTAGGAATACAATCAAAATCAGTATATTAATAATACTTTCGAATTCCGAGCATACTTTTAAAATTTTTGTGTGATGTTCTACACTGTCTTTTAAGCATTTATTTAAATATTTAGTACTAACTGAAGAAATGTCCATATTATTGTCTTCTAAATTTTCATTATTTTCAATAATAGTTTCAAATTCAATCTTCTGTAAAAAGAAAAAATAATAATAATAATATACAAACAATAATAACAATAATAATAATAATAATAAGGGATCACGAGCTTGCTGGCGTAAGCGCATTTTTATTCACAGCAGCGCAACGTGCCGCCGATATCTTGGGCTTAGCCTTCGATCCGCGTAATCGCGACGGTGATGATAACATTCTTTCACTATCACAGTCGCGCCAAAAGTCGACAATCAAGAGAGCCGAGCAACAACATCTGCTCAATAAACATCGTGACAAAGTTCACCAGGGTATGTTCTACCGTCACCTTGACAACCTTGGCCTTTCGAGCGAACTCACTTGGGCTTTCTTGAGAGCTAATGGACTTAAATCGGAAACGGAGGGCTTTATCATGGCAGCTCAAGATGGAGTGTGGAACACTTTAACACACCAAAAATATGTGATGGGTAATAAAGGGGTTTCGAGTACCTCGTGTCGGGCATGCAAAGCATACCCGGAAACCTTAATGCACCTGACTTCAGGTTGTTCTTATTATGCTAAATCCACCTATATCCATCGCCATAATGCAGCGTTGCGTGTGCTCTACTTTTATCTTCGTCATCATTACGAAGTTGACAAAACACCAGTCTTGCCCTACGATCCTACGGAAGTAGAATCCTTTGTTGCCAACCAAAAGTGCAAGATCTTTTGGAATATGCCGGTTGCAACTACCAGGCAATTGAACGCCAATAAGCCTGATGTTGTGCTCCAAGATTTAACATCTCAGACTATGTATGTTATCGAGTTCTCTGCTCCGGCGGAAACTAACATAGTCGAAAAGGAGGAGCAAAAAAGGATTAAATATCAAGATCTAATACATGAACTGCGACAACTGTACCCGGGCTATACTATCCGCTTGGTCGTACTTATAATCGGATGTCTGGGGGGTATGCATAACTCCTTTGTGCGCAATCTTAACATCATTCCGGCTTGTAGATCTCACGCCAACATGTTAGCGGCGTCAATGCAAAAAGCAGTTATTATCGGGACGCTCCGCACGCTCCGGTCGCACGAGACGACTTTCTCCGGGAGTTCATGAACACCTTTGAACGCCCATGCCCCGTTTAGAGCGGGTCCTCGAACATCCATTGGACCTGCCCTCGAATCTCCCACTGCCATGGTTTTGCAGCGAGGTTCGGGGATTTATTAGGTAGGGAAGACCAGGAAGGGGATGCTGTATGACGGACACTACGTACCTGACCTAGAAGTACCTGACCTGGTACGCTGCACGGACACTTTTTCCTCCGCCTGGGGGTTTTTGAAGTGCAGTCGCGTTTTTCGTTAATCTTTAATAATAATAATAATAATAATAATAATAATAATAATAATAATCGCTGGTGCCGGGCATAAATCCAACCCCTCGTCCTCGTCGTGCTCGGCGGTAACTGCTAGCTGGCTGGCAGGCTAACGGGGCTCTGGTTTGGTAATAAATAAGACATACACAAGATCATTTTATACACATAACTTTTCTTTTGTTGCTGTTTGTTGTCCCTTATTTGTGTCTTTCGGCCGTTGGGGGCCCTCAGGATCCCAAAGGTATTGTTAGTATCCCCGTTGCATCACTGAATAGGTTTTGACTTTCGGGGTGCGGGCTGTCTGTGATATTTGAGCTGTGATATTGAATCTGTGATATTTCGTTGTTGTTTCCGCTGTTATTGTTGTTTTGTTGTTTGTTTTTGTTTTTCTTTGCTAGCGGAGGCCCTTAGTGCCTGCAATAGTGTTGTTGTAGCTCCATTTACTGGTGGGTGTTTCCAGGCCCCCGTGAGTACAATGGGATTCTGTGATATTATCTGTGATATCTACTTTCTATGTTTGTTTTTTTTTTATGTTCATTGTCATGTTTTATCCTTTTACCACCTGAGGCCTCTACACCGAAGGTGGTATCTTTGCCAATAAACAGTACCCAGTGGGTGGTGGCCAACGACCCCCAAATGGAGTAATTTTCTGCTTAGTTTTTTTTTCCCCGCTCTTTCATGAATTACCCATCTCGTTTCGTAGCTCGGTGTACAAACCGCCAGCCTCAGTCTGACACTAGCATTTCTCCTGAAAGTTGAAAACATGCATGGATCATACCACTAACGGTTTCACACAGTTAGTGGTGTTACATTTACCGTTAATTTTTTTGGTGTCCATTGGGTGGTTCTGGGCCCCTAATGGTACACCATTAAGCAAAGGAATTTCAGAACGAATCTCAACATTAATACTTGTCCGAATAATGTACGATTTACTTAGCCACACTGGATTTTTTGTTAAGTCCAGTATTGCGCGATTGCCCTATTGTGTATGAGGACAGGACACTCATTGTTTTTACAATGTCGTGTCCTCACCGAGCATATTTATGAGCTCTGGGATGGCAGGGCTCCACCGTTGGCATTTATTTTATTGTATTTGTTTGTCCATTGTCTATTACATTAATGTGTCCCTGTCTGTATGTGTCTTTTATCTTTTGTGTGTATGGCGGCGCATGCCCGTCGATGGCGATGCCGCCGGGCTGACCGCGCCATCCACCGGCAGCAGTGCTCCAATTTTAATTAAAAAAAAAAAAAAAATAATCGCTGGTATGCCCGTGACTGCCCAGCGACGTAATAAGTATTATCTGTGATTTTTCTTTACTGTGATATTTGTCTGTGACATTTTTGGTTTTCCTAGTCAGGTTCCTCTACTCCGAGGCCCTTTACACCTCGGAGGGAGTCCCAGCGTTGGCCTCCAGGCCTTGGTGACCGGACACTCTGTCTAGTACTTATCGTACCGTCACCAAGGACTGTCCGTACTTTTTAGGCCCTGGGATCGCAGGGCTCATCGTTGAATTTTAATATGTGTATGTTGTCCATTGTCTATTTCATTTATGTGTTTCTGTCTTTATGTGTTGTTTTTATCTTTACTGAGTTTTGGCGGCGCATGCCCTTAGTAGGCGATGTCGCCGGGTGCTGCTGACCGCGCCATCCACCGGCAGCAGTACCAGAATTTTAATCAAAAAAAAAATAAATAAATAAATAAATAAATAAATAATAATAATAATAATAATAATAATAATAATAATAATAATAATAATAATAATAATAATAAAATTTGATGAACCAGAACACATTTATACCAAGAAACGAAAAATAGAACGACACATCCACACACATACACGAACACACACACAAACACAAACAGTCCTTTCCCTTCCCTCTGTCCCTAATCCTACCTATTCTCTGAGGACACGAAAACGAACTAGGCATTCACAGCCGTCTGTCATTGAGCCAACATCTACGCTCCCACAAAAGTCTCGTCGCACGAACCAGTGTACACCAAAATAGACGCATAACACCTCGTTTCAAGCAACAACAACAACAATATAAGGAGTGATGTGACAAACCCATCCGTGAATGTACTACGGTACTTTTACGGATTGGTTTGGCACATTACCCTTCCACAGAGCCTAATACCTTGCATAATGCCGGTATAGGTGAATGTTACCCAGTACTGTCCTACTGAGTAGTGAGCGCCAGGTTGGCGTAAAAGTCTATAATAATAATAATGATAATAATAATAATAATATAATAAGAATAATAATAATAATAATAGGTGAATGTTACCTAGTACGGTTCTACTGAATAGTGAGCGCCAGGTTGGCGTAAAGGTATAATAATAATAATAATAATAATAATAATAATAATAATAATAATAATAAACCCTCAGGGGCTTGTTGTAACACCTGGTTGCTTAGGTGGTCGGTTGCTACAACAACACGGGAAGTAGCGCTCCCGGGGTTCCCGAGCTAAGACCAGGTACTTTCTGGTACCTGGTGCGTGGAGTCAACCAGCGCTAAATGGTGGTCTCTGTTAACGGGCTAACTACCCCTAACAGGTTTTAACTAGTTCCCAACGGTAATAGAACTAGGAAGGCTGGTCGTGCCGCGCGTCTCTCGGATGGGCCCGCACAAAAAGGCGGAACCAGTCAAAATTCATCTTCTCGTCTCGTGCGCCTGGAGTGGACGGACAGCTTGAGGAGAGATTTGCTCACGTGCCGCACACAAAGTGAGCCAAATAAGAGAGGGTACATGGCAAGGATGCACGCCATATGGTGCCAGATGCATCCCGAACACTCTAATTTAACGCCACAAAATCTGCGTGACCATGTAGCCCGAATTATAAAATTAAACATACCTACCGGACATGACGATAATCGAGAAGCTCGCGAAGAAGCTAGGGTTGCAGAAACTGCAGTGGTGGAAGCTGAACAGGATTCTGCGGTCAACGGTGAGAGCTCGACCAATAACATCATAGAGCGGGATCAACCGGTAACTTGCGGTGGCAGCGTAGTTACTGAGGCACAGACAGACTTGTTAAATCAAGCCAACACAGATACTGTGCTAGAGTCTAACACCAGAACAAGTTCAGCTCCCACACAGAATGATGCCGATCTAAATAAATCCCTTTCTGTCTCAGACAATTTAAGAAAACAATTTCGCGATCTTCTCGATACCGATTTAGACTTTGACAAACGACCACGTCCCAAATACCGACGGACGTATATAAAGGGCGAACAACTGACCCTACTAAACGAAATTTTGGACGATCATCTATCCCCATCCAGTGATCTCACCGACGTCGACAACGCAGTATATGCAGCGATGCGTGTCCTGACCCCATGTACTAAGCAGCAAAAGACTGCAGAGGAGAAGGCACGTATTCGTATTAAACAAATTGACACCAAGGTGAGGACACTACGACAGCTGGTATCGCGTATCCAATGTGTGATAGAATATATTCAGACCAACAGGTGCTTTACGCGAAAGGTACGGGCTTTTTCCAGAGAACTAAGGTACCGCTATCACACGACAAATTTGGGCAATCTGTTGATCATCAAACAGACACATTTGGATAAGATACGCGCATTGGCCCTGGCCAAGAAGAAAGTAGCCCGGCGTGAACGGTGTATTCGGGAAAATAAGATCTTTAACTCGAACCCTTCACGCCTGTTCGCATCTAAAAGCCCTGTCGTGGAGCAACCACCGACGGTCGACGCAATAGAAGATTATTGGCGGGGGATATATGAGACGACTAAAGAGACTGACTTGGACTGTATTCCCATCAGCCAGTTTAGATGGTACTGCAAACAACAGCTTGGCAAAGTGCCATCTCACACCAATATAACATCTGTTGATAAAGAGGAAGTCGAACTTGCTTTCAGAGGCAAGAAGAACTATTCGGCTCCGGGCATTGATGGAATAACGAATTTTTGGTGGAAGAAACTCACTAGTACCCACCGCCACCTTGCCCGTATATTTTCAAATTGGTTATTTAACTGTGAGCCAATACCACAATATATATATATATATATATATATATATATATATATATATATATATATATATATATATATATATATGTAAATGACTCTTTTATTGTGATACAAAAATTTAAAGTTATAAAGTCATTAGAATTTCATGCCCCACCCCTAACCCTTAATTTTATCGGGTATTTTTTAGAAAAATAAAGGTTGATATGTATTGAGAAAGTTGTTAATTAATATATTTTACACACATCAATTTATTTATTTTTTCGTTAATATTTTGGTAAATATAACTTGGGAAGACTTTAAACTTTCTGATTTATTAATGAACGAAAATACAGCCATAGAATCTTGTATTTTAGTAATGTATTGTTACAAACTCACAATACACTTTAAAGTATATGAATTAGAAAAAATACACTGCTACTCCCCTAATAATAATTGTAGATCCGGCCCTGTTTAAGTTTACTTATTGTTAAATTTAAAAATCTAAACCATTTTTTTAAAAGGATAATAATACACTTACTTTTTCCATATTACGTGCTCGCAATAATATTTTTTTAAATGATTGTTGCAGAATATAAAGTTGAGCCACCAAAAAAGCCATAACAGCTACAATAAAACAATCTACAGTACTTATGATATAGGCATATATTGTTGTACATATTGACTGATATGAACATATAATTTCATAAGAAGGGCTGACTGTTGTATTCATCAAGGAAAATGGTATAAATGGAAATTGCCAGTTATCCGAAGTTTCGGTTAAACGCGTTGAAATAGCATGCGCAACACCAGATGAACATACTGAGGTAGCAATCCCATAGTAAATTAATGTCTGCATCAAAAGAAAATTTGAATTTTAATTATTATAAATGTTTTAAATTATAAAAAAAAAAAAAATTCAATTATTTTAAGACTATTATTTATTAAATTAATACAATGTTGTTCATGTCTTAACCAGGGCTGGGAACCATTTGAAATGATTTCATTTTAAATATGTATTTTAAATTTAAATTGACATTTTACATTTTCTATTTTAGACAAGTCCAGTCAAACTATTTTCCATTTTGCATTTAAAATAAAAATTTAAAACCATTTTATATTTAAAATGAAAATATACAGCGTGTCATCAGTTACCGAGCATTATTTTTAACAGTGTATAAATAAAAATAGTAGACGTAAAACAAATACGATTTACTCAAAAATATTTTAATTAAAGTCGTATAATAAGCGAACTATGATTTTTTGAAAAGTTCGTAAAAAAGCGTAGTTAGCTAACTATGAGACTTTTATTTGGCAGCAGTGGCGTAACAAACGGATGCACAGTGGGCCAAAGTAGGTAAAAGATGGCAAAAATGATTTAGTCCTTTTATTGACTACAGAATAGTTATCCAATAATATATTTTACTTATATTTGATATTTATTAATAAAATACTAGGTGTCCCACTATACAGGGTATCCCATAACGGTTAGTCAAGTGATATCTCAAAAACCATTCGTCGGGTGAATTTGAAATTTGGAGATCTTGTTTGACCCTAGGTTGCGGCTTGTTTCACCTAACTCGATTTCGTTTCCAGCCACGTGGTATCAACATATAAATTTTAAATGGAATATGGAATTTTTGACGACGAATTTCGTTGATACGCTTAATTTTAACTTTAACTTAACTGGAATATTCGGTTCCTAAATAAATCGAATCAATTTGAGTGTTTTTTTTTAAATTATTTGCTATTTTTATGCCCCATCTGAGAGCTTATATAAACTTTCTAAGCTTCTTATTAATGATTTCTTCTCAAACAAAATGAAAATAAAATCAACAAATTTCGAAAAAGGTGCAATTTGATGCAAACTCTGCAATCATAATACCAAAATAGACTAATTGCTTTATCAAATGCAACAAAGATATCCGTTGAATTCGATTGGATACGTAACTAAAATTCTTTGAGAAATTAATTTTTATAGAATTTTTCTAGATAATTCAACTATGTTTCATTAAAGCTTGATAGTATCAATACGAATACTGATTTTAAAAAAACAAGGTACATAAAAAAAATAAGATACCAATGGGAACATCGCCCGTTATAACCGATTTAAATTTATTTTTTTTATAACTTAAGTAACGGTCCAGCAAATCACTACTTTAGAAACAATGATATCGTTTGAAAAGCAATCAGTTTATGGAAAAGACAAATAACAGTCGATATATTTGCACCCCTCGCGCTATTTTACATGGGTTAATTATAGTGGTCGTTGCTAGAATCTTTTAGCTGTTGATTTAAGAGGTCATATAAGTTGTAGCTTATAATTTAATTTTTTATATTTTTGCCACCTTTAATGGTATTTGGCCCCACTGTGGGATGGTAGGAATGGACAGCAGGGGAGCGTCGCCGCAACGGTTTCGCTTAATCGTCAAGGTATAGATATTACCTGATTTTGATACTAAGAACACTGAAAAAATTAATCAGAAACATAGACTGTGATAAAATAACAATTAACATATATGGCTACACTGGCTAGTCTTAAACTAGGCTACAAGTTTAAAATAAAAAGATTTCTAGCATTTCTACAAGTCTGAGAAACAAATGGGCGGCATTATCACATAATTCCGTGAAGTTCGTGCCCAAAAGTCCAGGTGGCTGTAGTTTGTGCAAAAGAGAAGAGACGTATGAGGTGATTGTGGATAGGGGGAGGATTCTTTATGTTACTGAACCCTTCCCGCTCTTTTTATCAAAGAGGGGGCGCCACTTTTAAGACTAGCCAGAGCCGCCAGTCACCTCAGCTACGCTAATGTATTGGCAGACTGATCATCAAAGATGTAAAAATAATTCAAAAAAGTATTGATCTCAAAAACTCTTGAATTTTATTCATCATCAGAGCTTAACTACCCCATCTTGCCCCACATTCGCCAACAAGAATTTAATGAAAATATATTTTCACTAAATTTTTATTATTAATTAACATTTGTTAAATTTAAAAATATAAAATTGGTTGCATTTATGGAGACTTTACCTTTCATTTTATTACTTTAAATGTTATTATTTAAAAAAATATTTAATATTAATATTTTTAATAATTATCTATAACTACTAATATAATAAAGAGAGAAATTTTCTTTGTATGTCTGAAGTAAGCTCAAAAAGTGTTGGGCCGATTGTGAAAATTTTTTCACTGTTAGAAAGCTAAAGTGTTAAACTATTTCAGATGAACATAGGATATGCTATATGAGGTCCCCTGAACTCTAAGCACCCCAAGAGCGGCTAAAGTGAACTACCCAATCAACTTTGAATTGTTTTCACTTATTATTACATGAGAGGTTTGTATTTTTTCGAATAGGTAAATTTGGGTTTGTCTAACGACAATTTGTTGCCTAGCAATTCAACAAGAAGAACTGTCAGCTAACAAAAACGCGACAGCGAAGCTGAAGCGCTTTTGGGTTGACAGTTCTTCGAGTTACAATTGCTTTTAGGCAAGAAATTTGAGTTGTAAAAAAGACAGATTTATTCAGAAAAAATATAAAACTCAAGTGTAATACGGTAAGACAATTTAACGAATAATAGTATATTATTCAACGAGCTAGTAATGATAGCTATTACTCACGAAGATGAAATTACGACACGAGCCGAGCTTGCGAGACGAGTTTCGTAATGCATCTGAGTGAGTAATAGCCATTTCCAGTAGAATACAATATTTTTTCTACGACTTTTTTCCTTTTTGATCCATTTTTAATCTATTTCTAATTTCATTAAATGTTTGTATAATATGTATAAAACGATCAAAACAAAATATATAAGTACTACTTTAGTTACTTGCACGTTACTACGCAACATAAATTAAAACTTGTTATATACATTAGTCACAAAACAATCGCAAACCCATTGAATAATGGTTAATACTGTAGCATAGCCATTGACATAGGCTATGCTACATGAAATTATGAGGTCTCCTGAACCTTAAGAATCCAAAAAGGGTCTAAAGTGAACTCAATCGATCTTGAAAATTTTTTCACTGTTATCAAGTTAAACTGTTCCAAATTGACATTGGCTATGTTGTATTATTCGCCAGAGTCCTGGGGACCCCAAAAGCTCCAAAATTAATTACTCAACCGATTTTGAAATTTTTTTTACTGTTGGGAAACTAAACAATTCCAGGCTAATATAAGTTACATTATATTAGGTTACACAGGATTCTGGAGAAATTTCTTCTCAAATACTATTGAATTATGAGAGAAGTTAAGGTGTGGTCAAAATTGTCCGTCAGGGTATTAGACACCCAAAGAGAACTTAAAATAGACAGCTACACAAAACTTATGTAGTAAGATCATAGTGATTATGGACCACTGGGTAGTAAGGTGATAGAGATTGTGGACCACTGAGTAGAAGATCACAGTGATTATGAACCACTAAGTAGTAAGTTCATGGTGATTATGAACCACTGAATAGTAAAATTACAATGATTCTGGACCACTGGGTAGTAAGGTCATAGTGATTATGGACTATTGGGTAGTAAAGTCAGTGATTAAGGATCACTAAAATCGCAATATGATTGATTCTTTGTAACGTTTGAGCGAAATGGTGTTTTTCATTGCGTTTTTTTTTTGGGGGGGGGGCTATTATTCATAAATATTTATATGTATATCGAAGCCCTCCCTTTCGAAATATACTTTGGGTAATTCAGTCAAATTAGATAATACAATATAACAAAATGGGTATTAAAAGTATTAATATTTTTTTTTCTATTATTAAAACCTGAAAAAGCTGAAATTATCACTGTCTAGACAAGAATGCTCCCTTAAATAATTACAATTGGAGTTTTTTTATGAAGATTAATCTGTATTTAATAATTTTCTGGTTCCTAGCCCTAGAGGCGGCTTTGCATGCTTGTATAACTATTTTACCTGTGTGTTATAGCTTTTCTTTACTTTGTTCAAAACTTTTTCTTCCCAATCACCGCCTCTATATTTATTTGCCGTAAAAGGTTCAAATTCCAATGTTTGTAAAATCGAAGTAAGTTTTTTACGATGGTACAATAACATAAACACTTTTGCTGCACCTAAATAAAACTTAGAGTTAGATGTGACTATTCTTGTTTAATTACAATTTTAAAAAAATTAAAGATTATTAAAATTGTTTATTTTACTGTAAAAACCTCAGGAAAATTATAATTGCTTACTTAGTTATATGTATTTTAAATTTTTTTGGAGTTAAACATTTGGAGTTAAGCGTTTTTACCAAATAAAAAATTTAAATTTTCTTCTTTTTACTTACATTAATTGGTATACATCACAGAATAAAAAATAATTATCTAAATATTTCAGAAATTATGATAAATTAATTATTGACGTTTATAACACCCGTTATTGTAACTTTTTAGAGAGATTTTTACGCTGACTTAGGCATTTGTAAAAGAACTGAGATAGGTGACTTGATGGTCCCTTTATGATACCACTGGTGCCACTAAATGTAAAATATTATGGTTGGCAGGGGGTGCTAAAGGTGGTAACTGGGGCCGAAGATAAAGTTAAATAATTTTGCAGCTTTAGTTTAAAAATTTAAAGACTTCGAGACGCGGTTAAATGGCCCAGAAAGGTTACACAGACGTAATAGCAAAGACTGAATAAAACAAAATTAACTGTTAACAATAAAAATACAAAATTTATTGTAAAATAAAAATATTAAATGTTTACAATGATAGTGATCAAATACTAAATAAAGTTATTTAACAATCTAATTCCAAATTCGTAGTTTAACGGGCAAATACAGTTTAATCATTACGTCCAATTAAAATGAAGAAAATTATAAAAGTTGAAAGATAATTGAAAATAAATAAATGAAAATATATTAACAATCTAAAATCTTATATGAGCAATATAGCATATGCAAGCCGGTAGGTTACAAAAAGTTTCCTATAATTTTCATACTTATCAAAGTTAAACTACATTTCTGTTAAATTTAAATTCAAGTACAATACCATACCAGGTTGCATATGTGTAATATTAACGTATAATTAAGGAATTATAATAAAAATCATATTACATACTAGACCAATCAAATTAACTCATTTAGAGGGAAATAAAACAAAAATTATTACCTAAACTTTTATTAGTGGAATTGGTAAAGAGGGTTATAATAAACGTAAAAAAAAAAGTCGTAATATGTATCACTTCTTAAAAACGGAAGAAATACGTAGCTTGGATATAGATGGTCAGACGGTCATTTCAATAACCCGATGAGTGACGCTTCCTAAACCCTAGAGGTCTCAATAGTGGGAAGTCGTCACGTAGACACACAGTCGAACGGTATAAAAAGCAGGAACTAAGTTTCAAACGGATTCATTCATTCAAAGTCATTCGTTCATTCGTTCTTAGTCAATTTCATTCTCATTTTCATAAGTTGAATAAGTTGTTTTAAGTTCAGTAAATTCAGTCATGTAATTGTCTTTAAAGTTAAAGATATATTTTAATTGTTTGTGTTGTGATTATGCACCGCCAGGAAGAGGTATAATCCAATCAAATTACACATAGAGAAAACAAAAATTGTTACCTAGACTTTTATAAATGGAAATGGTAAAGAGGTTTATAATAAACGTAAGAAAACTAAGTGCGTGAGCAGGGGCGGTGGAGGGTTGATTTGGGGGGCCCAAAAGGATGAAAAATTATATTATTGCAATTTTCGGCGAAAGTCGAAGTTAAAGGAAAAATTATCCTTAACAATGTTGTAGATCATGCAAAAACCTACAACTTTTGTGGAGTACATGTCAGCCGCAAAAAATAAGCACCGGCAGAACTCTGTACGATGAGTTTTTTAAGTAGAATCTTTTCTTGAAAAAAAAAGTGTTCCTAACCAAATAAATGAATATCTCGGAAACTTCTTAATTTTTTTACCCGAAAAAGCTTGTGGTTATTTAAGAGCTAGAAAGGTATACCTTTCACCAAGTTTCGTCAAAATTAAATTATTTTTGTGGAAATGAGAAACATAAAACGAAATAAAGAAAAAAAACAAGAAAATTTGCAGTTTTCTTCGAAATTTTGAGGTTATGTTAAAAAGTGATCCTTACAAAAGTTGTAGATTTTTACATGATCTACAACTTTTGTTAAGAATAATTTTTCCTTTGACTTCGACTTTCGCCGGAAATTGCAATAATATAATTTTTCATCCTTTTGGGGCCCCCCAAATCAACCCTCCACCGCCCCTGCTCACGCACTTAGTTTTCTTACGTTTATTATAAACCTCTTTACCATTTCCATTTATAAAAGTCTAGGTAACAATTTTTGTTTTCTCTATGTGTAATTTGATTGGACTATACCTCTTCCTGGCGGTGCATAATCACAACACAAACAATTAAAATATATCTTTAAAGACAATTACATGACTGAATTTACTGAACTTAAAACAACTTATTCAACTTATGAAAATGAGAATGAAATTGACTAAGAACGAATGAACGAATGACTTTGAATGAATGAATCCGTTTGAAACTTAGTTCCTGCTTTTTATACCGTTCGACTGTGTGTCTACGTGACGACTTCCCACTATTGAGACCTCTAGGGTTTAGGAAGCGTCATTCATCGGGTTATTGAAATGACCGTCTGACCATCTATATCCAAACTACGTATTTCTTCCGTTTTTAAGAAGTGATACATATTACGACTTATCGTCTGTTTATATATCGTTCAATAAATTCAATCGATAATTGATGTTTTTAGAAAATTAATACAGTGGTGGACAAAAATACATTTACACTACACACTTTTTACTGAATAAAAAATTACACGTACTTATTGTGTAGAATTCTGCTATTTTCTAATACTTTAGCTCCGATCGTAGTCTAACAGTTGGCATCAAAATCTCATTTTCCATATAAATGGGAGTTATGCATATTTCTTTTTAAGCAGACGGTCTAACTTATTTGTTTCACTTAATTCGATTTCGACATTCATATAGTATAATTCAATTCAAAAATTTATATAGTTCAACTCAAAAGTTCGATAGAAAGTTTCAAAGTTTCTTTAATAGTTCTAGACCCTCATAGTATCACGGAATACAGAAACGAAACTGCTATCTCTATACTAACGATACCACCATGGACAGATAATCCCACCACTCCTCTCCACTATGTTATGTAGGTACACACTGCTTGTAGTTGTACGGGTTTGATGTTTGCATGTGTGTGAGTGATCACACACACAGCTACATATACATGCATTGCGAACAGAGCACAACATACAGTGTAACTAAAAATGATCTTAACAATACATAACAATTGAAGTGCAATTAACTCGCCGCTTCCGAAAGAATAATCAGCTAAGCAGTGAGTTGACCTAGTTTGACCTACTGATGTCCACAGATTTTTATATTTACGCTTAATCTATTGATCTGTGCATAGTATAAATTAATTCATTATTACGGTTTCCCATTACGGTTTCCCTTGCCGGTTTATATATACAAATTTTGTTCAGCTATTTTGTAGTGAATTTAATTATAGTAGAAAATTCGGTTTCCCTATTTTCTTCCAAACCTTAATAATAAAAATTCCAAAAATAATAAGTGCAAATTACAATAATCAAAAGAAAAACAATTTCAATATCAATCATCTTTTCTTGCTTTTTTTCTATTTCTTTCCAATACAGACCTCCACTAATTTCCCTTTAAAAGAGCTAAGAAACTAACTTTCTGCTAAATATTCCAGATATTATCGCGGTTGTGGATGCGAAAGCCAATGCGAAGCCAATGACAAAAATTCCGAAAACAAATAGCACTAAAATATTTTTAAACCGAGTTCAGGAGTAAATGCAATCAGGTTCAATTTTCAGGAACCAGAATCAATAACCAAAATTTTTTATTTAGGTTCCCTAGTAACTATCTTCGTGAGTCCTGTCGTCAGAAATTTGGATCAGATTTACGTCCATCTGCGCCGTTTCTGACGACTATATAGACAGCAGACTATCAACAGAATCTAACGTCAGGAAAAAACAGCATAGATACGTAAGTCTGACGAATGATTTTTATAATAACTCGGTCGACAGACTTACGGCAGGAAGACGGCAGCTACCTGCTTTAAATTCTCCCCTCTGATAAGTTTTCAGCGGTTCTCATTTTCACTTTTTTAAGTTGATAAGCGCACCACCACGCGGTATGCGGCTGAACTAAACCCGAAATTTTGTGCCAAAAAATATTCCCAACCACCGCATGTATGTACATGTAGGGGAGAATTTGGCTCCATGATGCTGGCACACCATCTAAAAAGTTGAACATTGACAAAATTTTGTCTAATAGGTCACAAATTGGTCATAATTAGTCACTTAGTCCCACTAATTGGTCAGCAATAGAACATTTTTAAACAAATTTTAAAAAATTTGTAAAAATTTCAAGGTCACTCAAAAATTTTGGCACACCATCTAAAGAAAACAACAAAAATAATAAGGGCAATCGATAGGATTTTAAACCCTGATAATTGGTCAGTTAAAAAAAATTGGTCAAGTCTCCAGAATTTAAAAAAAATTAAAAAGGATTTTTCATTCTGTGGCACATGCGCAAAATCTCTACTGGTAAATCTAACTGTCAGTAAATCTAGTCGATACGTTGAATTTTTCAATAGGGTAAAGCCACCAGTATTCGACCAGCCTATAGCCCTATATTAGCATTATTTTTATATATTAAGGGATTTTAATGAAGAATTAAATTATTAAATTAAGAAAGAATTTTCTTTCGCTGTCCAATTAATCAAACCAGTTGACCTTTCATGACCAATTTCTGACCTTTTAAATGATCTAATTGGTTCTCCGAAATTTCACATATGAGGTGCTAAAATTTTTTGATTGACCTTGAAAGAACTTTAAACCTTAGTAAAAAATTTTCTATCGCTGACTAATTAATGAAACCAGTTGACCTTTTATGACCAATTTCTGACCTTTTGAATGATGTAACTGGTCATTCGAAATCTCACATTTGGGGTGCTAAGATCGCGGAGCCCTAACAATGGGTTATAAGGAAATAACGTTTATTTTCCAAGAAATATAGTAGGGCAAATTTGTGTGGACAAATATTCCAATATTCCTTAATTAAAGATCTTATAGTATGGTTCATTTCACTTAAATTTAACCATGCTTCATCACTTTGAATTTAAATAATTTCCGTTTTCTTGACTTTATCTCTTTCATTATCGCATTTGCGTAAATTTTAAATTTACAGATTGTGTTTAGAAAAGAATAGAAGATTACATAATTTGTTTTCGAATATAAGAATTATTTAATTTTTTAACGATGACTCATGATCAATTGTATTTGAAATGGGGTATACTTAAGAATGTGTATAATAAAACAATTGATAATTAAATGAAAAATTAAATTGAAATAAAAACAATAAATATATAATCAATGTTTGTTGATTATCTTCAATTTTATTGAAAATTTTAACGAAAAAAAAATGATACTTTAATTGCAATTTTGATTTAATATCAATTTTTTTTTTAATAAATGCTTCAGTATACAAAAATAATGCTAATATAGGCTAATAGGCTGGTCGAATACTGGTGGCTCTATCCTATTGAAAAATTCAACGTATCGACTAGATTTACTGACAGCTAGATTCACCAGTAGAGATTTCGCGCATGCGTCACAGTATGAAAAAGCCTTTTTTAATTTTTTTAAAGTCCTGGGGACCTGACCAATTTTTTATTTTAACTGACCAATTATCAAGGTTTAAAATCCTAACGATTGCTCTTATTATTTTTGTTTTTTTCTTTAGATGGTGTGCCAAAATTTTTGAGTGACCTTGAAATTTTTACAAATTTTTCAAAATTCATTTAAAAATTTTCTATTGCTGACCAATTAGTGGAACTAAGTGACCAATTATGACCAATTTGTGACCTATTAGATAAAATTTTTTCAATGTTTATCTTTTTAGAGGGTGTGCCAGCATCATGGAAACGGAGAATTTAAAGTAGGTAGCTGCCGTCTTCCTGCCGTAAGTCTGTCGACCGAGTTATTATAAAAATTATTCGTCAGACTCACGTATCTATGCTGTTTTTCCCTGACGTTAGATTCTGTCGATAGTCTGCCGTCTGTATATTCGTCAGAAACGGCGCAGATGGACGTGAATCTGACGAAGGGTAATGTAGACCTAAGTACATAGATCTGATGTCAGTCTGACGTCAAGTAGGTTAAAATGAAATAAGAAATAAGAAATAAGAAATAAGAAATAAGGAATGTCGCCATCTAGTGACGTTGAATGGAACTTTAATTTAACTGCTCATAGTTAATGTGTAGGTATTTTTGTACATCAAAATTCATGAGAACATAACGTTCGTGGTGACTTTTTTTGTCACTTAATGACAAAAGAATCACAAATTTTGATGTACAAAAATACCTACATATTACCTATGAGCAGTTAAGTTAAAGTTTCATTCAACGTCACTAGATGGCGACTCCTTATTTCTTATTTCTGCGAAAAGTGTGATTTTCCATGAGTATTCTTAGAATCCAACACTAAATTTAGATAAATATAACAAAAATCATATTTTAGTTCCTTGGCGTACAATAAGCCGAATATACTATTTACTTCACAGAATATATCAGAAGGAACGCAACTATCTCTTTTCTGTAATCACCAGTGTGCATTTCTGCTGTATTCTGTCGTATTAACACGGTATATGTACCACATACATACGTGTATAGTATTATGTATATACGTATGCAAGATAGGTTACCTCACTCATACACACAACATACATCACACTAACACACACTAAACCGAGTGCACATACATATATAACATATTTATTGGTGAGATATTTTCTATCCTTTGTGATTACACTGGTTTCAGTAGTATAGAGATAGTAGCGTTCCTTCTGTTATATTCTGTGATTTACTTCCTAGGCTATCAACCACTAAAGAACTTTCACTAGCCAAATTACAGTAGAACCCCTCGTAAATTATACAGTTGGGACCAGCAAACCTCTCATAAATTATAATTTCTTCTGTAACAAAGACGGATGTGCTTGTGTAACTCTATTGCACTTGAAACTTCCTTGGCATTCACCTTCCCTCCTGCTGTTTATTAATCCTAGTCGATCGGTTGCCTAGGACCAACGAGAAGTTGGGAGTGGCACATCGATCCTAGAAGTCGATCTAAGGTCGCATCATATAAATTGTTACGTTTTGTACGTTTTCAAAATTTAAAAAAAAAAATTGATAATTTTCAAAGTTAATTTTATTGTACTTGTTTTGTTGCCACCCAGTGTACCTTTGCTACTGGCGCGGACTGTACTTTAAGCTGTGTCAAATTTATTACATTTTCTTAAGTTGATATTAATGCGCGCGTAATTGGTAGATAGTTTTTGGAGGTAATCTACGCTATATAAGTCAGTTGAATGATAATGTCACTTTCATTTTTTATTTTTACTTTTTCTGTAATCGCGACCGGACTTTGTGTATAACAGGTATGCTTAAATTACTTTTTTTAATATATTTTTCTATTATTGTAATAATGTAATTAGTTTTAACATGTAAAATTTTGGTCACATGTAATTTAAAGGTTATATGTTGAATTCAAACTTTCTTTTTTAATTTCAACTTTGACAATGGTTAATTTAATTAAATTTACATTTTTGTTTATTCAATTTCCTAAATATACTTTGTGTATAACAGGAATTTTTGTAACAAAAGTATGTGACAATTTGGTATAAACTTTGTAATATGGAAACATTGAGTGGCGTATATGACGATTGTGGAAATTTGTTAACCTGAAATCATGTGTTACTTTTAAATGGACTAATTCTGGATGCAATCAACTCGCTGTGGTTCAAATTTGGAGCTCACGTCTTCTCTTGTGAATCGCGTCCGCATTATGGGTGACCATCACAATTTCAGCGTACTAAAGCCGAATTAATACCATCTTTAAAGTGGAAGTCTTTAGTTAAGTAATCTTTTTGGCATATTCTATTACCTTCTTTGCAACTTGGTTTTGGTGCTTACTTTAGTTAACAAATTAACATTGATTAATGAACCTAATAAAGTGTAAAACAGTTGAATTCTATTAACTTTCTGCCATTCAATTTTCTATTAATTCCTTGTAATGTGTTAGTTTTCATATTAACGTAAAACAGTTGAATTTCTATTAACTTTTCTGTCACTCAAACCTTTTGTTAATTCTATAATGTTCTCAAGTTTTCATACTAATTGTAATTTAAGGCTACCTACCTAACCTAACTGTAATTTTAATTTTATAGCATGCGTATTGGTTAGTAGATATTGGTATCTCGTAAATTTTCTATATTTTTCCTACGTTCTCTTTTTGTATCTTATTAAAATTATTGTATTTCGTAATTTCTCTGTATTTTCTTGCGTTATGCTCATTTTTTATCTTACTAAAATATTTACTGACTGACTAAACTTTTAATATTATGTAATTTATTTCTAAACTAAATTGTTGCTATTTTACATTTTCCTAAATTTTAATAATTTATTTATGTTGTTAATTGTTATTGAAACAAGAAATTGTTATTAATTATTTATTCGTTCAAAATAATTTTATCACTCAATTACCTAATTTTTTTGTATAAAACTTTATATTGGGAACAATCTAAATAAACCCTCACGACCCTGACATTGTACTAAAAATTGTACAATTAAAACAAAAACCTTTACATGTAAGACTGAACTAGCTAAGGAAAAAATAAATTTTAATTTCAAACTGAAAAATTTCTATTATTTAAAATTTCCCTACTTTTTTTTTCAGTGTAATAAGAAATTTTCTTAATACAAACTTTGAAAATTTTATTTTAAATAAATTTCTTTTATTTACTTTGAATTACCTAACAAATAAATTTTTGGGTGAAGAGAATTTACTTAAGCTACCCTAGATTGTATAGAAGGCATGATAAACAGTGGTAATTTTTTAAAAGTAAAATAGTCAACTCGTTTTCTACAAAAATAACATTAAATTTACAAAAGCAATTTATGCAATTCTTAGTGGAAACACAATCGGTAACTTTTTACAAAAATTAAAATATATATATATATAATTGAAAGAAAAAAATTAAAATTAAAAATTAAAAAACAACTATGTATCAAATAACATTACTTTAGCGCTATTCGAATAATTAAATCCTTAAATTTAATTTACGTTTGGAATCCCCTTAGATGTCTCACTTTCGTATCTACTATGACCAGTCGTCACAAAGACCGATCTTTATTTCCTCTATCGATTATTACTATTTACCGGTGACTGTTTATCGATAATTGTTTTTCTTTTAGTACTGAATGTCTTATTTATACGAAATTCACCCGTTCAGTTCGCTGAGCCAACCAATTTTGCGATACCGATATTTTACAAAACGTACACACGTTGCTTTAGTTTACCGACATAAGAAATATGTAGGTATAATAATTTCGTAATGCACGTTTTGGAATATCGACAACTCTTCAATCCTATTCTTCCACTTAAAGGTGTCTGCCCATATAACCGGAGCATACCATGACCGTGCTATGAACGGATTCGACACAGTAAGAAACACGACACGTATTACTATGCCAACGACAACGGATCGACAGCGTTCTATGCCCGTATGTAACCCGTATTATGCCCGTTTGGAACCCGTTCAAAAACCGTGTAGCACCGGATATATGATTTTTCCATACGTAACAACGTTGCGTAGATGATTTGAAATGCTACCAATTTTTTAAAAATAATCAAATACCTAAGTATGTCTATTAGAAAATCAAAAAGTAAAGGTCCCGAGGCCGGACCTATCGATTTTGATGAAACTTAAATATGTTTTAGGGGCTTTTTGGAAATTCAAGCGCTGAATTAAAAATTTCGAGAAAACCATTGATGTTAAGTGTGCTTTTTACAGTTCAATATACTCACAAAAACCCCACCGAGTTTCAATTAAATCCATCCAGCCGTTTTTTTGTTTCATTCGATTGAATTTTTGAAAAAATTAATGGATCATTTTTTTACTCTTAAACTTTCATAATCTTGAACAAAATGAAAAAAAAATTTTTCTCAGCTTTTTTCACATTTTTATCAACAACAGTATTTAAATTTACAAAAAAAAGGAAATTTCTTAAAAAATTTTCAAAAAAAAATTTTTTTCTAAAATTTTTCAAGAAAATTTTTGAAAAATTTTTTCGAAAAATTCGTAAAAAAAAAAAAAAAAATTTGAAAATTTTTTAAGAAATTTTCTTTTTTTTATAAATTTAAATACTGTTGTTGATAAAAATGTGAAAAACTAAGGGACAAGTACTTTTTTATCTGCGGAAAAACAGTTTGAAGGGGTGAAATCGCCCTTCAAAAATCGGGGTAAAAATTTAATTTTACAAATATCTCGAAAATAGTAAGAGATAGAGCAAAAGTTTGAATTGGCGATATTGCTCTTTTTTAAGGGGCTATCTATTGATATGCAATTTGTTCAATTTACATCAACAGGGGTGGTTGGGGGTTAATTTTGCAAAAAGGAGGTGAAAAATAAGCAATATAAAAATTTTGTGTACACATTTGAAATATACGTCCAAAAATCTAATTGGCCTGTTTTTACTCAATGTCCTAATATTAAGTCTAGGAGTAGTTAACTAGGGGGTGACTGTGTCGAATAGTCATATTACTTGGGTAGTTCAAGAAGTTCTTCTTCATGGAAAATAGTTTAAGACAATTAGAATAACGTAGAAATGAGATTCACGATTTCAAAATTGGATTTGAGCAACACTGCAGAGGAGGTGAGTCACCCTCTTAAATTACATACTAGTTTACATACATCATAGATTCCCAACCTTTTCTGGACCACCGCCCCCTTTATTATAGAACAGAAATTTCAACGCCGCTCGTCGGCTGTAAAATGCCTGATTTACCTTTTTATTATGTGTAAAAATATGTTTACTACCCGTGAAAAAATAATTGGATCAAATTTGATATAAATAGATCAGATCCAATTGGATCCTAAAATTGGCCCTATCTAATTGGATCCAATTGGATCTGAATTACCGGGTGTATTTTTAAATCTTGAATCCAATTGGATCCAACATAAACGCAATTTTTTTTATTATCTCTTTTCTACTATGTATCTCTCTTTCTTTATCTTTATATGTAGGTACTATACAACATTACAACAACGGACTGTGTACCAATTTTTTTTATTATCGTATTGTAAATGTTGACTCTTATGGGATTCGATCACTGTTCATGTTGCAGGTGTGTAGAATATTTTTTAAAGAATTGACATCTCTTAACGACTGGGCTACGCTATCCTTGTTTATATGTATCATTAAATACTATGTATATTTTTATATTTGATAAATTAGTAAACTTAAGAAATAGTAAGAATTTTCATAGTTTTTATTTTTAAATTAATACCTAATAAAAATTTCTGTTAATATTAACAAAAAAAAAAGTTATTTTAACAATGAATTTATTAATGTCAAAATTTTAGATGTAATCATTGTTATTAGACTTAAAAATTAAAATAAGAAATTTTCACCATAATATTTTTATCAGTTAAATATCAGCAATTATCAGGAATTATTAAAAACAGGAACTAATATCCAAAAAATGTTATCCTGAAAGTTGTAAAAGTTTTTTTTGTGTGAGTGGACTTTTATTTTTTATTCGAAATTTTTAAGTGTACTTTATTTTTTTAAGAAAAGATGGTAATCCTAGTTGTCTTACAGCTTTCAAGTTATTAGCAACCAGCCCGTTGTAAATAAATTTAATATTTCGTTAAAATTAGCGTAGTTGATTCGATTTTTAAAAGTAAATTTGAAATCTGCGAACAACATTTTAGTATTTTTTTTATTCCCTTTTCGTAGAATTAACCCCTAATCATCCCTGATAGCTCCTCTGACAGCTCTTTACAAAAGAGCAACTTCGCTAATTTTTAAACTTTTGACCTGTATAATCTATGTCTTACAATTTTCGAAATATTTCCCCGGCGGAAAAAAATTTATGAAAAACTATGATAAATTCGATAAAAAATTATGAAACTCTATGAAACAGTAAATTATTCAAAAATCATATGTTTTCATAGCAAATCATAAAAAATGACCACGGCTTTAATGAAATATTATGCATTATTCTAAAACATTATGAATAAATTATGAATATAAAAACGCCGTGAGCAGCGGAGCCCCATCACGGAAGTCGAATTTTTCCCTTCATCTTCGGTATTGAGTGTCTACAAGCGAAATATAATTGAAAGTCCACAAGCGATTTGTAATTTTGGTGGTTTCAAAACTGATGATGAGTGTCCGGTTGATCGGGGCTTTAAAAAAAGGTTTTAAGTTTTTAAGGGCTGAATCTCAGTAAATTTCAATTTTGTGCCGATAGCAGTTAACAGGGAAAAAGCCAACACAATTCGTACGAGGGCATTTCTATCCATGCTTATCCGCCAATTGCCTTTGTGTTTTATTTTTAAATATTAAAAAAGGAACTTAAATAGTAAACTGGAAGGCTTTTATGAAGATATTTTTTCTTTCCAAAAAAATCCAAAATTTCTATTTTATAAATAATAAAAATCCAAAATTCCTAATTTATAAATAAACAGTGACTTTAATAACATTTTCAAATTACTTAATATGTATGTATTTCATTTGTTAAAAAATTGTATTCACTTTTTTTTTTTAAATTTTTTAAAATTACTCTTCGCCTACTTGTATTTAGAATAAAAGTAATGCATTTAAAACACATTTAACAATAGCATTCAATTCCGATGTAAAAATGGAAGAAGTGGGGGGAAAAGTAATGTGGACTCCCTAAAAGGTACTAGCTGGATACTAGCTGAATACACGTACAAAATTTCAGCCCTCTAGGTTTCCTTAGAGAGTCTCTAGACGTGTTAGAAAACAAGCAAAAAAATTAAGGAAATATTGGCGTAAAAATCGTGGGGGTAAGGGTTAAAAGTTGAAACCCCCAAAAAACAGTGTCTGGCTATTAGCTTAACCTGTACACAAAATTTCAGCCCTCTAGGTTTATTTGGGGAGATTTTGACCCGAATGAAACTGTTAAAAAACAAGAAAAATCATGTTCTTTTGGGTATAAAAATGGTGGCGGTAGGGTTTGAAAGTCGAGACTCTCAAAAGACACCCCCTTGGTACTAACTCAATCCGAATACAAAATTTCAGCCCTCTAGGTTAATGTGGGTGACCTGTGCGAGTGGTACAAACTTCGAGAACGTCGAAAATCCATGAAATTGTAGCTTTAAAATGAGGGGGGTGGGGGTAAAATATTAAAACCTCCAAAAAGCACAACCTAGGTACGAACTTTATCAACACACCAAATTTCAACCCTCTACGTTAATTCTGGGGGGCTGGGGGCCTGTTAGATCCAGCGAAAATCGTTTTTTCCCCCCTCTACTCCCACCATATCATCCTAGGAAGCTGAATTTTGGATATGTTGTAGATAATTGACCGAAACATTATTTAAAACCGGTTTGAAAAAGTTTTATTGCTTTTCCGCCCCCCACCACCCCCTTAAAGGTCGGGTCAGAAAAAAAATTTGCTTAAAATTTGACCCCACTTTGATAGTATGAGGTGCCTCGAAAATGAGCCCCATTTACCAAATTTCATCTCTTAACTTCCACAGGGGGGCCCTACACAAATTAAAAGGTGGCGGGAAAATATATATATATATATATATATATATATATATATATATATATATATATATATATATATATTTATATATATATATATATCAGACATTTTTTTCTACATATTCGTGTTCTACGGGTCCGAAAACGGATAGCGCCCCTACTCTCGCCTCTCGCAGCTCTTATCGTATAGACTGTATAAGTCTAATTTTTCGGAGAAAATTCGACTAACTATGAAAAAATGAATATCTATTACATCTGAATATCTGAAAATCTATTAAAGTCTCTGTTTTTTAAAGATAATTTCTGACAAACGATGAATTCTTCTAAAAATATGATAATGAATTATATGATCATAAAAGTGTCCAAATTTGGATAGGTATGCTTTTCAAAGTCTTTCATAATTTGTCATAATTTTTTTCATAGATTTTTTTCCGTCATGGTTGACAATTTGAAATTTCGGTCTAATTTTTGAAAGACAATTTCACCTCTTTAAATTGTTTTTCTATCGAAATATACCTATATAAAAATAAACTTTTAGATTTGCAATAAAATATTATGTTATAATGGTAAATACCCCTGTCGCAGCACCTGCATAACATAGCGAATTTTCAAAGATAGGACACTGACGGATCTCATATAACAACTTGTATCCATCTAAAATAGTTTAACTCTATAACAGTGATAAGATTTTCGAAATCGGTTGAGTAGCTAATTTTTTACTTTTGAGTCCCCAGGACCCTGGCAGATCACATATAGTATAGCACATATGCATTTAAATAAGTTTAACCAAAAAATCACTAAAAATGGTGAAAAATGGCTTCTAAAAATCGGACATATCAGCTAACGAACTCGTCCCAGCTTTTGAGACTTTTGAACTTCTAACAAAATTTCGTAAGGATTGAATGCTTCATTCGAGAGTTATCGCGCAGACACACACACATATATATATATATATATATATATATATATATATATATATATATATATATATATATATATATATATATATATATAAACAAATAACTCTTGTCCTTTTGTGGGTGACTCTTTGCACCCTGTAGACACTAAAACCGCAGGATTTTTTTCGGAATTAACAGTCGCGTCACCCCTCGATATAGGAAATAAGAATTATTTCCTTTACACCCTGTATATAATATATATACACACCTACATATATATATATATATATATATATATATATATATATATATATATGTATATATGTATGTGTGCATATACTATATACAGGGTGTAAAGGAAATGACTCTTATCCGTTTGAGGGGTGACGCGACTGTTAATTTCGAAAAAATTTCTGCGGTTTTAGTGTCTACAGTTTGCTAGGAGTCGCCCTCCACAAAAGGACGAGAGTTATTTGTTTTAGACCCTGTACATACATATATATATATATATATATATATATATATATATATATATATATATATATCCATTTCTATAAGAGAAATGAATAAACAATTTATTTTACTTTACGTGTAATTGCTTTGGAAAAAAATTAAAATTTGTGGCTCCGTAACTAACGATAACAACTAATAATGAAACCAAATTTGAAAATTCAGGCTCTCTTGTGCCACCTCTATTCATAGACACTTCACTAGTCGAAATCCGTTAAGTAACCTTGGCTGTGTGCTTTTCACAAAATTTTATAACATTTTTTCTAATTGTATTATATATCTATATATTGATTATTTAATCATAAATCATTGTTAAAAACATTTAGATTTTAGTAATCAAAATTATTACTTCAATAAATTATAAATTAACACTTATTTAATTGACTAATTATTTTCTTAAATAGACTAAACAAAAAATTATAATTATTTATTTATTATTTAAATTTGCCGCTTTGAGGAATTTGCTTTGTTGTTTGTAACTTGTTGCCCTCTGCTGGGTTGTCTACACAATTGATATTTAATCTCTTTAATGGATACGATGGATACTTTAATGTCTATTCCTTTGTTCAGAAAATGGGCTATTACTTTTTTAGTTAGTGTGTAGAAATCATTTTCATTTGTAAACATTTTATCTAGTCGATATTGAATTACAAATTTAAAATTTGAAATAGGATTATTGTTCAACATTTTGAAAGGTTGTAACATATTTTGGAACTTATAACCCCATTCAGGTAAAATGTTAAATATTTCAAAAAATTTAATAATTAATTAATGTATTTTTTTATTTTTTAGATTGTTTTATGAGTATTTCAATTAAATTGTAGACAAACAATCTACTTGCGAGTACCTAAAGAAATTTCCAATCTTTTGTGATGAATGTTTTCAACAACGAATTAACACTTAATTACAAATGTAAAAATGTTTGAATAGCTAACTGTCGTGTGTAAAGAGGTTAAAATTCATTAACAATTATTAATGGAAATTAAATTATATGTGTAACAATGTAAAATATTTTAAGAAAGATTAAAATTTATTTTTAATTAAATGATACATAATTTTATTGGTGTTTTTTTGTCAAAAATGTCACTTATGTAGATTTGATTTAGCATTCAAATGTAAGTTGAGCTAAAATTCGTTTTTTTCTATTTTTTTTTTTTTTTTTTTTTTTGTTAAATAACTCATGTTTGACACAAGCTCGAGGCTCGTACACTTTTGGACACAAGCTCGAGGCTCGTAACTGCTGGCTCCTGCTACATGGCTAATTTAGTTGTTCCGGCACTGTTTAGTTGCTCCAAAAACTTTATTTTCTGTTAAAAACACTATATTGTACCCATGTACTTTGTTTTTAATTCCAAAGTATACCAATTATATGTCATCAAAATCTTGTCAAATATATATTTTTTTTTATAAAATTTCCTTACCATCAATTAGTTTTTTCTAATTTAGTTCATCTTATTTAAAATTAAATAAGAAAATTTTCAAAATAATAAATATAATGTGTTAAAACAAAAATATTTATAATTAGGTTATATATATGCATGCATATTATATGCATATATTTAAAAATGATTCCATTTGACAGATTGTTATAAAAAAACAAAACAAAAAACTAACATTATCAAAATTTGTACTTCGTTTACAAATAGCTAAGGGCCATTCAACACCACAAAAAAAAATATGTCAAAAGTTTATTTAATCAAATAAATAGTACAGTTTAATTGATTAACATTTATAATATAACTTTATAAATTTATTAAGACATTATTCATAATGTTTAATTAAAGAAATCTGGCATATATTTAGGTAATAGAAATAACTAGTGACGAAACACCCTTAGCCACATTTATAAACACAATATATATTAAATAGAAAAATCAAACGAGGTAGAGTGAAATAACAAATAAAAAGAGACTTTTAAAAAGAAATTATTTTTGATTTTTCTTAAGAACCACGTTATATAGAAGAAAAGTATAAAAAGCTCTCTGATATAACTTCTTACGAAATTTTTGATAATGTAATAAAATTTTTGAAAAAGTTTTAAATTCTGATCAAAAACACAAAAAAAAGACTTTAAAGACCAAAATATGCGGTCTGTGGCATCGGATGTGTCTGGCTAACGAACTTATCCAAGCGTTTTGAACAATTAACGATTTTACCAAATTTCGTAACAATTAAATGCTTCGTTCGACAGCTATCGCGTACACACATAAATACATATATATATATCTATATATATATATAAATTTTAGTGAAGTAGATTTTCGAGTTCTAGAGGCTCCAAAACAAATTTCTGCCATAGTCCCGGGCTTAGGTCTTACCATAAGAGCTGCTGTAATAGCTGAATTTTCATTCTGAAAATTCGCTAAAAGCCTTCTTTTATTCATGAATCATTATTGTATTTTTGAAAATTCTTATAAGTAGGCTATTTAACTTGAAGTCCTATTTTAATTCATAAACAAAAAACGCCGTGAGCAGCGGAGCCCCATCACGGTAATCGAATTTTCCCCTTCATCTTCGGTATTGAATGTCTACAAGCGAAATGTGATTGAAAGTCTACAACCGAATTGTCATTTTGTTGGTTTCAAAACTGGTGATGAGTGTTCGGCTGATCGAGGCTTTAAAAAAAGGTTTTAAGTATTTAAGGGCTGTATCTCAGTAAATTTCAATTTTGTGCCGAAAACAGGTAGCAGAAAAAAAGCCAACACAATTCGTACGAGGACATTCCTGCCCATGTTTATCCGCTAATTGCCTTTATGTTTTAGTTTTAAATATTAAAAAAGGACCTTCAATAGTAAACTGGAAGGCCTTTATAAAGATATTTTTTCTTTCCAAAAAAATCCAAAATTTCTATTTTATAAATACTAAAAATCTAAAATTCCTAATTTATAAATAAACAGTGACTTTAATAACATTTTTAAATTACTTAATATGTATGTATTTCATTTGTCATAAAAGTAAGTTCACTTTTTTTTAAATTTTTTAAAATTACTATTCGCCTACTTGTATTTAGAATAAACATAATGCTTTTAAAACACATTTAACAATAGCATTCAATTCCGATGTAAAAATGGGAGAAGTGGGGGGAAAAGTGATGCGGACTCCCTACAAGGTACTAGCTGGATACTAACCGAATACACGTACAAAATTTCAGTCGTCTAGGTTTCCTTATGGAGTCTCTAGACGTGTTAGAAAACAAGCAAAAAAATTAAGGAAATATTGGCGTCAAAATCGTGGGGGTAAGGGTTAAAAGTTGAAACCTCCAAAAAACAGTGTCTGGCTATTAGCTTAACCTGTACACCAAATTTCAGCCCTCTAGGTTTATTTGGGGAGATTTTGACCCGAACGAAACTGTTAAAAAACAAGAAAAATCATGTTCTTTTGGGTATAAAAATGGTGGGGGTAGGGGTTAAAAGTCGAGACGCCCAAAAGGCACCCCCTTGATACTAACTCAATCCGAATACAAAATTTCATCCCTCTAGGTTTATTCGGGTGACCTGTGCGAGTGGTACAAACTTCGAAACCGTCGAAAATCCATGAAATTGTAGCTTTAAAATGAGGGGGGTGGGGGTAAAATATTAAAACCTCCAAAAAGCACAACCTAGGTACGAACTTTATCAACACACCAAATTTCAACCCTCTACGTTAATTCTGGGGGGCTGGGGGCCTGTTAGATCCAGCGAAAATCGTTTTTCCCCCCTCTACTTCCACCGTATCATCCTAGGAAGCTGAATTTTGGATATGTTGTAGATAATTGACCGAAACATTATTTAAAACCGGTTTGAAAAAGTTTTATTGCTTTTCCGCCCCCCACCACCCCCTTAAAGGTCGGGTCAGAAAAAAAATTTGCCCAAAATTTGACCCCACTTTGATAGTATGAGGTGCCTCGAAAATGAGCCCCATTTACCAAATTTCATCTCTTAACTTCCATAGGGGGGCCCTACACAAATTAAAAGGTGGCGGGAAAATATATACAAGGTGGTCCAGAATTATGTACCGTAATTCACAGAGCTCGTTGTACGTTCAAAAATAATGATACCTTTTCATGTGTACTTTTTTTCAAAACTCAATAATAAGGGAGATACAACTCTGTAAAGGGGTGAAACGAAAACCATTATTTCTTAAATATTTTCCAAACGCTTTTGAATAACGGATTGATATTTTAGGGGTACTTATTTTGCGTTAGATGGATTAAACTTATATCAACACTTATTCCACTACTCATGACTAAGGGGTGGTTTTGGGTGGTAGGTGTGAGTTATCACGTCTTTTCTTTTTTAACTTGCAATTATTTAAACAAAATCCTTGATAATATGATTCCTCAGACAATTTCACGCCAAAAAGGTATACTTGTTACATTTCGATAAATATTACCGTTTTCGAGTAATTTAAAGTAGAAGTGTCTATTTCCAAATTATCCCCTAATCATAAGTGATGGAATAATTGAAACCATAAATTTAATTATCTTAATGTTCATACGCACCCCTAGATTATGAATCGAGTAATCAAAAGCGCCCAAAATTATTTTTAAAAGAAGAAGTTAGTTTCGTTCCACCCCTCTACATTTTACCCCCCTGCTTTATCTCCCTTATTATTGAGTTTTGGAAAAAAGTGTAGATGAAAAGGTACCATTATTTTTGAACATACTATCAGCTCCAGCAATTACGGTACATAATTCTGGACCACCCTATATATATATATATATATATATATATATATATATATATATATATATATATATATATATATATATATATATATATATATATATATATATCAGACATTTTTTTTTCTACATATTCGTGTTCTACGGGTCCGAAAACGGATAGCGCCCCTACTCTCGCCTCTCGCAGCTCTTATCGTATAGACTGTATAAGTCTAATTTTTCGGAGAAAATTCGACTAAAAACAGCATGTCAAATTAGATTTGATGACCGTTCATTAAGAAATAAAATAACAGATACAACTGGACTTGACAAATAAAATTAAAAATCAAATTCAACTGGACCTGTTTAATCTAATCAAAATTAAATTATCTGATCCAATCGGATCTGCCAAATAACAAAAAAATTAAATATCAAATCTAATTGGATCTGAAAAATAAAAAAAATAAAATTCCAGATCTAACTGGAACTAACTGGATCAAATTTGATCAATAATTGGATCTACTTGGATACAATTGGATCTGACCAATTAAAAAAAAAAATAAAATATAAGATCCAATTGGATAAACGAGATAAAAAATTAGATCTATTTGGATCAAATTAGATCATATTGGATCAAACTGGATCAAATATTGTATCCAATTAGATCCAAATGGATCAAATTAGATCCAATCATTTTTTCACGGGTATATTAATTTATAACCTTATTCGCTACCGCCCCCTGGAAGGCTCCAGCGCCCACTGGGGGCGATATCGCCCCCGTGGGGAATTTATGACATACACTCATTTTTACTATTAACACACTGATAGTGGGTAATAATGTCACAATAAGTGGTTCTGAAGTTGGGCTATCGTAGGTAAGGTTTTTATAAAGTTGTGTGATTATTACCCACTGTCCGTGTGTTAACAGTAAAAATGAGTGTATATAAACTAGTATATTTAAGAGGGTGACTCACCCCCTCCCCAGTGTTACTCAAACTGAATTTTAAAATCGAGAATTTCATTTTTACGTTATTCTAATTGTCTTAAACTATTTTCCATGAAGAAGACCTTCTTGAACTACTCAAGTGGTACGACTATTCTCCTCTGTATGACAGTCACCCCTCAGTTAACTACTCCTAGACTTAATATTAGGACGTTGAGACAAAACAGATCAATTAGATTTTTTGACGTACATTTCAAATCTGTAAACAAAATTTTTATATTATTTTTCACCCCCTTTTTACAAAATTAACCCCCAAATTTCAACGCCCAACTACCCCTGTTGATGTAAATTGAACAAATTGCATATTAATAGATAGCTCTTTAAAAAAGAGCAATATCGCCAATTTAAACTTTTGCTCTATCTCTTACTGTTTTCGAGATATTTGTAAAATTAAATTTTTACCCCAATTTTTGAAGGGCGATTTCACCCCTTCAAACCGTTTTTCCGCAGATAAAAAAAATACGTATCCCTTAGTTTTTAGTGTTCTACAACTATTTAAGTTTCATCAAAATCGATAGGTCCGGCCTGGAAACTTTGCAAGTGTTAGACAATTGAGAATGATTGCCATGATTTTGGATGAGGAAGAAGACAAAGAAACCAAAGAAAGACTCGACCCTATTGGATTCACGATTCTCTAGGAGAACAAAAAACCGAGGGAAAATATTAGATATTATTTAGGCACTTAGTTGATGATAAAGAAATTTTTTTCATTTTTACAAACACATTATTTTTTTGTCGTCCATATTTAATGCGGGTACATTCATAGACTTTCAAAGAACTACTAATGTCTTACGTCTGATAAGTAGGAACACAGAGCATACGCGGCTATAACCCGTAGCAAACGCGATTTGGTAACGTTACGTGTCATGCACGGAGCGTATCACCACCGGCAAAATATTCCAGCCGTGGATTTGTTAACGGTCCGGTCATAGTACGTTACGGTGTTGGTCCGTGACGGAACGGTCTAGTGGGCATTGTTGCATATGAATTCCTAGAAAAGAATATTTTTTGCATGTCAGTACGGTTACGGTCATGGTATGATACGTTGTAGTGGGCAGAGTCCTTAATCTTGATAAATTTGACACATGCACATTATATTTTTTCAAGAGCACGTAATAGATTCTTTAACAAACCACGTATTGCCGCACATTCACTGCTGCACCTTTGCATAGAACTACGCATCCGCGTATTACTATAGTAGGAGCAGCAAGTGAGGAGAAAATAAAACTTATGAGAAGTTCAAAAGATAACTTACGAGAGGTTTATAACTTATGAGGGGCTCTAATGTAATTCCAATTTCCATTTGTATATCCATATTATTACAAAGAAAATCGATTGATATGAACAAAAATTCTCCTGTAAAATGGACAGTTTATAAACTAATCGCTTACCCAATAAATGTGTCATTTGATAACTTAATATAGTCGCAAATGCATTTAAATTGCCATCCCAGTAAGAAACATACAACTCATATGTCACTAATATCGTTGGTAGATATACAAAAATTGTAAGAAATATTGCTGAATAAATACAATACCAAGAAGGTTCTGAGCCAGATAAGGATATACCGACAAATTTTAAAACTGTAACATGGAGTGGAAAATTTTTACTAGATATTTGAAACATTGTAGAACACTAACACGAAGACAGCTACGACAGCTACTAAAGTATTAAATAAAGCTACATGAGCTGCATTGAGTAGATTTATATATTTGGCTTATAATTTACCACGTTATTTATTTATTTCATAGCAATGTTGATTTACAATATAATTTATTAATGAATAATGAATAATAAAACTTATGAATAATGAAAAATAATAAATAACTAATCTGCATTTAAAAAATATTATTACAGCTGGTTGTATCTGTAGCAATGTCCATAGTTCTATACAGTATTACAGTTTGAGAATTAATTACTTTTAAAACAGCTTATTGTCATAATGGCTTTTCGTCACCTTATACTGAATTTTCCCGTATGGACATACCTTTACACTCACAGCTGGACTCGTTTGTCCTTTTTCTGTGCTAGCCCCAGAATCGAGAGAGCTTTTCTTGTTTCCTCCTCGACCAACTTGCTTCTGAACTCTCTGCCATTTGTTCTCATAGTTTCTCAAACTTGTCACAGTATTATTACCATCTAATAAATAAAATTCCCCATACACAGAAAACGAAGATGAAATTGCGACAGGAGCCAAGTTAAAACAATAAAACTTTTCCAAACCAGTGGATATAATGTTCTGATCAATTATATATACAACATATTATTCAAAATTCAGCTTCCTAGGGTAGTTATGTCTCTTTTAATAAAAAAAAAGAGTTGATTCTTTGATTCTTTGAATAACATATATCCAAATTAGAACTCAGGTAGATAATTCATCTACATTAATATAATAAAAAGAGAAAATTTGTTTGTATGTCTAAAGTAAACTCAAAAAGTACCGAACAGATTTGAAAATTTTTTTACTATTAGAAAGCTAAACTATTCCAGACTGACAAAGGCTATGTTATATGAAATTATGAAATCTCCTGGATCCTAGGGACCCAAAAAAGGTCTAAAGTGTACTAGTCAATCAATCTTGAAAAATTTTTCACTGTTACAAAGTTAAATTGTTCTAAATTGACATTGGCTATGTTGCATGAGATCCACCAGGGTCTTGGGACCCCAAAAATTCCAAAATTAACTACCCAACTGATTTTGAATTTTTTTACTGTTGAATAGCTAAACAATTCCAGGCTGATATAGGCTATATTATATTAGGTTGTCCAGGATTCTGGAGAAATTTCCTCTGAAATATTATTAATTAAGAGAAAAGTTAACGTGAGGTCAGAATTGTCCGTCAGGATATTAGAGATCCTAAAAAGGGCTTAAAATAAACAGCTAGACGGTATTTGGGTAGTAAGATCATAGTAATTATGGACCACTGGGTAGCAAGGTCATAGCGATTGTGAACCACTGAGTAGTAAGATTACAGTGATTATCAGTAGAGATGTCGATTCTCCAGAAAAAAGATCTATTTTTGGATCGATTTAAATCGAAATTAAAAAAATAAATTCAAAAAAAATCGGCTAAAAAAATCGATTCTGTGAGATCGATCTAAAAAATCGAAATTTTGAAAAGTTTAATAAAATTAGCTGGCAATTTTTGTTCAGGGACTTAATTAATAGTACACGGGTAATATCGTGTAAAAACGCCTTACTTATACATATTTGTAAAGGCGATGAGTTAACTTTTCAATTATAATTATAGCAAATAACGCAATTAAATATGTAGGACGAATACTACGGAATAAACCAAGTTTATTCAAAAATTTCAAACAAGCTGACAAAAAAATGTTTTCTAAATAAGTCGCTGTTGTGGGAAAGGGATCGTTTGCCACATAGGTGGTCTTCCGTTGTTTTGTATTAATAGTCTTCTACTGGACAAGGTAGTGCGTATATGTATAATAGTTGTATAGAGCCATATGAGGGGTTCGTTGATAAAATCGAGTAAAAAGTAACAATACAATCAATAACGTTTTTGGTATTTCATTTTAACACATGTTTCTTTGTAGAATTACAATGAAACTGAAATTATTTTTGGAAAAGATCGGTTATCGATCTCTTACTTTTAATAATCGATTCAAATGAAAAAAATTGAAAAAATAATCGATTTTTTAAGCTTCGATTAATCGATTTTTTATTAATTAATCTAAAATTGATATCTCTAATTATGAGTAATTGGGTAGTAAGGTCGTAATAGTTATTAGACATTGGGTGGTAAGGTCATAGTTATTATGGACTACTAGTCTAGTCCACAAGTTAAAAAACTTGAAGAATAGTGATAAAGCTCTTAAAAATGTGGCACTGTTTGGGCATACATGCAGTCAATCTAAATTTTAATAAGTTGGCAACAACCATTAGGGAAGGGAGTGGTTATGTAGTTCAGAGAGAACGTACACCACGTACACGCAACATCCATCGTCATTGTACACATTCGTAATTCAGGGTTCATGCAAAGTGCAGTGTGATCCGCCATATTGACAAATTAATAAATAATTACATTAATATATATTAAAGTATAATTCATTTAAAGCCTGGTAATTCCTACAATTTTATCAGAAGTGGGATTCATATCTGGAATTCGTACTTGAGATTCGTAAAATTAATTAACCAATTGAACATTAAGTGCGACTGAAAACAGTGATAAGGTCATATATGTAGTATACATATATTGCTAGCAACGTATCTAGCCTATGAGAGGAATTAGTCGCCAACAAAGAGAGACAGACAATACAAAAATAGTGTACCATTTTTGTTCTGCGCATGTCTAGCGGTTCACATGAAAAATAATAAATAAACTCATTCATATTTTTAATATTTTATTGTTTGAATTTTTAACTCACGAATGACAATTTTATTTACTTAAATAATAAATAAACACATTTATCGCTTATTAAAATTTATAATTTATACTCGTACTTGATAATAAAAACCCAAGTGGCTAAAATGGAGGCATTTTTTAAATTGCCAGCGCATGCGAACAATGAAAATAGGTACACTAAATAGAAAGAGAGAGTGATATCGTCTGCACCCTAATGTTTGCGACCAAAAATGCAAATTGCTAGCAATATAGGTATACTACATATATGGATAAGGTGCTGTATGGACAAAGTACGAAAATCTACATGTACGTATTATGTAGTAGACCTGGGCAACACTGCGCTACGCCGCGCAATTGCTGACTATACTGTCTTAAATGTGTCAACTCCTTTTCTTAAAACTTGTAACGCATAACTCAGTAATTAACTCAAATTAAATATTACAGTTTTCGACTTTATATATATTTCATTAAAGGCTCACATTAAAAGCTTAACTCAAAATAAAGCACTTTTCATGACACGATGAGAGGTTAGAAAATGTACATAAGTATTTTTTTATTTGAATTTTGAAACATTAGTACTACCCGTACTAGCCTCTGTCTTTTATTTATGTTTATTTTTATAAATATACATAATATAACATACATATGAATGAAATGAATCAGTCAGAATGATTGATAGGATTTATTAATTTTGGAATACACGAAATCTGGCAACACACCGAAGTCTGGAAATACTGATACGACTTTTTGGTAGTTTCATTTGTTTTATGCAAGCTAAATAAAATTTATAAAAAAACCTGACGTTTAAAAAATGTGTTAATGACGTTACCGCGTAAATTATAATAAGTCGTCTGTATAGATACACGATGCGTAATACTATCAGTAGTTCGAAATACTGGTATTATTACTGATCTATTTTATATTATAAAAATAATAATTCATTATTTTTCTCAGTAAATATTGATAGTATTATTAATCGTGTGCAAGCCGCCACAAAACGGCAGAAAATAGGCGAATAGGCTGGAAATGTTAATGGTGTCATGACAAAATATCACAAAGCGCGTGCGCCGCATGCGCTTGATACCTTCTGTATATATATTCGCTTTCTACAATGCCTAATGCCATACCATCGGGTATCGGCTAGTAAAATATAAATATTTTTTAGTCGAATTTTTCCTTGAAAAAATTACATATACAGCCTATACGATAAGAATGGCGAGAGGCGAGAGGCGAGAGTAGGGGCGCTATCCATTTTCGGGCCCGTAGAACACGATTCTGTAGAAAAAATGTCTGATATATATATATATATATATATATATATATATATATATATATATATATATATATATATATATATATATATATACATACTCGTACATACATATATATATATATATATATATATATATATATATATATATATATATATATATATATACATACTCGTACATACATATATATATATACATACATACTCGTACATACCTACAAAGCAATATCAATGTTTAGGAAATAAAATAAACATTGTTAGAAACTACTTACATAATTTTTTAAAAGATTAGTTCGATGTATATGTATGTGTGTGTAGTGTGTACTGTGTTTCTACACGGTAAACACACACACATGCACACACAGGTACAGAAAAAAATACATTTTAGCATGTATATGTATTATGTATGCATTTATTGACAATGATTTGTGTTTCCTGTCACGGGCATATCATAATATGTAGTAGTCTTGCTTTCAAACCAATATTTTATTAGTTTATTCATTTACCGAGTGCCAATTTAAAAACAAACCGGTCTCATATATTTGGAACTGTAAAAGATAATTAAAATTTCTCAAAACTGTTTTTCTAGAATATGGGGGAGAAACTAATATAGCCAACATGAGAATTTTTTGCAACTTTAAAATTATGATATCCTATTTAAGCATTAAAGCTCTTTAAAAATTAAAAATCACAAAGTGATTGAAAAAATTATCCGAATCGGCCGGGAATCGAACCCAGGATCTCCCGGTAACTAGCCAGATATGTTAACCATTACACTAAAAGTTTGTCATACGTAGTAATGTCTCACAAGCACTCGATAATATTTGAAATTGAAGAATTGTAACTGTTTCTCGAATTAGAGAGAGTACTAATACACATCTAGGTGATTGAATAAATGTCCGGCTCGGGCGACTGTCGAGCACGGGATCATTGGTGTAATGGTTAACACACCTGGCTAGCTACCGGGAGATCCTGGGTTCGATTCCCGGCCGATTCGGATAATTTTTTCAATCACTTTGTGATTTTTAATTTTTAAAGAACTTTCATGCTTAAATAGGATATTATAATTTTAAAGTTGCAAAAAATTCTCATGTTGGCTATATTAGTTTCTCTCCCATATTCTAGAAACAGTTTTGAGAAATTTTAATTATCTTTTACAGTTCCAAATATATGAGACCGGTTTGTTTTTAAATTGACACCCGGTTTTTAATGTGACTTCAAGTATGTATTAGCCCAATTAGCTGTATTTTGTAAATAGGTATAATGACCTAATGACAATGAGGTGCGTACACTATTAACCTATATTTTTATAAAGCGAAAGTTTTATGTACAATGAGTCAATGACCTACAAAAATTTTAGAAAAATTCTAATTAATTGTTTAGAATGAATTTTTTTTTACAGAAATTTTTGAAGTTGATGTAAGTAAATGATATTTAGGCTACTGAAGTCAGTTACAGATGTTTGCTAAATTTATAACTCATATAAGTATGAATATTACCTGCAATTGTTTTATTACAAAATATGTTAATTTTTTTGTACGCTACTGTACACTTAATTTCAAAAGATTCGGTAAACATATTTTGTTGATGAAAAGTTTAACATTCAAAAAAACAAAAACAAAAAATATGTTAGGTAGTCAGAGCCTGATTAAGGATTTTTTTCTAGGGGCCATTTTTTAACAAGTTTTTGACAATCAAAAATTTCTGAAATGAAACATAATCGGAACAAATTAACTAGCAAAACTTAATTAGTAAATTGAGACCTTTCTCCCCTATTTTTTCGGAGAGTTATATATTTTACACCCTGTATATATATATATATATATATATATATATATATATATATATATATATATATATATATATATATATATATATATATATATATACATATATATATATATATATATATATATTCCCGCTACCTTTTAATATGTGTAGGGCCCCCCTATGGAAGTTAAGAGCTCAAATTTGGTAAGTGGGGCTCATTCCGATGCACAACAATACTATCAAAGTGGGGTCAAATTTTGAGCAAATTTTGGATCCGACCCAACCTTTAAGGGGGTGGTGGGGGCGGAAAAGCAATAAAACCCTTCCAAACCGGTTGGAAATAATGTTTCAGTCAATTATCTACAACCTATCCAAAATTCAGCTTCCTAGGATGATTTGGTGGGAGTAGAGGGGCGAAAAACGGTTTTCGCTGGATCTAACACGCCCCCAGCCCCCCAGAATTAACGTAGAGGATTGAAATTTGGTGTGTTGATGAAGTTCGTACCTAGGTTGTGCTTTTTGGAGGTTTTAACATTTTACCCCTTCTCCCTCATTTTTAAGCTACAATTTCATGCATTTTTGACGGTTTGGAAGTTTGTACCACTCGCACAGGTCACCCAAATAAACCTAGAGGGCTGAAATTTTGTATTCGGATTGAGTTAGTATCAAGGGGGTGCCTTTTAGGGCACATATTAAAAGGTAGCAGGAAAATATATATATATATATATATATATATATATATATATATATATATATATATACATATATATATATATATATATATATATATATATATATGTATATATATATAAAAGAGAAATACCACTCACTCACTCATCACAAATTCTCCAAAACTACAATACCTACAAACTTGAAATTTGGCATGTTGGCCTATTGGTTCGTAGGCGCTCGCTAAGAAAGGGTTTTGCAAACTTTTTTGTCTAACCGTCGAAATTTACGAAAAACCGTAAAATTTCAATTCTTTATTGCAGTAGACAGCAATCTGTGGCCAATTTATCAAAAAATTATACAATTTTTAAATTGTTACTAAGCATTTGAAAAAATAATTTTTGTAATTTTAAAAATTAAATAGCAGTGATTACTATGAAAATATTTATTTGTAGATACAGTTTGTTTTTACTGGTATCTGTCATTTGAATTTTTCTAATCTAAATTTATTCAAATTTAATTAATTATTTGCTATTACTTATTGTTGTAAAATGTAAATGGCAACACTATATTTTTTATTTACTGTCATAGAGTCCTTAGAATTTAATAATAATAATAATTGAAAATATATTTTATAATACAAGAAGGTGATGTAAATTAAAACAGTTGAAACTGTTTAATAAAAAGTTGAATATTAATATGTAAAAAGGAAAAATGTATGCACTAATTATTTGAAATAAAATACCAAATTTATTTTTTAAAATCCTTTTATTGAAATTTTAACAACTGGTTATGGGCCCAGTTTACGTTAAAAAGGATTAGTGGGATTAGTGCAGTTCCTAAAAAAATATTTGTTGCGGTCAAGCAAATAATTTGTGGTCAAGCAAATAATAAGACACACACAGTGTGGTTGCGGTCAAGCAAATAAAACAAATACATTGTGGTTGCGGTTAAGCAATAATACCAATAATACAGTTGCGGTTAAGCAATAATACCAATAATACAGTTGCGGTTAAGCAAATAATAACGAAAAATGGAAGTGGAAAATATAATAGGAAATATGTCAACGATAAAGTTAGAAGGTGCTAGAAATTGGGCAACATGGAAATTTCAAATAAAAGTTTTATTAAAAGCGATCAATGCATTTTGTGTGGTGGATGGGACGACACCATGTCCAGCCAAGGACGACAAAGATTTTGATGGATGGATTCGTCTAGATGCAAAAGCACAAGGAATAATTGTGACTAGACTAGCAAACAACGTAATGCTGCAGGTTATTAATTGTGAATCAGCCAAACAAATGTGGGATAAATTAATAACCATTTATGAACAAAAGTCAGATATGTCATTACATATAATTCAACAGAGATTTTTTGAAATTAAATATGGTGGTGAAGATATGGCAACTTATTTAGCCAAAATTGAAAATATAGTAAGTCAGATAAAACAAGCAAAGGGTGATATTCAGGAAAATATGGTAATATCTAAAATTCTATGCTCACTACCAGAGAGTTTCCGTCATTTTGTTTCTGCCTGGGAATCTGTTCCTTTAGAAAAAAGAAATTTGTCAGAATTAACGTCTAGATTATTGATTGAAGAACAAAGAAATATTACACATGATGAACAAAATAAACAGATAGCATTACAAAGTAAAAGCCAGCAAAGAAAATGTTTTAATTGTGGAAAAACTGGCCATTTTAAAAAAGACTGTCGTGCTAAACGTTTTAGTAACAAAGTTAACGGTAAATGTAACGTGTGCAAAAAATATGGACATACAGAAGAAAAGTGCTGGTTTAGAAATAAGGAATCAAAAAGTGACAATACAGATTCCACAAATAGTGCTAAACGAAACGCATTTATTATGTCAATGTCAATAAGTGCATTAACTTCAAGAGCTGAAGAATTAAATCATTGGTATTTAGATAGTGGTGCATCCGAGCATATGTGTTTTAATAAAAAACTTTTTACAAATTATAAGAATTTAATAATTCCAAAAGACATTGTGATCGGCGATGGAACGGTTATAAAAGCTGTGGGTTATGGTAACATAAAATTAGAGGCATATGATGGTAAAAACTGGATACCGTCTACACTGAATAATGTACTTTATGTACCAAACCTTAAAGTTAATTTATTCTCAGTGGGTGTTGCACTGGATAAGAATTATCAGTTGATTTCAACAGCACAAGAATGTAAATTTATGAAAGAAAATAATGTTCACGCAATTGCAAGACGTGAAGGTAAAATGTATGTTATGATATTTAGATATAGTACAGACAATGCATTATCGGCGTCGACAAATCAGTTGTCAGAATGGCATGCAAAATTAGGCCATCAAAATATACAACAGGTGAAAAACATTTTAAAAAGATGCAACATAAATTTGACAGATCAAACAGATAATGATTGTATATCTTGCTTAAAAGGCAAACAACATAAATTTCCTTATTTCAAAAGTGAAAACAGGTCACAAAAACCTGGTGAAATATTACATATAGATTTATGCGGTCAGATGGAAACTTCATCATTGGGAGGCGCTAAACATTTTTTATTAATTAAAGATGATTTTACCAAGTTTAGAAAGGTTTATTTTTTGAAAAGTAAGGACCAATCTTATGAATGTATGAAAAACTTTATCACAGAAGTTAAAGTAAATCCTGGTCATATCATAAAGATTATACGAAGTGACAATGCTAAAGAATTTTGTAGTGAAAAAATGGAAAAGTTATTTAGTTCAGAAGGAATTATACATCAAAAAAGTGTAAGTTATACGCCTGAACAAAATGGTGTGATAGAGCGCGAAATGCGAACAGTTGTGGAATCAGCTAGGACAATGTTAATAGAAAGCGGACTCGAAAAACAATTATGGGCAGAGGCGGTTAATACTGCAGTATTTATATTAAATCGAACAGGCACAAGCCGCATATTAAATAAAACCCCATATGAATTATGGTATAAAAAAGATATGTATAATATAAATAATTTTAAAATATTTGGTTCGAGAGTAGCGGTTCACGTACCAGACCAAAAAAGACTAAAATGGGATAGTAAATCCGAAATTGGAATATTCGTCGGATACGGTGAAAATGTCAAAGGTTACCGAATTTACTTTCCAAACAAACAAGATGTAGAAATAAAACGGGATGTTATTTTTTTAAAAGAAAATCCAGATAATAATAAACAAAAAGAAGAAATTGAAAACATAAATATTAATATTCTGGATGATGAAAGGAAAATATATGATTATGATATTCAAGACAATGGTGGAGAAAATAACGAAAATAACGAACGAGAACAGGAAATAGCAGAAAATCAAGAACAACAAAAAGATTATTATGATCAACTTGATAGTTCAATAAATTCATTTTATGAACAAAACGAAATAATTACTGAACAAGGAAATTCATCAGATGAAGATATTCACAAGGATACAGATGAAGTACAATTAATACAATTAAGTTCAAGTACAAATGAAGAGTTAAAACAGTTAAATGAAGAACAGGAAGAGACAAATATAGAACAGGAAAAAACAAATGAAAAAGAACAGTTAAATGAAGAAGAAGAACAGACAAACATAGAACAGAAAGAAGCAAATGAAAAACAAGACCAGTTATCAAGTTCGATTCAACTTGAGAAAAGAATATCAAGGAAGCCAAAGTGGATGGATGATTACGAAATTGCGTTGGATAGCAATGAATCGAATTTTTTATCTTTCAGTTGTGAAGAACCAATTTCATATAAAGAAGCTATGAACAGACCAGACAGAATTAAATGGGAAGAGGCTATTCAAAAAGAAATGAGAACATTGATAGAAAATAACACATGGGAAGATAACACATAAATTTGTAAAACTGTGAGATAATATTTTAAAAATTAATAAGATATAAAAGATTAAGGGGGTGAAACTTTTTACATGAAGAAAAAAAAAAAATAAATTATCTCAAAAATAAAAGAAATAAAAAATATGTGTTGAGGGGGTGTGTTGTAAAATGTAAATGGCAACACTATATTTTTTATTTACTGTCATAGAGTCCTTAGAATTTAATAATAATAATAATTGAAAATATATTTTATAATACAAGAAGGTGATGTAAATTAAAACAGTTGAAACTGTTTAATAAAAAGTTGAATATTAATATGTAAAAAGGAAAAATGTATGCACTAATTTTTGAAATAAAATACCAAATTTATTTTTTAAAATCCTTTTATTGAAATTTTAACAACTCTTATTGGTTCTGTAAATCATTAATCCTATTAGCCAACGAAAAAACAAAAAACAAAGTCAATGTAAGTTTAAGGCTGTTACTGTTTTTAAATTATTACAAAAAATGAGTTTTCAGATACATAATGAGAATATCTTGAAGCGAAACAGACAAAATTTGATCCGGTACTAAAGAAGCAATCACAAAACAAGAATTAGAGCTAGAGTTAATAGTATAGTTCTGGAGTAATCTTATATTTAAATAAAAATGAAATATGAACTATATTTATCCTTTCCCAATGGTTTCAAGAAAACGGTAGTATATATCAAAAAAATAATGAAAGAAAACTATTGGTAAAATTGGCATAAGAATTGAAAGAAAAATATCAGAATTAAGTCAAAGTTACCCCACAAGACCGTAGGACTTCAAAAAACGCTTAAAGTAAACGACTGGATGTATCATTACCAAATTTTGCGCAAATACTACTGATTTTGAAAGAAATAAATGTCACATTATAACTGAACCTTAAGGGTTCTGGGGACTCAAAAAGACCCAAAATAAACGACTGCACAGATTTGAACTTTTGCCCTAATATTATTAAAAATCCGAAACAAATTAACGCGAGTTCGGAAATATTCTCCAGAGCCCTGTGAACTCAAAATGTCTCAAAATAAAGTACTCTTAAAATTATCAATGTGAGTATCTCAAGGTATGAAAATTATATATACGCTACTAAAATATGAATATCGCAGAGTATTTCAGTATATCTGATTTAAAAGCAGGGCTTCGAACCGAAATTTGTTTTCGTTCCAGTTCAGTTCCGGTTCAACACAAAAAAGAATAGCGGTGTCGATTACGGTCAGTTTTCGATTTTTGGTTTCGGTTTTAAAAAAAGTTTAAAATTTTTTCCGAGTTTCGAATATATTGTCTATTCTATAGAAATTACCTTTATAAAACATAAATCAACGTTTGAAAAACTCAATCTTAATATTTTTCAAAATGCTTGAATTTATTGAAACACCATTTTTCCTTAGTAGGTGTTTACTTTAGGCCTGAGAAAGCTCTTTCGACACTCCGAAATTAGAAAACCTAGGAATATAAATTTTCATTTCTAATCCAATAGCCTGTTCCTTTCCTAGCTAATCTAGAAAATAAATATCGTCGAACGCAGATAATATATATCTGTTAATTCCAATTAATATTGAGATGATACAGTAAAAAATAAATAAATAAATAAATAAATAAATAAATAAATAAATAAATAAATAAATAAATAAATAAATAAATAAATAAATAAATAAAATAAAACAAAAAATATATTTTAACGACCATATGTACGAACGTTAGGAAAGTCTATTGGTTACTGGTTACTATAGAATAAAATTAAATATTAAATTTCAACTATGAACCGGAACGAAGAAGACAACAGTTTCGTTTCGGTTAACGGTTTTAAAAAAAAAATAATTTTGCTCCAGTTAACGGTTACTTTCCGGCAAAATCAATCGGTTTTACCGGTTTTCAGTTACGGTTACGGTTCGGTTCGAAGCCCTGTTTATAGATGAGATCGAAATTGATTCACAGAACTATCGAGTACGGCTTTAATTAAACAGCTGGACCGATCTTAATAAAATTTTATCAAAATAAATTATGTTATTGAAATATGAATAAGTTTACTTTAGAGTCGTTGAGCGAGCCAAGCGATGTACTATAAAAAACTGATTTTGTATAAAATTTGAGAACATCAAATTTAAATGGATATGTGCTCAAAATTGTCCATCAGTGGCACCAAATAGATTCCAAATTGAAAAGCTGAAGGAATATTTGACAGAATTATTCAAATATTGTTGAAAGCTCTGGAAAAAATTAAAGTGAAGTAAAATTGTCCCCTAGAAAGGCCTAAAATAGAAATACTTCTAAAACTATTAACATGGGTATCTACATGATGGTGCGGAAATTAGCCACGCTTTTGAAATATGAATATGGTTACTTTAAGGTCGTTTGACGAGCGGGGCCACGCAAAATAATTGACTCTAAATTCAAATTATCTTATGCGAGTGAAACCGCGGGTCGCAGCTAGTATATATATATATATATATATATATATATATATATATATATATATATATATATATATATATATATATATATATATATATATATATATATATATATATATATATATGTATATATATATATATATATATATATATATATATGACATTTTTTTCTACATATTCGTGTTCTACGGGTCCGAAAACGGATAGCGCCCCTACTCGCGCCTCTCGACGTTCTTGTCGTATAGACTGTATAAGTCTAATTTTTTCAAGGAAAAATTCGACTAAAAATATCGATATATCGTTGTTTTTTGTTACATTACTAAGGTAGAGAAATTTTTTAAACCACATAATTTACTAAATAATCTTGATATTCGTGACTTTTTATATAGTTTCGCTTTAACATCTTGACGGTCATTGACGTCATAAGACGCCAAGTTAAACCTTACTAACTCACACACCACGTTGTACGACGTTAACAATTCCACATAAAGTATAAGTATATTAGCTGTCAAAATAATGTATAGTTTTTCAATATTTAAATGAGATGACTTTTCAAGTACGGCAATAATCAGCAGTATTGTTCGCAGCATGTTACCTACTTATCTATATGAATGTAAAAAGAAACCGTCGCTTAACAGGTAACAAATTTAAATATAATTGGAGTGAACATAGGGTGGTATTTGTTGTAAGCAATAAAATAATTTAACATCTTGAAAGTTTATGGTCACTAATAACACCCTCTCGAAAAGTCATCCCAAAAATTGTTGGAAAAGGTTTACCAGTTTCTCATTTCTCATTATAGATTATGACCGTCCTGATGTTAAAAGACCAAAGTTTTCAGACTTAAATATACTGCATTTAATATCTGACATCTAATTTCAATATTTGAAATCATGTATTCGACATTAGGGATTGTAATACCGGTAAACCGGTTTACCGGTAAATTACTAAAAATGTCTTAAAATTTTTACCGGTAAATCGCTGATTTTTTACCGGTAATTCGATAAATTAAAAATAATTGAAAATTTTTATAAGTTCATTTTATTCCATAGAAGAATGATCAAGTTTATTGAACGTAAATGTGCACAATGAAATTACCCCCTACTGTGTATCCATAATAAACTATTCTATAGTACAATAAAATCGCTTAATGCAATGGTCAATTTTAAAATTTACTTACATATTATTTAAATCAGCTGTACTTTTTCCAAAATAATTAAACATTACGTTAAATGATTACATTGTAAGAAGCGGTAAGTAAATTTTTATTACAAGTAGGTATATATAATCGATTCATATTTTATGATTATTTAACAAATAAAATTATTTAAGTCGTAAAATCAAACAGATACAATTTTTTTTACATAATTTTTATCTTATTTTCTATACTGTATATCAGTGTTTTTCAACCTTTTTCATGGTGCGACCCCTCTAGTATGAAAAAATATTTCGGGACCCCCTACTCTCCGCTATTTCTAACTTTTGTTTTTTTTTTTATGTCATATAAATATGGAATCCGTTTATCATTACTAGGGATGTTATGGATATCCGTAACCGTAACCGAAACTATCGGATATCCGAAATAATTACATATCCGAAACCGAAACCGTATCCGAAAATAAAAGTTTCGGATTTGTTTCGGATAATAACATACAACTGCCGTTGGAAAACTGACGTTAAATCGTTAAATCGAAGCAAATTTTTGCTGCATATATTTCTTTTGATAGATTTCCGGTGATTTGTGTTTGGTGTTCACTTTTTGGGGTAAAAATTTTCCCTTTTTTCTAAAAAAAAAGTTCACTGAAGGCAATTATCCGTAACCGTAACCGAAATATTATCCGATATTTTCACATATCCGTAACCGAAACCGAAACCGAAAAAAATGTTTATAAATATCCGTATCCGTATCCGTATCCGAAATTTCATATCCATAACATCCTTAATCATTACTAATCATTTTCAGTTAGATATCGATTAAATATGTAACTGAGGACTTGAATCAGGCATATTTGTACTATTCGGATTTACTGTTATTGAAAATAAGCCGTAGTTATTTGTTTTGAAACTTTATCACGCGAAAGCATGAAACCATCACATTAATGTAACCTTTAATTAACCTTCTCTTTATTAAATATTATATATTGAACTAGAGTGGTTTTATTTTTAAAGTAACTGAGACCCCGTTAAAAAGGTTGAAAAACACTGTTGTATATAATGACCTAAATAAAATAATTTTACGTTTTTATTTATTTTTTTTTTCTAATATTTATTCTTATATTTTACGTGTTTTAAAAAATTCCGGTAAACCGGTTTTGCTAAAAAAATTTACCGAATTACCGGTAAATGAAAAAGTCGGTAAAGGGCATAGCCGGGTAAGATAGGGAAAACGGCCCTTGACGCAAAATTGATTGTTTTTATAGGAAATAATACTTCTTAGCCCTAGATACATTCCTGCCAAATTTCAGCCCTCCCAGGCTAATAGTTTATGGATAAACAAACAGAAAAAAATTTTCAAAAAAAATTTTTTTTGACGAAATTACTCAGCCGATTTATTTGAGTTTAATATATATTGTGTACCCACCTTAGACGAAGTAATAAAAAAAAAAATTAACGTTATATCCCTTTATTATACTAATTTTTTTAAATTTTTAAATTTAAGAAAATTTTTTTTTGGCACTTAGGCGTTAGCGACACCCACCATTTTTTGTTCAATAATTTGCCTCTTAGTACTCTATAACATATATTTTTATGGAAAAATTTTAGTTGGTAGAACATAGTAATATTTCAATACGAATACATGCCATGTTCGGTACTACATATATTACTTATGTATAAAAAGGACCATAAAGTAAAGCATCTGCCTTATTTCTAAAATAATATAATTACATACGTTCATGACTGTCAACACACTGATCTAGTCTGGTTCTGAAGTTCTGCATAACTCTGCGAAGCATTTGTTGTGGAATGCGGGCAACTTCAACGCGAATTGCATCCTTCAAGTCTTGTAGGGTTCTGGGTCGATGTTTAAACACTTCACTCTTGAGATATCCCCATAAAAAGTAATCACACGGAGTTAAATCCGGCGAGCGCGCAGGCCATGGAATGTCACCATACCGGGAGATTAATCGCCTGGGGAACATTTCCCTCAAAACAGCCATCGAATGTCTAGCAGTATGGGCTGTGGGACCATCCTGCTGAAACCACACTACTCCAAAATTATTCTGTTGCAGTTGTGGTGCAAGAAATTGTTGGAGCATGTTTACATACCGCTCGGAATTGATGGTAACACAACGATTGTCCTCCTCGAAGAAATAAGGCCCAATTATGCCTTCACTGCTGATTGCACACCAAACAGTCACTTTTTCACTGTGTAAAGGCCTCTCATGAACTACCCTAGGGTTTGCACCACTCCAATAACGCATATTCTGCTTATTAACAACTCCAGAAATGTGGAAGTGCGCTTCGTCGTGCACAAAACTCGTGCATCATGAGGCAAGTCAGCAATTAAAGTTTCACATGCCTGTACTCGTTGTTGCCAGTCCCGTTGTGTGAGTTCTTGAACGATGACCATCTTGTATGGATGGAAGTGGAGTTCTTCGTGGAGAATACGACGCACAGTGCGATTAGACAATGCAAGGGCGGATGCATGCTTGCGGGCAGAACGCTTAGGAGACTGCAAGATCGATCTTCTGACACGGTCAATGTTTTCTGGAGTTCGGACAGTTCTCCGAGCCCCAACTCTCTTTTTCACTACACTACCACATGCACGGAAGTTTTCCACCCACAACAAAATGGATTTGCGGTCAGGAACAGGGTTGCGAGGGGGAATCCGATAACGAGTTCGCAGCGCACGCTGCACTGCAACAATAGACTTATTCTGAGAAAAATACGTCTCGACAGCAAAAGCGCGTTGCTCATTCGACCAAGCCATGTCTACAACTGACAGCGCTACTATCGGAAAATTCCGTGGCCACAGCGTCATTCGAACCTACCCCCACTCCTCCAACATGTCCCCACTACTCACAATGCCACCTCGAAAGTAGGGATGTTTCCCTGCCCCACCCTGTATTATGCATGGATATTATTTAGATTTAATACTATATGTAAGATTAATTTTTCAGGGGGCGTGTTGAGTTTCAGGTCATTCAACTATACAAAAATTAATCTTATAGGATATTATAATCCTTGTTTTAAGATGTTTTGTGTTGTACATTGTTGTCACAATCATATTATTTAGAATACGTGGATAAGATGATACGTGAACAAAATTATTAAGTATAGGGTAAGAGACTCGATGACCGAACACTATTTTTAGCTGTATCATTAAAGTAGCTTAAAAAAATTAAAAAATAAACAAAACACCCATTTTTTTTCTTAATAAGCATGAAACCAAGTTTTTTTAATCCAATGAATATGTTTTTAAGAAAATATAACCCAAAAATTTTGATTTATTAATGTTTTTGTTTTATAATTTGCTGACGTCTATGAAAAAACTCATAGAATATATTAGCCTCCTTTAAAAAATCAACACACTGACCCATAAGAAAGAACACGCATTTAACGTACATGACATAGAATACATATTTTTTTTGTACATCTTTTGCTATCGAATATTTAAACCATTATCTTCCAGCCACTTTGACACTCTACTCACTACAAGGTGTCACTTTGTGTCATAGAGTATCACAGAGTGACATCTTGTGAAACATAGAACGTCAAAGCAACAATGACAGAAGGGTTTAAATATTCGATAAAATAAACCACTAAAATACTGTATTTCGTTTCGCCATCTGCTGATGTTTTAAAAAAGATTGTGTGCATTCTAACTTATCCAAACAGTTAAATTAAGTATATATTTAATTTATTCAATGTACACACGTGCACAGTTTATGTCGTTTCAGATTTAATACATATGTTTGACGTTTTTATTTGATAATATGTAAATAACAATTTCGAAGTTTTAATTCAATATTAATTATTTTTCAATTGATTTTACGTTCTGAAATAAATAAAATATTAAAGTAAAATTATAAAAACGGTTAGTTAAGTGTTGTAAACCCAAAAATTAATTTAAAATGTTTATAAAATAGGTATGTAATATATAATTCTCAAAATGGCATTCTATAAATAATATTTAACGCATATAAAATATAATTTAGCTATCGTAATGTCTTAAGTGGACTAATAACAATTATTTGTATACTTTTATTATGCTAATAACTTATAACCCATGTGTTTTGAATAATGATCATCCATCATATTAAAAATTCACGAATTCAACAAAAATTGTTCGATATATATATATATATATATATATATATATATATATATATATATATATATATATATATATATATATATATATATATATATATAAATGTATTTCTTAAATTAAGTGAGGAGACATTAAATGTGAGGTGAATTTAAATTGAAAAATAATTATTCTGTTAAAAATAATTTTTTTTATCAGAGGTTTCTTTTAGAAATAACTTCATTAAGATATAAATGTCAAAACTGTTCGGACTTATAACCCCGTTCGACAATCGGGTCTTTTACTCTAAGCAAAAACATATGAGAAGATATAGATTATTAACTTTGTTGATAAAAACATCACACAAAAATATTCTATTAAAAATTAAATAAATAAAATTATTTTTAAAAATATTAGTAGTTATGCAAATAAAAAAACGCCGTGAGCAGCGGAGCCCCATCACGGAAGTCGAATTTTTCCTTTCATCTTCGGTATTGATTGTCAACAAGCGAAATGTAATTGAAAGTCCACAAGCAATTTGTCATTTTGGTGATTTCAAAACTGATGATGAGTGTTCGGTTGATCGGGGCTTTAAAAAAAGGTTTTAAGTTTTTAAGGGCTGAATCTCAGTAAATTTCAATTTTGTGCCGATAGCAGTTAATAGGGAAAAAGCCAACACAATTCGTACGAGGGCATTCCTACCCATGCTTATCCGCCAATTGCCTTTGTGTTTTATTTTTAAATATTAAAAAAGGAACTTAAATAAAAAACTTTTATGAAAAAAAGGCTTTTATGAAGATATTTTTTCTTTCCAAAAAAATCCAAAATTTCTATTTTATAAATAACAAAAATCCAAAATTCCTAATGGGGAATTTGACTAATTTTGGGAAATTATTTTAAAACACACATATTTATGTATTATGCATGTATATGTTTTAAATTTTTAAAAATAGTGCGGAAAATTGTTAGAAAAAATTATTTTAGTATTTGTTCTCAAAATTTGCGCGAAAACGTTTACTATCTGTCAGTTACGTCACATTCTCTAGATAGCAACAGGTGTCCTGTAACTAAGAAAAAAAAATGTTTATTTTTCCTGTAACTAGGAAAAGAAATTGTTGATTTTTAAAAAAATTAATTAAATTTTGATTAATTTCCATAGTTATGTTTGCTAACCGGAAATTAAGTAGCGACACTAGTGGTGATAGTATTGAAATATAAAAGAAAGCAACGTCATAGCCCGTTTCTGCTTACGTGGATTTTAGCTAAAAAATTAATTTTTAATTAAATTTTTTTAAATCAAATAATGATAGTTATGATGAATTAGTATAATAAATTGCTGTCTTTTATTATAAATCTTCATTAAAATTTGTTTTAATTGCTTTTCTTTGATACTGTCAAATACCCCATTTGTAAATAAACAGTGACTTTAATAACATTTTTAAATTACTTAATATGTATGTATTTCATTTGTCACAAAAGTAAGTTCACTTTTTTTAAATTTTTTAAAATTACTATTCGCCTACTTGTATTTAGAATAAAAATAATGCATTTAAAACACATTTAACAATAGCATTCAATTCCGATGTAAAAATGGGAGAAGTGGGGGGAAAAGTAATGTGGACTCCCTAAAAGGTACTAGCTGGATACTAACTGAATACACGTACAAAATTACAGCCCTCTAGGTTTTCTTAAAGAGTCTCTAGACGTGTTAGAAAACAAGCAAAAAAATTAAGGAAATATTGGCGTAAAAATCGTGGGGGTAAGGGTTAAAAGTTGAAACCTCCCAAAAGCAGTGTCTGGCTATTAGCTTAACCTGTACACAAAATTTCAGCCCTCTAGGTTTATTTGGGGAGATTTTGACCCGAACGAAACTGTTAAAAAACAAGAAAAATCATGTTTTTTTGGTATAAAAATGGGGGGAAGGGGTTAAAAGTCGAGACCCCCAAAAGGCACCCCCTTGATACTAACTCAATCCGAATACAAAATTTCAGCCCTCTAGGTTTATTTGGGTGACCTGTGCGAGTGGTACAAGCTTCGAAAACGTCGAAAAAGCATGAAATTGTAGCTTAAAAAAAACGCCGTGAGCAGCGGGGCCCCATCACGGTAGTCGAATTTTCCCCTTCATCTTCGGTATTGAATGTTTACAAGCGAAATGTGATTGAAAATCTACAACCGAATTGTCATTTTGTTGGTTTCAAAACTGGTGATGAGTGTTCGGCTGATCGAGGCTTTAAAAAAAGGTTTTAAGTATTTAAGGGCTGTATCTCAGTAAATTTCAATTTTGTGCCGAAAACAGGTAGCAGAAAAAAAACCAACACAATTCGTACGAGGGCATTCCTGCCCATGTTTATCCGCTAATTGCCTTTATGTTTTAGTTTTAAATATTAAAAAAGGACCTTAAATAGTAAACTGGAAGGCCTTTATAAAGATATTTTTTCTTTCAAAAAAAAAAAATAAAAATAAAAAATAAAAAAAATAAAAAATAAAATATTATTTCTTCGGTATTGAGTGTCTACAAGCGAAATATAATTGAAAGTCCACAAGCGATTTGTAATTTTGGTGGTTTCAAAACTGATAATGAGTGTCCGGTTGATCGGGGCTTTATAAAAAGATTTTAAGTTTTTAAGGGCTGAATCTCAGTAAATTTCAATTTTGTGCCGATAGAAGTTAACAGGGAAAAAGCCAACACAATTCGTACGAGGGAATTTCTATCCATGCTTATCCGCCAATTGCCTTTGTGTTTTACTTTTAAATATTAAAAAAGGAACTTAAATAGTAAACTGGAAGGCTTTTATGAAGATATTTTTTCTTTCCAAAAAAATCCAAAATTTCTATTTTATAAATAATAAAAATCCAAAATTCCTAATTTATAAATAAACAGTGACTTTAATAACGTTTTCAAATTACTTAATATGTATGTATTTCATTTGTTAAAAAATTGTATCCACTTTTTAGTCGAATTTTCTCCGAAAAATTAGACTTATACAGTCTATACGATAAGAGCTGCGAGAGGCGAGACCAGGGGCGCTATCCGTTTTCGGACCCGTAGAACACGATTATGTAAAAAAAAAAGATGTCTGATATATATATATATATATATATATATATATATATATATATATATATATATATATATATATATATATATATATTTTCCCGCAACCTTTTAATATGTGTAGGGCCCCCCTATGGAAGTTAAGAGATGAAATTTGGTAAGTGGGGCTTATTCCGATGCACAACAATACTATCAAAGTGGGGTCAAATTTTGGGCAAATTTTTTTTCGGACCCGACCTTTAAGGGGGTGGTGGGGGGCGGAAAAGCAATAAAACTTTTCCAAACCGGTTTTAAATAATGTTTCGGTCAATTATCTACAACATATCCAAAATTCAGCTTCCTAGGACGATATGGTGGGAGTAGAGGGGGGAAAAACGATTTTCGCTGGATCTAACAGGCCCCCAGCCCCCCAGAATTAACGTAGGGGGTTGAAATTTGGTGTGTTGATAAAGTTCGTACCTAGGTTGTGCTTTTTGGAGGTTTTAATATTGTACCCCCACCCCCCTCATTTTTAAGCTACAATTTCATGCATTTTCGACGTTTTCGAAGTTTGTACCACTCGCACAGGTCACCCGAATAAACCTAGAGGGCTGAAATTTTGTATTCGGATTGAGTTAGTATCAAGGGGGTGCCTTTTGGGGGTCTCGACATTTAACCCCTACCCCCACCATTTTTATACCCAAAAGAACATGATTTTTCTTGTTTTTTAACAGTTTCGTTCGGGTCAAAATCTTCCCAAATAAACCTAGAGGGCTAAAATTTGGTGTACAGGTTAAGCTAATAGCCAGACACTGTTTTTTGGAGGTTTCAACTTTTAACCCTTACCCCCACGATTTTTACTCCAATATTTCCTTAATTTTTTTGCTTGTTTTCTAACACGTCTAGAGACTCCATAAGGAAACCTAGAGGGCTGAAATTTTGTACGTGTATTCAGTTAGTATCCAGCTAGTACCTTGTAGGGAGTCCGCATCACTTTTCCCCCCACTTCTCCCATTTTTACATCGGAATTGAATGCTATTGTTAAATGTGTTTTAAAAGCATTATGTTTATTCTAAATACAAGTAGGCGAATAGTAATTTTAAAAAATTTAAAAAAAAGAGAACTTACTTTTATGACAAATGAAATACATACATATTAAGTAATTTAAAAATGTTATTAAAGTCACTGTTTATTTATAAATTAGGAATTTTGGATTTTTAGTATTTATAAAATAGAAATTTTGGATTTTTTTGGAAAGAAAAAATATCTTTATAAAGGCCTTCCAGTTTACTATTTAAGGTCCTTTTTTAATTTTTAAAACTAAAACATAAAGGCAATTAGCGGATAAACATGGGCAGGAATGTCCTCTTACGAACTGTGTTGGCTTTTTTTCTGCTACCTGTTTTCGACACAAAATTGAAATTTACTGAGATACAGCCCTTAAATACTTAAAACCTTTTTTTAAAGCCTCGATCAGCCGAACACTCATCACCAGTTTTGAAACCAACAAAATGACAATTCGGTTGTAGACTTTCAATCACATTTCGCTTGTAGACATTCAATACCGAAGATGAAGGGGAAAATTCGACTACCGTGATGGGGCCCCGCTGCTCACGGCGTTTTTTTAAATTTTTTAAAATTACTATTCGCCTACTTGTATTTACAATAAAAGTAATGCATTTAAAACACATTTAACAATAGCATTCAATTCCGATGTAAAAATGGAAGAAGTGGGGGAAAAAGTAATGTGGACTCACTAAAAGGTACTAGCTGGATACTAACTGAATACACGTACAAAATTTCAGCCCTCGAGGTTTCCTTAGAGAGTCTCTAGATGTGTTAGAAAACAAGCAAAAAAATTAAGGAAATATTGGCGTAAAAATCGTGGGGGTAAGGGTTAAAAGTTGAAACCCCCAAAAAACAGTGTCTGGCTATTAGCTTAACCTGTATACAAAATTTCAGCCCTCTAGGTTTATTTGGGGAGATTTTGACCCGAACGAAACTGTTAAAAACAAGAAAAATCATGTTCTTTTGGGTATAAAAATTGTGGGGGTAGGGGTTAAAAGTCGAGACCCCCAAAAGGCACCCCCTTGATACTAACTCAATCCGAATACAAAATTTCGGCCCTTTAGGTTTATTTGGGTGACCTCTGCGAGTGGTACAAACTTCAAAAAAAAAGAAAATGCATGAAATTGTAGCTTAAAAATGAGGGGGGTGGGGGTAAATTATTAAAACCTCCAAAAAGCACAACCTAGGTACGAACTTTATGAACACACCAAATTTCAACCCTCTACGTTAATTCTGGAGGGCTGGGGGCCTGTTAGATCCAGCGAAAATCGTTTTTCCCCCCCTCTACTCCCGCCAAATATCCTAGGAAGCTGAATTTTGGATATGTTGTAGATAATTGACCGAAACATTATTTAAAACCGGTTTGGAAAAGTTTTATTGCTTTTCCGCCCCCCACCACCCCCTTAAAGGTCGGGTCAGAAAAAAAATTTGCCCAAAATTTGACCCCACTTTGATAGTATGAGGTGCCTCGAAAATGAGCCCCATTTACCAAATTTCATCTCTTAACTTCCATAGGGGGGCCCTACACAAATTAAAAGGTGGCGGGAATATATATATATATATATATATATATATATATATATATATATATATATATATATATATATCAGACATTTTTTTTCTACATGTTCGTGTTCTACGGGTCCGAAAACGGATAGCGCCCCTACTCTCGCCTCTCGCAGCTCTTATCGTATAAACTGTATAAGCCTAATTTTTCGGAGAAAATTCGACTAATGAGGGGGGTGGGGGTAAAATATTAAAACCTCCAAAAAGCACAACCTAGGTACGAACTTTATCAACACCCAAATTTCAACCCTCTACGTTAATTCTGGGGGGCTGGGGGCCTGTTAGATCCAGCTAAAATCGTTTTTTCCCCCTGTACTCCCTCCAAATCATCTTAGGAAGCTGAATTTTGGATATGTTGTAGAAAATTCACCGAAACATTATTTCCAATCGGTTTGGAAAAGTTTTATTGTTTTACCGCCCCCCACCACCCGCTTATAAGTTGGGTCGGATCAAAAATTTTCCCAAAATTTGACCCCACTTTAATAGTATGAGGTGTCTCGAAAATGAGCCCCACTTACCAAATTTTATCTCTTAACTTCCATAGGGGGGGGCCCTACACAAATTAAAAGGTGGCGGGAATATATACATATATATATATATATATATATATATATATATATATATATATATATATATATATATATATATATATATATATATATCAGACATTTTTTTTCTACATATTCGTGTTCTACGGGTCCGAAAATGGATAGCGCCTCTACTCTCGCCTCTCGCCGTTCTTGTCGTATAGACTGTATAAGTCTAATTTTTTCAAGGCAAAATTCGACTAAAAATGATAGTTGTTGATTATTAAAAAATTGAAATTAGTATTAAAAGGAAAAACTTTCCGTGTGCAATTAAATCATAAATAAATTTATATAAAAAGGAATAATTATTGTTGTTATATTATTTAACAAAAAGCCTATTTTCCAGCATGGTACAACTCGAAAAGCGAAAACTACCTTGATCTAATATTGCAGCTATAGAATACATATGCAAGGGCAAACGCTACCATGGCACTCCCGACGCAGGTTGGGCCTTAGACAGATTGACCTATCTTATCCGGAGGGGTTTTTTCATTGCATTCCGAGTAATACTATCCACGGCGCTACCATGAAATCCCATTAAATGTCAATATCTTATTTACTGGGTAATTCCATGGTCACTTACATTACAATTTGATTTAAAATTGGGATTAAAATCTTTTGAATTTTCGTATTTAATGATTTCGTATTTATTATATTCGTATTCGTAAATCCACTAAAATTTAGTCAAATTAAATCAAATACGATTTGAACTTTTAAATAAAGGAAATCAAACAACAAAAAATGCATATAATTTTTTTTTATACAAGATAAAGTAGGTGGTCACTTACATTACTCAAAAAGGAACATAATTTTTCATCTTTTATACAATGAGAATTTTCTGCTCTTTTTTGATAACAAACAGCTTCATTTAAATAAATTTAAACAAATAATGTTTCAATAAATTATTTTAATAAGAAATTTCATAACTTATTATATATTTTTTATAAAAATGTAGCTTTTAGTCGGTCACTTACATTACACCCTCTTTGGTCACTTACATTACAGTCACTTTAAAACAAGTTTTATTTTTTTTTTTAATTAAAATTGGGACACTACTGCCGGTGGATGGCGCGGTCAGCAGTGTCCGGCGGCATCGCCATCTCTGGGCATGCGCCGCCAAACACAGTAGAAAGATAAAAACGACACATAAAGACAGGAACACATAAATGCAATAGACAAAGGGCAACATACACATATTAAAATACAGCAATAAGATTTTAAAAATACAGCAATGAGCCCTGCCATCCCAGGGCTTTAAAAGGAGCGAACAGACCTTGGTGAGGGTACGACAGGTACCAGCCAGGTCGTCCGGTCATCAAGGCCTGAAAACCAACGATGAGACTCTCCCCGAGGTGTAAAGGGCCTCGGGGTGGAGGAAACCGACTAAAAAAATGTACGAAAGAAAAACTAAAACAATATATTACAAAGAATATCACAGACAAAAACTTATTACGTCACTAGGGAGCCACTGGCTTACCAGGGACGCTATAAGGGATTAAAACAATACCGCTGCAGAGCCATGATAAGAGGTCTACAGCGGAATAACGAAGAATAGATAAAACAGAAACATAAAAGTCGAGAAAGATTAAAACAAAGAGAGAAATAAAGTAAACTTATTAAAAAGACAAAACAAATATATCACAGTGATTAGATTCCTTTGCCCTGCAACACGATTCCGCTCCCTGTACCCTCGACACTTTCGAAATGGCTTCGTCAATACCAAGGAACTCGCCCATGTAAGGACAGTTGACGTCTGATTACTAGGCTACATTAACTGTTCTATCAGATAACTGATTACTAAGTTACATGTGCTTTTCTGTTAGACGTCGGGGTCTACTTACTGGGGAGACCGGTACGTAGACTAGGCCACGTTCGTCGTCCGAGTCGAGGTCACAGGAAACGGAACAACGCAACAGAATACCACAGTAGATCTGACCAGTGTCCCCATCACTTCAACGGGACGGAAGCGGCCCAGGACGCCGACAAACGCATCCGTGCGAGGGACGACAACGTCTCCTTACTAAACGAGCTCGCTCAAGCCGTTCGGGCAGACGTTGACTTACACGTGTGGCCGACGCGAATGAATGCGTCAGACGCCGCATTCCTACCCATCGAAGCCACAGGGGCAGAAATCAACATTATATCACAGCGCAAATTAATCACAGTTGTGTCACACTTGAGTGCACCATCCAGTGGACACTAGGAAAGATAAAAACAACGTAAAAAAAAAATATCACAGCACTAAATATAATGTCGACAAAGGGAAATCACAGAAAACTATCACCTATTCGACTCACCCGAACACAATTCACAACTCCGGCAATCACACCCGTACAAGTTACTAGGCTCCCTCAATGCTGAATTCCGGTCAAGGTACTTACAGACACATCTCAACTTTCGGTGGCACTTCTCTTATACGGGGGATATAACCTCGGTCGGTCATACGACGTTCATCGTCGTCGAAAATTTTACCAGAGCCTCGTCAGCCTGCTAGCCAAAGCTAACAGTTGCCCGCCGGGCACGAACGGGAACGTGAAGGATGGATTTTAGCCCAGCACAAGTTTTATTAAAAAGTAAGTAGTTTATTAATTTGATTTTTTGGAAAATATGATAGATAACAAAGATAAAAGTTTATTTTTAGTAATTAAAAAAACGTCTGTGGGTTTTGATAGCCTCTATTACTCGAATTCATTTTCAACTTTCATCACTTTTGATTTCAAAAACACACTTGTAAACAAAAGTTATTAATGAACAACTAGAAAATGTGTACGAGTCCGGTCCTCAGTTACCTATGTTTGACCTTCTCTTATCTGGTAATGCAAACGGTATAATGGACTGTCGGTTTGCATCGAGGTGCAGAGGTGTCCCCCCTCTGGTATTACGGGGTAATAAGTTCAAAATTACAAACTTCATTTTTCTCATTTTTGTCCGCTTTTTTTAGAAATTGGACCACTGTGCATTGTTACAACAGTGCCGGTACACACATAGTACTATACATATGTATGCATGAGAAAACAAAGTGGTGGAACCTATGATACGCACACAGACTCAATATACACAAATAAAACACATCTGTGTATGGACGTGATATCGGAGTGGAAATTTTACATCATCTTTTGTCCATGCTGAGAAAACTAGTAGAGAGATGGCAGCTTTGACCGTTTGGTTGCCAAACATAAACATTGAAAAAGAAAACTGAACAAAATTATTTTGTAAATATTATTAATGAGTTCGATTCCCGACCGATCCGAATAACTTTTTCAATCACTTTGTGATTTTTAATTTACATTTTGGATTTTGGTCATACTAACCAAAGAAATCGAGTGCTTAAAGTTTCGGTTTAGCTGAACGATAAGTGAACATATGAATACTGCGTGTGTTTAAATGCGAACAAAAGTTTGTCATACGTAGTAATGTTTCACAAGCACTCGATAATATTTGAAATTGAATAATTATTAATAAATGCAATAAGTTATACAAACATCTGATAAGTGGTTTTATTAGCATTAATTTTAACAATTTTAAATTAAAAATAAATTCGAATGCACAAATAAAATAAAATGAAGTAAATCAACATTTAATTAATCTTTTTTGGTAGTTTTTGAGTATATAGTATATTTTTTTAGTTTCGAAATGACGTAATTATCATCTCTTTCCAATTTATGACACTAGCTAAAAAAATTATACAATACTGATCCTTAAAATAGTACATAAATAAAGTTTGCTTTCATTTTTTCGTTTTCTTAGTTATTTCAATTGAAACTGTGACAATATTGTTTCGAACCGTCAGTTCATTTTCAAACAGAATAAATATTACATTCTTTACATGCCTTATATACTAATTTTATCTACCATATAAGGCATGTAAAGAATGTAATATTTATTCTGTTTGAAAATGAACTGGCGGTTCGAAACAATATTGTCACAGTTTCAAAATAAAAGTGGTATTTTTGCGAAGTAAAATATTTGTTTATTATTTACAAATATGGAATACCATAAAGTAACGCTCAAATCTATTAATATTTCAATTGACAAATTATATTAAATTTCACTTACGGATTTGTGTATACTGAATAAAAGTTAGAAGGAGATAACATACTATTAAATTAGGTATTATTAAATAATTTTTACCAACAATTTTTTATTTGATCCACCCATTTCAATTCATATTTGTATACCTTACTGTGTGGTACCTTACTACCTAAGTATCATAAAAATATGAATTGAAATGGGTGGATCAAATAGTTTTTGATAAAAATTATTTAATACCTAATTTAATGGTATGTTATCTCCTAACTTTCATTCAGTAGACACAAATCCGTAAGTGAAATCTTATATAATTTGTCAATTGAAATAAGTGAGAAAACGAAAAAATGAAAATAAACTTAACCCTTTGTACTCGAAAGGCGCCTCTCAGGCACCATTCTATTATTTACTTCAAATATCACACTAAGGAAAATTATAAAATTTAATATTAAAATATAATGTTTGTAATATGTAAACTACTTTTGTTTAAAATACTTATCTTTGATGTATTACAATTTTTATTAAAACTACTGTGGAGTAGCTGAGTACCCATACTAAAAAATGGTTCGAGTGCAAAGGGTTATATGGACTATTTTAAGGATCAGTATCGTACAATTTTTTTAAAGGACAGCTAGTGTCATAAATTAGAAAGAGATAATAATGACGTCATTTCTAAACTAAAAAAATATACTATACATTCATTTATCATTATCTCATTCAGTTATAGATATAGCCGAGACCAATTGTAGAGACCATTCCATTCTTCTTTTTTAATTTTATTTGCCTACAACCATTTTTAATATTACTAAATACTGGTACTATACATTTTTGTTTATTGTTTTTCTTTAAATTGTTGATGCTTAAAATCAAATATTAAAAACGATTGTAAACAAATTACATTTATAAAAGAAGAATGGAATGGTCAGAACATTTGGTACCGACCATACATATACTAGATTAAGTGTACATATAAAAATCTATCGTTCGTAATGTGCAATGTTGTGCAATATACACTGCTTCTGATTTAGTCTGTTATTGTTCGTCATAAGGGTCACATCGTTCTAGTGCCATTGTTTTTTTAATCAACTCGTGAAATTGAAACAAAAAAATTTGAAGTGTGTGGTATTTAAGTGTAATAATTCTATTGAACAAAAAAATTCTTAAAATAAAGGGATATCTTTCTTAAAATAAATATATTTTTAATTGTTGGTTGTTAGTCACATAGGTCGGCCATGATAGTATATACTATATATTTTATATGCAAGTGTGCAGTCATATATACACCATATTGCACGAACTCATTTACCTGTTTGTGTACATACAAATTATGTGTTTGAGTAGTAACGTGTTGTATGTATCATAATCGTTTGGTGGGGGTAGCGTTGTGACGTCATTTGCTGGCGACAGCGATCACGGTAGTTATGAAATAGGAAATTGGTATCTTATATATCTATGGGCGTTTTCGCGTTGGGGCTACCGTAGCGAGGCGCGACGTTACTTTGTGATCGTGTACTCGCAACCATTGATTCCGGTGGTCATTAGAGCTATGTTTAAAAATATTTTGAAATGACTAACGCAACGCAATATGGCCCCCGTTGACACATAACATAACCGTGCACATAACTTAACAAAAATTTTAATTTTTTAAACTGTTTATATTTTAATAATTTTTGTATTATGCCACGTTAATTTTAATAATTCTAATAATTTTAATAAAATTTTTTTTCATTACATTAAAAATTGTAGCCATTTTAAGAAATTGTCAAAAAGAAATTTTTAAATGACATTTGTATGCTACGCGAACAACTATAGCGCGTATCCATGGGAGCAATGCTTATGCAACGCGAACATGAATGCTACGTCGATCCGAAGTGATGCCCACGGAAATGATGAAAGCCACAACGCGAATACACCCTATGCATTCAGTAGATCGATACGGATAACGTCACATTCATCTGTCAAAAAATTAAATACAATGCCTTCTGTTCATAATATAATGTGTATGCCGTGATTATAAATTTTTTTTTTTTTAAATTAGACATTTAAAATATACATTTATTAAAAATTGAGAAACTCCATACATTTATAAAAAATAAAGGAATACAAAAAAGAACATTATACAATATTAGGTAAAATGTTAGAATAACATAAATGACTAAAAAATTACAAATAATATAAATGTAAATAAAATTAGAATTAATGTGGCGGCCAAGGGGCTGGTCCAGCAACTAAACTACTAGCATGTCTATTTGTTGATACTAGCCTATGATTTTCACCACCAATAACTTCTTTACATTCTATACATATCGATCTTTCCATAGCGCCACCGCAGGCACTTATACAGTACAAATGTCCATTTGGACATGTATACCAAGCATTCTGTTTTACACCATCAGAAATATGGAGTATTCTAATTATTTCTTTTTTAGTTGCATCACTTACTTGCATATGTGATTTAATAAGTTTACCAAATTTGATCAAATCATTTTTTACAAAGTCGTCATATTCAGAAGTGTAAATTTCAGCTCTTAATAATTTATTCAATATATTTTTTTGCGACGTTTTTACTTCTGATAAATTTTTAACATCACTGAATTCTCTGCTTGAAATCATTTCACAGAATTCTTTAATACGACGCATACGTTGAATTTCTTTCAAAATATCATTCATCTCTTGTTTACTTATTTTATCACTCTGACGGTTCAAAACTGTACCAATTAATTGTGCATATGAAACAAGTATATTTGTAGAATCATCTAATGTGTATTTGTCCAGAAATTCCGATACAATCTCCAAAACAGTTCCAATGACGTTTACTTGCGCGTCAAATAAAGATAAATCCATTGCATTTATAGGAAAGCTTCGATTTTTATTTTTTGGTTGATTAGCAATCATTAAACTTCTTCTAACTTCTTGTAGAACAAAAGTATATGTATTAACTGAAAATATATTAATTACAATTAATTTAAAATTGTTAACTATTATAACAGTATTTAAGAAGAAAAGGTCGTATAAATGAGACTTAGAATAAGTGTCGATGCACACATTTATATACACGCGCACTGCGCGCCACACATTAAAAAAACGAATGTGTGCATCAACCATAGAACAACTAGAAGCCAACTAATATCAAAAAAGTGTAACTCGCTTGGAGCCATTTGTAGGCGTGTCACAGCTTAAGGCATGTAGTCAGTCGGTGTCCGTCGCCGAACACACAGTGCATTGTAATACATTGTTACTTGAATTGGACAGGTTGGTCTGTCCCATAATAGGTGTTTTGTAGTAGTATGTGTAAATACGCACACAGACGCAAACACCAAACCAACACTATTGCAAACAGTGTGTATAGTTTTTCAATATTTAAATGAGATGACTTTTCAAGTACGGCAATAATCAGCAGTATTGTTCGCAGCATGTTACCTACGTATCTATATGAATGCAAAAAGAAACCGTCGCTTGTAAAACAGGTAACAAATTTAAATACAATTGGAGTGAACATAGGGTGGTATTTGTTGTAAGCAATAAAATAATTTAACACCTTGAAAATTTATGGTCACTAATAACACCCTCTCGAAAAGTCATCCCAAAAATTGTTGGAAAAGGTATACCTACACAACATAGTGAGGAGATTTTACGTCACCCAGTGGTTAATAGTGGAACAGTGTGATTTGGTTACTAGTTTGGTCCCTTGGCATCAACACTTCGGCAACGTGCGGTACTGCTGCGTGCACGCTGCTACGCTGCACGTTACAAAAAAAAAACTGATGTGTGCATCGGCAATAAGTCTTATTTTTTAAGTCAGAAGTGAATAAAAAAAAAAATTGAGAGGGTGCTTAAAACCATACGACCGAAGTAAAAACTTCTATGATCTTGTAACCGGTTCGAAGTAACATAAATATATTTTACAGACAAGACTCTATTGAAAGAATGGTCGTTAATCCAATAACAAAAATGCGAAAAGGAAATAATACCGGTAAAACGGGATCTATAGGAATTTGAGAATGAATGAGAACGAAATTAATAATTTCTTTTAATTAACGTAAAAGCCCCTATACCGGAACACTATTTTTAGGTGTGTATTTAAACTGGCTTATAAAAATTGTCATAATTAAACACCCATTTTTTTTCTTAATAAGCATGAAAAAAGGTTTTTTAATCCAATGAATATGTTTTTAAAAAAATACAACCCAAAAATTTTTATTTATTAATGTTTTTCTTTTACAAAATATCGACATCTATTTCCAAACAAAGAAATATTAATGACACTAAAAGTTGGGAACCTATATACAAACAGATGTGTCATATGAGTAATATGACACATAGAGTGACATCTAGACGTCAAAGTAGGAAACATAGAATGGTTTAAGTATCAGATGTAAATAAAGGATCAAAATACTGTATTCAACAAAAATTGTTTAATATACCATGTGAGTTTTTTGAGAGTTGCCATTTCTATTACAACCAAATTTTTATGATAGAAATGGTACTGTAAAAGGTTCTTTTCTTGAATGTAATGGAAATGTAACCAAGCAAAACACTATCGGTTGAAGTAGCCTCAAGTACGTATGGATATTTTTACCGTCTAACTGATAAATTAAAGAAAAATTAAAAAATTAAACTTGGGTAAAAAAATTTTTTTGCTCATTTATGTTGTTAATTAATGCATTAGATCAGTTTTATCGAAAAATTAATATATAGTCTCATTTAAAAATCTATAAGTTTGTATCATACCTCGAAAACCATAAGAGCTATAAAGCTCCTGACTATAGCAACCGGTTGCCCCCGTCGATATCTACAACTCTTATTTGAACAATTTTTCGATTAAATCAACGATTTTGCTGTAATAAAAATGGCAACTCTCGAAAAACACACAGTATATACATATATGTATTTCTTTAATTAAGTAAGGAAATATTAATTGCGAGGTGAGTTTAAATTGAAAAATAATCATTCTATTAATAATAATTTTTGTTATCAGAGGTTTCTTTCAGAAATAACTTCATTAATATATAAATTTCAAAACTGTTCGGATATGTAATCGCGTTCCGGTATAGGGGCTTTTACGTTACTGTAATTTTTTAATTTATAACTTGAAAACGATTGTATCTGATTTCGTCATGAATTACAATTGAATCAGCCATTTTAAAAACCACTACTTTTTTGTCGCAAACGTACTCTTATCGGTAGACACACAATCTGGATAAAAACCACAGACTAAGAACTATGCAAGTCATTTACATTCCCTCCCGTTTTAACATCGTCGTTCATTGCATAAACAACATAAGTCACTTTTGTGTCAATTCCAATAACCAAAGCTATCAAAAAATATTTGACTGGCCGACTACAAAAGTTGAGTATAATGAAAAGAAGCATGATGGACAATATAACTATCTTAAGAAATTTTGAAAATGTGACTAATATGGCTATGAAACAAAACGACCAGTTAACCCTGTTTCTTACTAAACAGCATAAGTCAGACAATTATTTAAATTCTTTTTTTTTCCATCAGTAAATATATTAAAAATTGTGTTTGTGCATTATGCAGTTTTTACTGATTCCTGAAAAGTTTAAACTTTGTGACTTATGTGGTTTTTGAAATGACCGATTCAATGGAGAAGTCTATCAAATTTTTTTATGGGTGAAAATAAAATTAAAATAAAATCAAACAAAAGTGTAAAAGAAAAATTAAGGTATCTCAACAACTAACAAAGTTATGGGACTTTAAAGTTGCACTTTACAAAGATAGTTCTATTTCATCTGATACAGATATTCTATGCATTGATTCTATGGATACAGATGTGTCACGTCATCTTTGCTACGAGATTGCAAGTCGAGCGAGGAGTTTTTTTTAATGAACTTTTATAATGCTGATAAATACGTTAATTACTACAAATACGGGAATTTTGAAGTTTTTATCTTTTATAAATTCAATATTTTGACGTTTTAAAATGTCATTTTTTGAACTTTTAAACATTCGTAAATATATAAAACAAAAATTATTTTTTATTACTCATGCGGGAGAAGTACTAACTTGGCGCACATATTTCTGTACGCAAAATGGCTGTTTGCCAACTGTACTCTTCCCGCATAGTTTTTTGCGTGTCGAAAGTAACTTTCCACACGCAAATTGACAATAAAACACGCAAAATTTAATCAAAACACGCAAAGCCGCCTCTTAATTTTTCATTTAATAAATATTTCATAATTATTTCTATAGAAACCACCAACAAAGTAATTTAAACGATAATTAATTCAGAAAAAAAAGACGAACACTCAAAAATATTATTTTAAAAAATAATATAAATGTCAAAAATAATGATAATAATAGAAAAAAGTATGTGAAATTCGTAATAAAAAATAGTAGGTGCAACTCGTGCGGGATTGTCGATTGCCCTACTCAAGCGAATGAGCGCACTCACTACGTTCGTGCGCTCAACTTCGCTTTCGTGGGCAATCGACAATTTCCCGCACTTATTGCACAATATACTATTTTTTTAAATATTAAATCCATGATAATTTAACATAATTTAATGAAAATAATATTGCATAAAAGACACTCGGTGTCCAATTGTGCGAATATTTGACGTCACAAGTTAATTGGAAATCAATCATTCCGCTTTAAACTTTGATCTACTTTTCTATTATTTGTTAACGGATTTAAAAATTTTTTTCACCAATTTATTAGTTTTCGTCTATACTTTAGTTAAATGTAACTACATATTTACATTATTCACATTACGAGACTTTTCCATTGATAAATAATATAAAATAAATTTGACTAATGTTAAAAACTGATAAAATTATTAAAAAAAATTAAATGTAAAAAATCAGTAGTAAAATAGTGCAAAAATTAGGTTACCAAAAGTTGTTTAGGAATTTATTTAAATTGTGTTTATGTTCAAAAAGATGGTAAATTTAAAAACTTGGATCCTTTATTTATTCCAAATTCTTTTATTATGTACCGTGGCGGGATAAAAAATATTCTGGAATACACTTTATTACATTTTAAAACAATATTTCATACAGAATGAATAATCTGAGTTTTTTCTTTCTTATTCCTAAAGTATCCTTTATTCGAAAAACAGTTAAGGTCTTCTCGGTATGATTCGACAATAGAAACTAAATTGTCATAGTTTCCGCGATATCTAGCTCTCATGTGTAAATACCTCTCTATAAGTTACGACCAGTGTTGGGCAAGATAACGAATTTTATTATCTAAATCAGGGCTTCTTAAACTATGGATCGCGACTCGCGACCCTATTTGGGGTCGTTTAGCGAGATCTTGGGATCATAGCGAAAATTTTTTTATATGTATATTAGGGGTGTGCGAATAGTGCTCGAATCGAATCGAATCGAATCGAATAGTGCTATTCGATTCGATTTCGAATCGAATAGTGCTATTCGATTCGATTTCGAATCGAATAATTCAACTTTTCGAATAATTCGAAAAATCAAATTATTCGAAGGAAAACGAATAATTCGATTTTTTCGAATAATTCGATTTTTTGGATTATTCGTTTTTTTCGAATAATTCGAAAAAAACGAATTATTCGTTTCATTTTTTCGGATAGCTTGAACTTTTTTTTTTTTTTATTTCGAAGACTCAAACATACTAAGAACTTTAATAATATAATTTATATATAGGGACCGAGCTTGACGACATTATTGCCACCTGGTGTCAGATTTAAAGAAGCATTTCGGGCATGACATAGATATAAATATTTTTAAATATTTTGGATATCATGTCTATAATGTTATTAAATGTCAAATTAAATTTTTCAATTGGTCTTTACTTTTCATTATTTTTTATTGAAGAAATACTTGCAGCCCCTACAATTCTACCTTCCTGAGCTGTAACTCAGTCTGTCCATAGGTAATATGCCTCTAGATATTACATGTAATGTGTATTGTTTTTTAAATGCTCTTACAGAAAGTAAAAAGTTAATAAGTTTCCAAAAAGACAAGATTGTTTATTATACTCAAGAAATTAAAAACCAGTTTGTATTATTTTAATTTAAGTGTATTATATATAAAATATAAAAAAAATTTATTGCTACTATTTCAACGTTACATATCTTGCCAGGAAAATTGATTGCGTGGCCGTCAAAGGCAACTGTAAATACTTGTAGGTCTGAAATATTTAAACAAAACTTTCTGGACACACGCAAAATCATATAGTGTACTGAAATACACACGTAAACCTCGCTAAAAGTAAAAGGTATTAATGTAATCATTGACAGAGTACAAAATGATTACACAATCAAATTTTTAGTTGGATGCTCACCAGAAGGGTTCATAAATTTGATATCAGGTTGTTATCGATGTTAAGCTAGTGACTGTTTTATAATAAAAAATAAAACTGAAGAAACTTATAAAATTGTTTCAGTAAGGACATCATGTTGAAAGAATCGTACAGAAAAAAAAATTACCAATTCTTTACAGAAATTAAATTTTTTTTCTTTTATTTAACGATAACTGAATTTGTTTGAATTTTGTTTCCCTTTATTATAGTTGTTTTAAAAGAAGTCATCCTGCCAGTTTTTTATAGAAAAGGTATTCGACAGAGTTAAGATTTAAAATTTCACTTTCAAATAATTATTTCTTTACATATTAAAATAACAACAATAAAAAACCTTCAAGATTATTGCTTTTATTTGTTTTAAATATTAAAAAGAACCCTAAATAATTTTCAGTTAACATTTCGGTACTAGCTTGGGTTCATTAAAATTTTTCCATTTCATATTATTGTTTAATATAAGATTTCATTTTATTTTTGGATTTTTCACCACGCTTCAGTTAATACCACATTATCAGCTGTTACCAGATTTTCAGTTAATAATTAATTTACTCCAAGAATTAACTTTTTTTCAACAACGCCGGATAGTATTGGCTGGGTGCATGATGGCAACGACATCTATAATATATATTTTTTCATGCTCATTAACGAATATAAATAATGGTAACCGTGGAAATAAAAATATTTTCAAAAAAAACGTAAAATATGAATACAAATATTTTCTATTTACAATTATTTTTTTTATAAATAAATTTGAACAATTTGAGGTAAAAAATACTGGACAAAGTGTAATAGTTGTATTAAAAAAGTAATTAAACAAATTTCGACGTTAACATGGATATAATTATCAAGACAGTATTTCCTTCCAACCCCGGACTATGCAGAGGAAAAATTACTGATGATTTTGAACCATGTCATTACATGTGAGTTGAAATACCTGAAATATTTGTAATTCTGTATTTATGGATGGACGTGTAGACGTTAATACTGTTGACAGATAAATAAGGAACGACATATTAGTGGCAATTGCGTTTATAATCAAAGTGGATCAATGTAAATATTTTTATCATTTTTATTTAATATTTTTATTACACTATAAACACATATGAGAATGTATTATTGCCTATTTTCTCCACTACTCACGCTGCAATCGATTTAATTATCCCCACCATATACTTCGCACCCTGCCAATAGTATTTTCTAATTATTTATTTTTAAGTTTCGTATATTATTTCGTTTATTTTTAAGTTTAAACAGATTTGCCTATTTTCTATGAAAAGTTTTTAATTTTTTGCATAATTTTTTATTGAAATATAACAAAAATTCCGTATTTTCCATTAGAGTATGTACCTACGTTTAATTTGGCGATATATTGCATTTTTCTAAACAAGGGGCTTCAATTTCTTTTAATTTTTATTAATTGACAAACAAAAAAAAATTCAAATCAAGTAACACCATAGTAACACTCATTTCTATTTCCCTCGTTTCTCATTCACCATTTTTATTTTTCATTTTTAGACACATAAAGGCGCCACTATCGGTGCCAGTGCTGCCGTCTATAGTTCAGGCTCGGTCCCTATACAGTGCGTTCATTTCAAGATTACACATTGCTTAATATAATATAGTATATGACTGCCCACTTCAAAATTACACATAGGGAAAATTTCAATGGTAATTTATAGTGTTCCTATGGAAATTCAATTATTATTTTCTTAAAAGTATTGGTGTTCAGTTGAAAATTACACATTAGTATTACTGAATAGCAAATTTTATTGAATAATTTATTTAAGAAACAAAAATTAACAAATTATTGTTATTTATAGAGATATTTGCCGTGAAAACGAGCCAATATTTCTCTTGCCTTAAAGTACCACACACATTTTTTTCATTTTCCATTTTTCTTTCATTTGAAGTTTAATAATTGATATGTTTTATTTTTAATTGCAAATGATTTATTTTAAAATATTCTGACAAAATTTTAAAAAAAATGAAGTGTTATTATTAATTTCCCTAGAAACACTATCTCTTGGATTTCCTATGTGTAATCTTCTACTGGACGCACTGTATATATATATATATTAATATAGTTTCATTTACAGAGCAAATTCATCCAAAAAATAATTCTTTTAACTTCCCACTGGGAAGTTATTGCAGTGGATTCTTTTGTCGCATTTTTTTATGTTTTAAGTTTTAATGAATATTCGAATCGAAAATGCAACTACTACACCCACTGTCATGAGATGACAAGTTTTTGTAACAATAAACTTTTATTATTACTGATTGATTTATGTTTAAAAATCTCTAAGAATCAAAAGAAAAAACAAAAATTCGAGCTATTCGAATTATTCGTCTTCTTTCGAATAATTCAATTTTTCGAATTATTCGATTCGAAATTCGAATCGAATATTACTATTCGATTCGGTGCGAATTATTCAAAATTTCGAATAATTCGCACGCACGTTTTGATATTTAGTTATTTTATTTACGATCCATGATAGCATACGTCTAGCACAATAGAATACAACATTTGTTGTTTAAAAAAGTGCTTAAAAAGTGAATTACATGATTGACAAGTGGTCGGAGAACGACACTTTGTATTACACGATTAAATGTTATTCCAACTAATGGCCGAAATGATTCCCAGCTACAAGAATTCCATTTAAAATACGAAAATTGCTTCTAAACATTTCTCTAATACTTAAAAAAAACGTCGATACTTCTTTGAATTACATGGTAGATCAAGTGGTCGGAATACGACATTTCATATTACACGACTAAATGATATTCCAACTAATGACGGCAATGATTCCAGACAACCAGAATTCTGTTTAAATTTAAATACATAATTGCTTTTAAACATTTTTGTAATTCTTAAGAAAGTGTTAAAATTTATCTGAATTTTATGGTCGGCTAAGTAAATAAAACAGAAAAATAGTGAATTTAGCTTCATTTTTTTGTTTTCCAGAAAAAATAAAGATGTATTGTTATTATCTTATCTTTTTCCTTCGCTTAATAAAAAGATTAGATAAAAGATAACTTCTTTTGAAAATATCTACATAAAAGATAGTAGACAACAAAAACGTTATCTAGATAAAATTTCAGATAACGTTATCTAGATAAGCAAAACACTGGTTACGACAGTATGATCCGCGAGCTTCTCGCAATATATTTATTGCAGACAAAAATTTTCATCCCCTGTTTAACCCACTTAGGGGACGAATTTTTAAAAATCCTTGCTTAGTGCTCACCTACATTACATAGGGAACTCCTGTGCAAAATTTCATTCTTCTAAACTCAACGGTTTAGGCTGTGCGTTGTCTGTCAGTCAATCATTGCCATAAACTTATGCAAGACTTCTGTGAGTATTCTCGCAGGTGAAAACGTGGCCTCAAGATTTTGTACTGCTACCTTTCATCCATATTCTTTTGATATTATTGGAACTAATTAGTAACCAATCATGGTCATAACCAAAATATCTCTAAATATTTTCATAATCTAATAATTTCAAAAGTATGTTCTTACTCTGCTCTTACCGTTTCAAAAATTCATAATCACGAAAAAATACTAGACTTAATTTCTAATTAGTAAGCAGTGTTAGAAAAGATCAAAACGTACAAAAGTAAGTATGTAAAAATAATAAAATATAAAATACATGTAATAAATACTTACGAATATTCAATGCTCTGGAGTTATTTTTCAAAATCATATCAATATGTCGAATTAATGCCCTTGCATTTTCTAGATTTTCATTAGTGCTACCATAAGATCGCTTTTTCACTTGGGAAACCTTGTCGAATATTTCTTTTATAATGTTGCCATAGCGTAAGCTTTTATACACTGGAGATTTGCATCGAGGACACTCTAAAACTTTAACCGCAAATTTTTTACCACCATCTTCACTATCGGACAAATTGTAATTTTTAAAATAATTATCTAAGCTGTTTACTTCAAACGCATGATTACAGCCTTCAAGCTGAATGAATCTGTAATTTAAAAATAAAATAATTATTAAATCTATTAGAATTAGAGAATAAAATTATAAATTATTAAAATATATAACTATTGAAAAGTTTTCTTAATTTACAAAAAATGCTTGTTTTTGGCGTCCTACAACAAGTTACCCCCTTAAAACAATAACTCAAGTTTTTTTTTAAAATATTTCTTGGAGTAAATTTAATATCGGACACATGGCATAGTAAATTACATTACATAGAGCGAGCAATATTGTTGAGAAATTAACTTGTATGCTTGAAATTAACTAAAAGTTATATGACGTTATCAAACAAATGCAATAAATGAAGGAAAGTTAGAATACCTAATTTTCTATCTGTTTTCGTCATTTTGTATTAGAGTAACCATGGTAAGTTAAGGTTGTACGTCTAATTTTGTTTCATTTTTAATGACGCCATACCACTTTTAGTTAATTTGAAGTATTTAAATAATAGTCTAAATACTGGACTTCTATATACAAAACAGGGTTACTGCGGATATGATATTTTAAAACACCTGCAAATGTAGATGTGGACTTTTATTTAAAAAGTAATAATCGCAAACGAAGTTTTATGCCCTTTTCGCGAATATATCTTTTCACAAGTAATCTTAATTATTAGTAATCTTAATAGTACTCTTCACAAGTATTACTTAGAAACTTCAAGTTAGGCTTTATATAACTCAACTGTTTCAAAATTTTAAGTCAGTAGTTTTGACAATACGAAAGAGGGAAGAATCGTTATTTCCCAATATTTTTCAAAATTCATTTTATATGCTATTTAAGGTGAATCGATTACAAGAAATTTTCTAAGTTTAGAATTTGAAATTTTAGTATATTATAGAGAAAGATATGATGCATTCACTGACATCATTTGAATAATTTCTGACGTCTAGTTTAAAAGAAATAAATTTTCAAAGTTAGAATTTTTAACGTACGAGTAAATGCAAAAGTATGATTAGAGATGGATCAGAAGTATATATTTAAGTAAGCTGTGTCATTAAAAACCAACTTTAAGATTTAAAAAAAAAACTAGAAATTATTTATTTTTATGTTTTCGAATCATCAAAAAACTATTTTGTTTAATATTGGACTTTTAGTTATTGTAATAAATAGAAAAAAAACTACAAAAATGTCATTTTATACTAATACACCCATAATATATTTGTGTATGTATCAGTTATTATGTGTACGTACTTGTCAACTACCAGAATCAAATTCATTACTTTTAAAATTATTAAAATTAGAAGATTGAATAATAATCAAATATTAATACTGTTACATGTATTATAAAATTTAACTTATTTTTCTACACATAAATTATATTTATTTATAGAGAAAAAAAATAGACTTTGTAATTCATTTGTCAGTAGTAATCGACTCACCTTAAAATTATAAAATAAACAAAATATTTTTGTATGATTCCTTATAAGACCCATTCAATTTGGTCTCCCTAAAATTCTCATATCCGTATTTTAAAATGCTAGCTACTTCAAAATATGCGGATTAAGATCATAGACCAATGAACACTATTATAGTACCATAGCCAAAGCGTAAAACCAGTTATTAGGCTATTTCATTGAAGCAACTAACAACAGGTGTAATACGAAGAATATAATATGCTGTCTATTATTCAGTAAACGGGACCACATTTATTTGAGGACATAATTTATATACATACATATTTAAAAATAAAATAAACACCGCCTTTTTTTAAATTTTGCAATTTTTCCTCAAAAAAATTCATCAATTTCGACATGAATTATTTGAAAACATTACTACGAAAGTACGAATATCCCGGTTACTACACTCATTAGCGTATTACACAATAGCAGTTGGTCATAGTTTGAACGTATCTGTAGGCTTCATTTATTCCCAAATACACCCAGTCTACAGACTTTATACACGGTGGAAGTATATAAGTCTCACTGCGAAAATATAGACTGATCTCACCCACGTCATTAATATTTGCCAATAAGTCTTGTATTTTAAGATAAATTTTCTGTTTATAAAATTTTATTGAATTTTGGTCAACAAAATTATTTTGTACCTTTGGTATTAAAAAGGTGTACCGTACTTAGAAAAATTTGAAAATATCGTGGAGCCAGTTCATTTCCAATTTTCTCAAACTGTTAATTCCGAAAAAATTCCTATGATTTTAGTGTCTACAGAGTGCTATGAGTCACCCCTGCAAACGATGAGAATTATTTACTTTCCACCTGTATAATATACTTACTGATTTATGGTTAATATCATTTATTATTGTAGCAAATTTCAAGTTTCTACGTTAATATTTTCGGAATAAATGACAGACAGAGAGACAAACACACGAATGATTTTAAGAGTGCTGTATTTTCTTTTTCTGGTACAGAACCCTTAAGGGAATGGTATCTACGACTGACTTTACACATACAGTCTCTAAAAATTATCTACCTGGCATCTGGTTCATCTTCGTCACCAAAAAATATTTCTGTAACAATCTCATTATCGCATTCTCGACAAAGTGTTGGACAATTTTCGCCACAAAGACCAATGCATTCATGACCACATTTCAATTTTTTTTCACATTTTTCATTACATGGTGGACGATCACATTTTTCACCACACTTTTTAGTACACTTATAGTGTACACAGCGCCACTCGCACAGTTCGGTACAAGGCTTACAAGGCGCTCCACATTTTTTTGGACATTTGCTATGACCACAACGTAGTTCACAATTTTTCTTGCAAGGTGGACAACTTACACGGCATGGTACTTCACATGAATGGCCACAAATCAACGTAACGCCACATTTTGATTTACATGGCAAATGAAAACGACCTTGAAAACATTTACCACACGTACCTTCGCACATATGTTCACATTCTAATAGCTTGTTACATGGCGCTTTACAATATCGTAACAGATCTGTAGAATAGCTCGGAAGATCTGACATTTTTGACTTAAAACAAGGAATGTCAAAACAATGGCCACAGTCAGTTTCAAACTTATGTGGTACTAGTGTTTGACATTTTTGGGAGCATCCGTTAATAGCACACGTAGCACATTTATTAGAACAAATATGGCCACATGGTAATTTTAATGGACATTTGTTTGTACAATTTATACGATCGGGTTCTTTTCCACATTCAATTTTCACTACATGTCCACAAACTGGTACTGATTTTTCAACCTTTCTCTTACATTTCGACTGATCACAAGTGTTACTACATATGTCCAAACATCGATGACCGCAAGTTAGATTTCTGGAACATGGCTTAGTGCACGGTACTTCATTTACATCCTGACAGCACATTACTACATTTGAATGGCCACAGTTTCTAAGTTTTACAACACGTACAGTACACTCAGTACATTCTTCGTAACATAATTTTGGACATGTATGATTCATAGAACAATTCTTCATTTTCCCTGCGCACGGCTTCCTGCACTCATATTCTAAATGTTCGGGATCTTTACGAGTATGACACAATTTTGCACATTTGTGACCACACTCAAGTCGACTTTCACATGAATAGGAACAAGGGTAGGTTTGCTCATCCGCGAAACATGGTTTTTTGTTTACGTGACCGCAAGGTAATTCTGTCTTTACAATCTCTCTACACTGGTATTTTTTGGGGTCTTCGAAACAAGGTAAATGTTTTTCATGACCACAAGGTAAAGTATGGTGTACGGGTACTTTGCAAGGTGCACACTGTTTATAACATAAATCCGGACACTGATGATTTCGTTCGCATAAAACTTTAGTACAACGCATCAAACATTTGTAATCTTCATGTTCTCTATTTTGCACATGACATAAACTGGTACAACTATGACCGCATGGCAACAGTAAATTACACACTAAAGTACAGCCACCTTCAGGACATTTTTGAAAATCTTCAGCGCGGCTCACATATGTCATTTGATCCGGATGTATTTTACATTGAAGTGCTAAACAATCGCCAATTGCATCTTGCTGTTCAAGTTCCTTTTTGATTTTTTGCCAAACAGGACTCTTTTCTAAATTATTCATATTGCCAATAATGTACATTCCTTCTTTCGCTCTTGATAATGCCACACAAATTCGATTTTCGATTCCCAAAAAACCAATTTTAGCGTCAGCATTACTTCGTACTAGTGATAATAATATTATCTTATTTTCTTCACCTTGAAAATTATCAACTACTGTTATTCGTACATCCCTCAAGGACTCCATTTTATTTCGTTCTTTTCTCATATAAAACATCTGTCCATTGTAAGTGGTTAAAATTGTTATATCCTCTGGTTTGTACCCTTGCAACAATAAATGTCTGCACAAACACAAAAGGAATTTGGCTTCATGATAGTTCTGTTTACTTTCGCTGTCTTCAACTTTTTCTTCAAAATGATTATGAGTGACAAAAAATAAGTTCTTGGTGACACCAATAATATTTTCATATGATAAAACGGAAGGATGATTTTCTAATTTGGGATAAATTGTTGGAACAATTAATTTTGCAAATTCAGGTCTCATCCGATGTTGAACGCCCAAAACATCACAGTGCATTCCATTTTTTACCATACGTTCAAAAAGTGATATATCTAAATTAAAATGTTTTGCCAAACGATATACAGCAGTAGATGGTCGCAGCTGTTTATGATCGCCAATTAAAATAAGATGTTGACAATTACCGGTTAAGGATGTAACAATGTGTGATTCTAACACTTCAGCTGCTTCTTCAACAATAACTACAAATTTAAAAAAAAAAATATATTAACATAAAGATAACAGTAAATTAACAAATTTGATATTTAAGTCATACCGATAGGACTTTTAATTCCCTGTAATACAGTATGATACTTTGCAGCGCCTGTTGTTGTCATTCCAACAACCAAACTTGATTTCAATATGTGGCTATCTTCTACTTGTTGAATCTAAGGCAAATAACACAATATAGAATGAGTAAACATGGTATTTTAACTCAAAACGTACCTCTTCATGTTGAGCATTTAACCTTTTATATTTATCTTCTGCCCCACCTAATCTACGGAACAGTTGTTTTCTATAAATGCTTATACAATCCCAATACAATGACCAGCGATCATTTGGATCCAGATTACGTCCATCGTTGACTTGATATTTAGGAGCCGGTAATTCCGCAATATTTTGTTGCAAACGAAACTTAATATACAAAACATACTTAATTACTTAATTGTCATATTATATTACTTATTATTATTTAATATAACGTAAAAGCCCCTATACCGGAACACTGTTTTTAGGTGTGTAATTAAACTGGCTTATAAAAATTGACAAATAAATTAGATACCCATTTTTTTTCTTAATAAGCATGAAAGAGTTTTTTTAATTCAACGAATGTTTTTAAAAAAATACAACCCAAAAAATTTTATTTATTAATATTTTTCTTTTATAAAATGTCGACATCTACATCCAAACAGAGAAATACTAATGGCACTAGAATTTGGGAACCGATATACAAACAGACGTGTAATATGAATAATATAACACCTAGAGTGACATCTAGACGTCACAGTAGGAAACAGAATGGTTTAAGTATCAGATGTAAATAAAGGATCCAAATACTATATTCAACAAAAATTGTTTAATATATATATATATATATATATATATATATATATATATATATATATATATATATATATATATATATATATATATATTAAACAATTTTTGTTGAATATAGTATTTTTTGTATATATATATATATATATATATATATATATATATATATATATATATATATATATATATTTCTTTATTTAAGTAATGAAACATTAAATGCGAGGTGAATTTAAATTGAAAAATAATCATTCTATTAATAATAATTTTTGTTATCGGAGGTTTCTTTCAGAAATAACTTCATTAATATATAAATGTCAAAACTGTTCGGACATATGATCACGTTCCGGTATAGGGGCTTTTACGTTAAATCATTACAATTTCTTTTTTAAATTACTGTACAATATTCTACTGATTATTATAATTAATTAAGTATTGTATTTATATTACTTATTAATTAAATATTAATTGATATTCTATTATGTATAATTCTACAAATATTCACGTAAGGACTCTAAGGACTATAACAATGAAAGTGATATCATAACACTAGGCAACACTAAAAAATACTGGAGCAAAATATACCGTGAAGTTTGTAGGTGGTGTCACTCCTGATACTAGAAAAATATTAATTTTGCTCAGTCACATCGCAAAGAGTGGGTATATCAGCAAGCGAAAAATATACATTACGTTTAAAAAATCTGGCCTATAAGGATTATTTATGTTCCAAGACAGAAAAATGTAGAGTTTAAACCTTTGGCTAACTTACTTAAAGAAATATTACCACCACTGCACATATAAAACTAGGGCTTACCCGCTTACCAAAAACTTCGTGAGAGCCATAATCATAGAGAAAAGCCAAGCTTTAAGTTTTTGAGAAAAAAGTTTTCGTTCTTGAGCGATGCCAAAATAAAAAAATATTTGTAGGTCCAGATATCAAAAAGTTAATAAAGGACTCAGCTTTCATTTTAACCTTAAATGAAGTAGAAAAAGAAACGTAACTCCGTTGAAATCACGGAAAACTTTCTTAGAAATCCTCTGAATTCGTCGACATAATTGAAAACATGTTACAATCTTATCATAAAATGGAGTTGCAATACGTCTTTGAAAACACATTTTTTGCACTCTCATTTAGATCTTTTCCTTAAAAATATGGTGAACGTCAGTAAAAAAAAGACAGAGAACGTTTTCACCAAGATACTGCTACTATGAAAAAACGTTACCTAGGAAAATGGAATTCTACAGTGCTTGCAGACTACTATTGGTTTTCAATTAGGGAAACTTCAACTTCAAACTATAAACGACAGACAAAGAAAGTTTTTGTTCCACATAAATTATTTTCTTTAATAAAGTAAAAAAAATATTTTTTTAAGAAAAAGCTTTTATTTAAAAATGGGCTAAAAAAATGAAATAACTACTGAGTGAAGTTTAAAGCAATATGCAATATAATTTATAAAAGCTTAAGGCGTTATCATTAATTATTTCTGTTTTGAATATAAGTGCAGCTATTTTACTTTTCAGTACTTACCAAACTTAATTAAACGCCTCAAGCTTTTATAAATTATGTTGCATATTGCTTCAAACTTCACTCAGTAGTTATTTCATTTTTTTAGCCCATTTTTAAATAAAAGCTTTTTCTTAAAAAACATTTTTTTACTTTATTTTATTTTCTACTCTTTAGTCTGATTATAATTAATTTAAAAAAAAAATAAATAAAGAAGTTTTTTTTTACCTATTGACGATGATAAGATTCCCTAGCGACAAGTCGCGGAACTAATATATGATAGATAATTTTTATACAGATGAATTTTCTAATAGAAATTTAATAAAGTTTTCACATAATTTGTGCGTATAATTACGTGACTTAAAGTGTTGAGATGAACACTAGTAAACACAAAAGAAAAGGGAATACTTACTGCTGTGTTTCATAGTGCAGGAACTACAAAAGGGAAGGACTAAGTTTTCTTCGTTTTCCTACCAGTGTCAAACTTAAAAAACATTAAGAAACTATTCTTAAGATGAAAACTTCATCAGTATTTATGCGCGTTTGCTCAAAACATTTTAAGGTGTCAACATTACATTCCACTTCATGTGGATAACTTAATACATACTTCAGAAGTTTGTGCAGTTAAACCCACATATTTTATGTTACTAAAATTTGATTTTTTAACATTCCACTTTTAAAATATTGTTCACACTCGCGAAGACGTCTCGTAGTTTTTTTACTCTTTCAAAATGTCTAACCAAGAAATCATCACAAAATTTTTATAAAGCAATAAAATAATATTAAATATATGTCATATAATAGTTCTACAAACGCTCACCAGGGAAATTTTATCATCGCCATATTGGCGATGATAAAATTTACTTATGTATATTTTAATCGGTTAATTTACCCTAATCAGACATAACTATGGAAACAAAAAATTGCAATGTAAAATCAATGGACAATATTTGACAATTCGAAATGTCAAAAAGTTGCATAGGACTAAAAATCAACAATTTTGGTTTGGAGCAATTCAGGAAAAAACTAATTATACAATATTGCATTGTCATCAAAGTTAGACACGTATGCAAAATTTGAAACCTCTAGCTCAATTAGAACCTGTCTAAATTTTGATTCCAAGATTTGATCTAAACCAACATACTAACATATCAAGTTAAATAAAAGCTTTTAAAAATAGCATTAAATATTGAAAAGGAAATAAATACTTTCCCCACATAATTCTGACGTGACTGAAATGTTTTATTTAGATTTCTACACTACAGAACGCATGAGGAATACGAATTACGTAAATTCGTTGGCGAGGAAAAAAAGTTTTTTTTTGTTGCCTAGTGTAATATTTCAATGATTTTAACTTAAGGAAACTTGTAATTTGACAGTTTATAAAAAGGTCATAAATTAATACGGTAAACAACAAATTTAATAATTTAAACAAGTTGTTTAACAATGTTCATATTAACCAAACTCAAATATTCCTCAAAAAGAATTTTTTCAATAGTTTCCCCGATATTTTTTTAACAGGGGGTATGTACCAACACAAGGATTACTGTAAAAAGATAAATTTCATAATTTTATAAATTTTAATATTGGTGTTAGTTTTTCTAGCGACTAAAGGAGAAAATAAAGTTAATACTATATTTCATGACATAATCTTGTGTTTTTAATTTCTTGACACAAGTGCCCACGAGAGTTGGATAATTCGAAATAATTGCAGCACAAGCAATTATACCTCTACTTACGAACTAAAGTTCGGATCTCGAAACCAAGTTTTCCATTATATTTTAAGGCAAATTAATAAGTTCGTTCTAACATAATAAAATTTTTAAAAAAAGTGCGTTTGCACCTAGATTATCGGTTTTAAATGTTTTTTAAAAAGACATTTTCTATAAAACTGCTACAGCGATTCTTTTCGTCTCTTCATTGAAAAAGGTTTAGGGTGAAGAAATTAGGAAGCTATCCCTTTTTAGCTAAGCTATATTCATTACGGTACTTATAAATTACACGGTTCACACCTCGAAATTAAATTCGCATTAGGAGCCAAAATCGAGAAAAGAAAAAGTTGTTATACTGAAAAGTTGGTAAGTAGAATGAAAGATTCGTAAGTGGAGGGACCACTACACATAATCAGCTTAGGTGTATAACTTTCTGAGGCTTCGATTTCAGCTCAGTTTCAGCTGACGCTGAAGCCGAAGTTATCTTTTTAGCTGAAAATAATCGCAGCTGTTTTTTTAATATCATAGTCAGAATTACAGTCCAAAACTATTTTTAGTTAATTGCTAGTTTATTTGTTATGAAAATTTTGATGGCATTAATATACTTGGGTCAATCCAATAGAAATAAACCCGCCATATTATTCAACACTTTTGATTTACCTAATTTTAATAGATTTGAGTGTTACTTGATGGTATTCCATATTTGTAAATAATAAACAAATACTTTACTTTGCAAAAGACCACTTTTATTTTTGAAACTGTGACAATATTGTTTCGAACTGTTAGTTCATTTTCAAACAGAATAAAAATTACATTCGATACATGCCCTTATATACTAATTTTATCTACCTATACTTATGAAGAGTATACCACATCACATACCACTCCCCCTTCATAAGTATAGGTACTATAAGTAGATAAAATTAGTATATAAGGGCATGTATCGAAAGTAATTTTTGTTCTGTTTGAAAATGAATTAACGGTTCGAAACAATATTGTCACAGTTTCAAAAATAAAAGTGGTATTTTGCAAAGTAAAGTATTTGTTTATTATGTATCTAATTTTTTTTACCAGTTACTCACCATAATAAGTGAGTGCAAAACGAGGGTTGAAAAATTTTTTAGATTCATACTTCTTTTTAGTGGTCATTTTGAGTATGCTTTGGAAGTGTTTTTTGGCTAAAAACAAGTTTTGCGCAAGTGTATTTAACTCTGTTAATTTTACAGATATTAAGACAAACTAAAAACAAAAATTATAAGAATGATCCGCTCTAGATGTCTAGTCTTTACATAATATTACCTAAGTAGTAAGGGGAGGGGAGAAAAAATTCATAAAAATATAAAAAAAATTAGTAGGGTAAGAGACCCGATGACCGATCACTATTTTTAGCTGTATCATTAAATTAGCTTAAAAAAATTAAAAAATAAACAAAACACCCATTTTTTTTTCTTAATAAGTATGAAACCAAGTTTTTTTAATCCAATAGATATGTTTTTAAGAAAATATAACCCAAAAATTTTGATTTATTAATGATTTTGTTTTATAATTTGTTGACGTCTATTAAAAAGCATACAGAAAATATTAACCTCCATTGAAAGATCAATACACTTACCCCTATCAAAAATCACCGGTTAGTCCGATTACTAATGTACATCAGTACAGTAGTAAATCTTATACTATCGAATATTTGAACCATTCTCTTTCAGTCACTTTGACACTCTATCCACTACAAGAGGTCAGTCTGTGTCATAGAGTATCACAGAATGACACCTTGTGAAACATAGCAGCAATGACAGAAGGGTTTAAATATTCGATAAAATAAACCACTAAAATACTGTATTTTCTTTCGCCATCTATAATTTTGCTTTAAAAAACATTGGGTACATTGTGACATGATCCTAACTTATCTATACGCCATTGTGAATTTTTAAACAGTTAAATTGACGATAGATGACGTCAAAAATGTTTATAAAATAGATATGGAATATCTGTGTGATTCTCAAAATACCCAACTCGAAAACTTGGATCCCAACAAGAATCAGTCATACAAATAATATTTAACACATATAAAATTTAATTCAGCTATCCTAATCTCTTAAGTGGACTAATAACAATTATTTGTATACTTTTATTATGCTAATAACTTTAAAAATTCGGTGAAAAATGTTACAATTTATAACCCATGTGTTTTGAAAAATGATCATCCACCATATTAAAAATTCATGAATTCAACAAAAATTGTTATATATATATATGTATTTCTTAAATTAAGTGAGGAGACATTAAATGTGATGTGAATTTAAATTGAAAAATAATCATTGTATTAACAATAATTTTTTTTTTCAAAGGTTTCTTTCAGAAATAACTTCATTAAAATATAAATGTCAAAACTGATCGGACTTATAACCCCGATCGACAATGGGGTCTTTTACCCTATAAAGAAAAAAAATATATCCCTTTTTCGCCAAAGTAATGCGACATTGTCAAATACCGTGCATTCATCACGCAATCGGCTGTTTTTGGAGAATGCATAATGATTTCGAAAGAAATGTCTTTCCTTCGGAGTCATAATTAACCTAAAACGGGACTTTTACAGCTGCAAAATTATTAAAAGGAAAAAAACTCACCTTTAACTTTTTTTCTTGCATAGACCTATTATAGTACTGTAATAGCTATAGAAGTTTCAAGCTTGAAAACTGTGCTTTTTTTATATAAATTTTCAAAAATAATCAAAACCGTATTTTAGCAATATTTAAAGTTAGTACGGTGCAGTTATTCAAAAAAACGGCCTAACCTCAACATCCAAAGTAACAGTTTCACTCCAACTCCAAATTGTTCTATACGGTCCACATATTATTTGGCAAAAAGTTACACCATTTTGAGCATCGGGTTTTGGGGGGAGGGGGTAGAAGGGGAAACTATGGGGTTTAGCGTAAAAAGTGTCATGTACAAAAATAATCTACATTAAATTGAGAACAAAAATGGTCCTGTGCATAATCTTGCTAAAGTGAACAGTTCCAGAGTTACGGAGGGTGTAAAAGTAGCAATTTTTAGTATTTTTAACCACTGCTGCACCTATCACTAGGTGTAGCAGTGGCTGAATAAGAAGAAGAATTCGCTCGGGTGGGGGGTGAAAGAAGATTGACGAACACCTGAGACCAATTACCTACAACAGCACATCCTGCAGCTCCCGAGGAATTACTTTCCCTCATAGTGTGCGCTTGCAAAAACGAATGCGTCGGTAACTGCGAATGCAGAAAGAGTGGTCTAAACTGCTCAAGCATATGCGGTAATTGCTCAGGGCTAGGATCTGATAACAGGGATACAAACATCATAGACGAAGATTAAAAAGAGGAAGGCGCTATGTTTGAAGAGGACTAATCGCAATTTACTTTTACAAAACACAATCCTGTATAAAAAAAATTAGTTTCCTTAGTGATAATGTGTCATATTTTTTCCAAAAAATTTAAAAATACTAAAATTTTTTTACTTTTACACCCTCCATAACTCTGGAACTCTTCACTTCAGCAAGATTATGCATAGGACTATTTTTGTTCGCAATTTAATGTAGATTATTTTTGTATAGGCACTTTTTGCGTTAAACTGCATAGTTTTCGAAATATTTTAAAAAAACTGACGAAAACCGTTAATTTGCCTACTTCTACCCTCCTCCCCCCAAAACCCGACGCTCAAAATGGTGTAACTTTTTACCAAACAATATGTGGACTCTATAGAACAATTTGGAGTTGAAGTGAAACTGTTACTTTGGATGTTGAGGTTTGGATCTAATTGCACCATACTAAGTTGAATATCTCAAAATGGACTGAGTTAAAAATTATGCAGTTAGTACAGGTTACACTTCTTCATAATATCTACGATACAAATTTCTTGAGGGAGACTAAATATTAGAAAAATCTATTTTTTAGGATATTCAGAGATTGTTACTTCTATTGGATTGACCCACTTAATAAAAAATTAAGAATTCTGAATTTCTTAAAATTATTTTCCTTATTTTAATATGTATAATAGTGTTTTACCTTTATATATTTTAACAGATTATCAAGTTGTATTAATTTTTGTTCTAACTGCAATTTAGTATTATATATTCGATATATTTTATCATTATTAGCATTGTCTTCACTATCATTAATTGCTCTGTATTCTATCCATAAATTCTCCAAATCGTCTTCAAATGACTTGATTTTCCAAGTTTTTCTTCTCAATTGAGAATACATACTGAAATCTATTTCCGACAAAATATCATCAGCATCATCGATAACTTCTCGCAATTCATCATTTTCATCAATAACTTCTTCTTCTATATTCATTTCTAATTCATTTAATTCATTATTTTCTTCAGCATTTGCATTAGTGGGAACATCCGCATTGTCTTGATTTAAACCAATTTGAAACAATCTCCGTTGTTCAGCAGCAATAGCTCTCTGTTCACTATAGTTTGTACGATCGAGTAACCATTCAAAAAAATCTTGTGAATTATTAAACTTAATATTTTTTTTGCTTAATTCTTCTTTTACGTCAATGATACAATTATTATCGTATATTTCTTGCAATGACATTTGTAAATTTTTAATTTTACTCAGGCAATCTTTCATGTCCATTCGAATCTGGTAAGCTAATTGTCTGTACATATGGGGAAGTGTATTACCGATTTTCCATGTTCTACGTAATTCGCGTATGTTAATTTTTGCCATATTTTCATTTTTAGATTGTGCGCCCACTCTAACTACCCGATTTGTCATTTTCAAGATGCCCTCTAGGAACTGATCTAAAGCATGATTAGTGTAACAAACTATCAAAATAGGAGTCTCTTTATACCAAATACTATTATTTGTTAAAAGTACATTCACTATTTCCAAACCAATAAACGTTTTACCGGTGCCAGGAGGTCCTTGTATTACAGAAAATTCTTTTGTTAATGCTGATCTAAAAGCATTGTATTGCGTGTCATCGTATCCCAAATGAGTAGCAGGTACCCAACTGAATGATGATAAAATATTTATTTCCCAATTTTTTATATTTAAGTGAGAATTATCCTCCAAGTACCTTAAAATAAAATACTACATGTTAGAGATATTCAAAATAAAGGAGTTGGACATATAATTTAGATATCATAGACCAATAAACACTAATATATTATATAGTTAATATCAACTGTAAAACGAATTCTTGACATTTTTGAAATTCCAATCATTTTTAAGTAACAAATGTTACGTTTATCATTTATGCATTAAACAGTATTGGTCATCATTGACACATACATCTTTGACCAAACCAACAATATTATACTTTAACTTTTGTTATATTTTGTTTACATTCATTTAAATAACGAATGCATTTCAATATTTAGTTATTTTTACACATTTTTAAATAATAAATAGACCATTATTATCTTCAAAATTATATATTATTTAAATTTTAATTATATTTAACTTCTATTTACAGTATTTTTTTAAAAAAACATTTTTATTATAATTTTTTTTTTAATTGTTGATACTGAAAATAAAATATTAGACGATTGTAAACAAACTAAATACTACAGTAAAAGCGTCGCTCAAAACGATCGAACCGTGCATTTCGGGTAGGCAGCAATTTTTTTTCTGAAATTCATAGAAGGGCCTGTGGTGAATATAAAACTGAGTTTTCGGGACTGGGGGTGTTGCCGTTTAGCCGCCATCTTGGAAAAAAGGTCAAAATTAATTTTTCGATTATCTCTGTAACCGTGAGGCACACAAAAATTTTGTAAAAACCATTTTTATAGAAAATTTTATTTTCTACAATTTTTATTTGAAACATTTTGTCAGAAAATCGATATTAAAAAAGTTATTCACAAAAAACTGTGGAAAATTAAGGAGTGGAAAACTTTGAGGCCATATAACTTTTCTATTTTCAACCCGACAAGATTAATGCTTCTTATATTTTTCATAGGAAATTTCTTAACGAATAATTTGACGTACCTATTTTTATTATTAAACATACAGTTATCGAGTTTGCGTGCTGTAAAGAAAGGTAAGTGAGATATGTAAATAAATAAAACTATTATTATTGGTTCAGTTGGGTACACTATGTCTGGTAGTGGATTAGAAGAGTTGCTAAAACTAATTTATGCTGATAATTGTGTTAATAATATTATGTCTGGGCACGCATACGCAAGAGCAGTACGAGGTCACATTTTGGTGCACTTGTCTTTGGCAAAAAAAATTATGGAATTTATTGATTTCACTGATGAAGAACGAGATTTAATGGACAGTATTGTAAGTAATAAAACACAGATTTTACAAGCAGCTGAAATCACGGCATTTAAGGAAATAGCTACTAAATTCGAAGATGCTGTTACAATATTAGAACATAAAGGACCAACAGCCAGGCTCTGGATACAGTATTTCAAAATGATCACGCTTTTAAAACAATTCATTGAAGCTGAAAGATCTGGTAACTGGACCCTTCATTTAGATTCAGTTCAAAAAATGCTCCCTGTATTTCACTCTAGTGGGCATTTCTTGTACGCAAAATCAGCTCAACTCTACCTACAAGATATGCAAGAACTAGACAAACGTATGCCTCCACAAGAATTTGAAGACTATACTTCTGGTGGCCGATTCACTATCAGACGGACAAACAAATTCTGGAGTGGAATAATGTCCGACCAAACCATTGAACAAACACTTATGAGGATGATGAAAACGTCTGGTGAGTTAACTCATCGTGGAATATCTGAAAGTACGCTTGCTTCCTGGATACTGGGAATGATATCATTGCAAGACATCTGCGAGCAAATAGAAAATTTCTGTAATGTTTCCTTGGAATATTCGGAACAACACGTCGATCACAGAGATACACGAGTCATCAGAGATAACGAAGATGTTGAAAAATTGGATCACTGGTTGGCATCTTATGACCCATTTTTGGAAAGATCGGAATTAATATCAGTTTTCACTGGCATTATTGCCCCAGATTATATTAATTGTGACCGTGAAATTGAAATTGGAAAATCCATGATCTCTCAAAATATTGACAAGAATTTCAGTAATTTATCTTTCAAAAGAAAAAATAAAGTGCTTCCTTTGAGCGCAGTCTCAAGATCTATTGAAGTGGATAAATCTCCAATAGTAGTTAATCCTTTGCTTATTTTCCAAAGAATATGTATATCCAAGCAGTCAATCGGCGATATAAAAGAATGCTTTAAATACGAACTTTCACCTTTCCCATTATCGTTGTTTACAGAGGACGGTATGCGGAAAAGCATGAAATCGTTATTCAAAGCATTTTTACCACTTAGTGCACCCGTGCAGCTTGGAGAAAATAAATTCTTCATTATTGACGGTGGATACCGTCTCCATACAGTTGTGTGGGAGCGGAACGTATCATTTAAAGTAATTTGTCAAAATTATGCCAAATATATTAAAAATCATTTTGGTTCGTCGGTAGGTATAGTTTTTGATGGTTATTCTGACGATCCAAACATAGCTGGCACCAAATCGTGGGAACGTCTTCGGAGGTCGAAAAAGCAACACTGTGCAGATATAATTTGCAGTAGCAATAGTATTCCGACAATCCCACAAGAAAAATTTCTTTCAAATTAAAATAACAAGAAAAATTTAATTACTCTTCTAAAGAAAGAACTGCTGGAATGGGACTATAATATCGAGCCAGCAGAAGCAGACGCGGATTCACTAATTGTAAATTCTGCTCTGGAGAAGTGTGATTTGTACGACTCCGTAACAATCGTTGCTGAAGATATAGATATACTGCTGGTTGGTTTTGGGCGTAACAAATCAAATGTTTTTTTCTTTAAACCAAAAAAGGCAACACGCCTGATAAAATTTACTCTACATCGAGCTTGAAGCATGGCGATGTAGTAAGTAATAACATTTTGTTTATTCATGCTTTTTCTGGGTGCGATACAATATCGGCAACCTACAATATGGGCAAAATGAAATTTATATATACTCTTGAAAAAAATTCAGAGCTGGCTTCAGGAGTAGAATTATTTCAGAACGAAGAAGTATACCCCATTTTATTGAGTGCTGCTGGAGAGCGGTTTTTTATTGCTTTGTATGGCGGTGATAAGCATGAAGAATCGATCAATATATTGCGGTACAAACGATTCGCGAAATCAACAATTAAAAGTAAATTTAATCTTGCCTCGCTCCCGCCCACACAAGATGCAGCTCGTATGCACACATTCAGAGTGTATCACCAAGTACAGTCGTGGTTGGCAAGATACAAAAATCCAGAATACTGGGGCTGGAGGAGAACCTTACGAATGTTCATCCCTATACAGTGCACCAATGAATCCGCACCTCCTGAGTTACTATAATTTAATTTTGTAAATCATTGTTCTTTTAAATAAAAAAAAGGGGCGTTTTTATTAAACAAATAAAAATGGATGAGATTTATTATGAATGAGGATTTAAGCTGTTAAAAGAAATATTACAAGAGAGGGGCTTTAAGCGCCACGGGTGGTGCGGAAAGGTGTTAAATTTCAGGTTAATATGTAATATCTATTTTTTCATAAAATCGTACTAGCCAAAAAAAGTAAAACAATATAAAATAATTGTATTTTAAAATTAATATGTCACTTAAGAGTCGACGATTTTTTAGTTACAATTTTTACCTACCTACTTTTGGAGAGCTATAACTTCCTAACTAGAAGTCGGATGATAAAATTTAATACCTCAAATTTTTCGTTGAAAAGTACTCTATAAAAAAAATAAGAAGCATATTTTTTGTCGGGTCAAAAATAGAAAAGTTATCTGGCTTCAAAAGTTTTCGTTCCTAAATTTTTCATGGTTCTTTGCTGATAACTTTTTTGTTTTTAAAGTTATGTAAAAAAGTTTATAACAAATTTTGTAGAAAATGAAATTATCTGTAAATAAAGTCTTTACAAATTTTTTGTCAGACTTACGGTTTTGGAGATATTCGAAAAAATAAAATTCGACCATTTTTCGAAGATGGCGGCTAAACGACACCACCGCGGATCCCGAAAACTCGGTTTTACATTCATCACTGACCCCCCTACAACTTCCAAAAAAAAAATTGCTGCCTACCCGAAATGCACGGTCAAAGTACGCTTTTACTGCACTAAAATTTGTACCTAGTAGAAGAATGGAATTGTCACAACATTTGGTCTCGGGTATATAGACCGTTAACCAGCGACAGGTAAAAAGTTGTGATATCTTTTACCTGCCTTTTTGAGGAGCGGTAGTCCCCAGCGTGCCAATGAAGGTAAGCAATGTAACGCGGAAACGAAAAATGAATTTTTTCGTGAGTACATTTCTTGGGATTTTTGATGTTTTCTTTTTACCTGCCATTACATAAAATGAAAGAAATGGTGCAATAATGCCCATTGAGAAAAATTGACAGGAGGTTTCCACTGGCCGAAAGAGTGGAAATGAAGGTGTTAACTTGTAGAAAAATTTTAAAAATTTACACGACTTTTTTTACCTGCCAATTAAAAAAGGAAAGGTTAAGCTATAGGTAGCTGATAAATAAAATGGCAGGTAGTTATTTTAAGTAAAAAAAAAACTACGGAAGTCATAAAAATAAATAAATAAATAAATAATTGAAAGAACCTAATACTTACTTAGGTGGCTTGCTTTCAATTTCTAAATCAATTATATACTTCTTTAGCGGGAAATTCTCTTCAGTGATAGTCTGAAGTGACTTTAAAACTTGATAATAAGGTTCAAAGTATATTTCTGACTCTATCATTTTGTACTGTTTACCCAACAAATGTTCAATTCTGATTTCACTGTACACCAATTCTACTCCAATCTGCCCTTTTCGTAGTAAATTGGTGTCCCGATTTGCTACTGTTGCCAATACTGTTGTTTTAAACTCATCAGCTGTAAATACTAATAATGATCCATATAAAAGTCTTTTTGAATTTTCAATTCGATCTAAAACCCTTTTTGGCAAGTTTAAATCAACAATACAACTGAATTTGTTCTGAAGAAAATCGGTTGACTGAAATGTTACTTTTCCGTAAATTCTAATATTATCATATTTCTTTAAATTTCTATCGACTAAATAGTTACATATCCCTTCTCTTAATGGGGCAATAAAATCTTCTCTTAAGAGTCTAAACTGAACATCTAAATAATGATTAACACTTATATATTTCCCTTTAATCTTATTTTCTCTTATTTCGGGCCGTTCTGGTACTAAAATTTCCTCTGGAGTTGGCAAAATGCTTACTCCTCGAAAATCTCCTAAAGGCATCTCTTTTTCTTCTTCGTCATTTTCGTCATCGCTTTTATTTTTTGAAGTGATTTCAGATAAAATTATTGCTAACTGTTCTTGAATCTTATCTATTTCACTAAGTGACTCAGAATCAATTGGATTATTTCTTGATTCTAAAAGTGGTTTAACCATCTGAATAGCATCTATAAGTTTCGGTAAATGGTCTGTTGCACTTCTTGGTATTAGTTGTATAATTTTATTACATACTACAATCAATGATTGCCAAAATGACTTTGGATCTCTCCAGTAATACTTATTTCGTGATTTTTCTAATTGACTTTGCAGTGGTATATGTAGTACGTAATTTACAATATGTTTTATAAAATAGTTACAAACGACTATTACAACATCTTTGACGTTATTTTCTATTGTGCTGGCTTTCACTACTTTTTCAGCTAGTTTCAAAATAACTACTACCCAGTCCTCTTTCACTTCATTGGCTTTTAAAAGATCACTAAAACCTTCTCGAGGATTTCGAAGAGTTACACAAATCACATCTGCGTCTTCTGATAATAATGCTTCTAATCTTTTAAAACCCAATATTTGTCTCTGTCTAACTTCATCAAATTTTCTTTGATCATTTCGATCTTGTTCTTTAAATTCCTCTTCTAAATTTTGTCTGTTTTCATTAAAACGTCTTGGTCCTCTGTTTGATCGAGATCTTCCTCGAGATGTCGAACTTCCACTACCTGTAATTTTAATTGAAGAGTATAAATTTATTAAATAATTAACACTTGAAAGATTTACTTTGTGAAAATTCATATTAAAATACGAGCACTTTTTTGCTTTGTCACTTTTCACTAAAAAGTATAAAAATTATCACAAGCCGACTTTTGGTTTTTCAACCGTCATCAAGTGAAACATAGAATTAAAGATTCTTTATTTTGGTAATATATTATTTAAAGTATCAAATTAGATCAGCCTACGAATTGGTAGAGGGGTGTTAAATAAAAAGAGGATGGTGAACTACTTACTAATTGAAAAACCTCAACATGCATAACAAGCTGGTAAATCAGTTGAGACAGCTCTTCACCAATTGGTTGTGCGGTTGGAGAAGACGCTGAATCAAAAGAAATTAACTATGTTCACTTTCTTGTATATAGAAAATGCTTTTAATTTCACTTCTCTGGACTTTATTCGTAGAAGACTGGGTCAACATGGGATCGATAATACAACGACCTGATGAATAATGACCTCACTTGAGGGAAGGCAAGCGGTCGCCTATCTAAACAACTGCACTCTCAAGGTTAAAACACCAAGAAGCTGTCCACAAGGAGGGGTTCTTTCCCCCACTTCTTTGGTGGTAGATGAGCTAATCATCAGGCTCAGTAGTAGCGGCATTAATACGCAGGGATACGCCGATGACATATGTACATATTATGCCGGTCGGGCGTTTTTCTAACATAGTGGCTGGTCTCATAAAGAGAGCACTTAGCACCATGAAACGGTGGTGCAAGAGGTCGATCTAACAGTTAATCCTGGGAAAACCGACCTTGTTGTTTTTACAAGGAAGAGGAGGCCCGACGGTATTTTTGAGCCACTCTTCTTTGGAAAACGACTGCCTTTTTCAAGATCGGTCAAGTATTTGGAAGTTACTCTCGATGCTCGACTGACCTGGAAGGAGCACATTGAAAACAAGGTATCTGAAACCTTTAGCACCTTTTGAGCCTGCTGAAGAGCCGTTGGGGCCAGGTGAGACCTTAAACCAAAAATGGTTTATTGGCTCTACACAACAATTTTTTGGCTATCGCTTACCTTTGATTCCTTGATCTGGTGGTCTGGTACTAAAACATCCAGTGCTAGGTCAACGTGGAATAAAATCCAAAAATTAGCGTGCTTGAGCATCACGGGGGCGATGTGTACAACGCCGCTGGTCGGTCTAGAGGCGCTGACGGAACTCTTTGGGGACTACAAACTTTGGAGTAACGGATGTTGGTCGTTCAAACATCCTGGGCAAGAGCATTCGGCCGCTTTATCTGGGCTTCAGGAGTCGCTTGTCATCACTGAAATGATAAGTGGCACAATGAAGCCCAAATATAATCTGGTTCACAAATATCATGTGATCATTCCATTCAAAGAGGAGTGGACAAGCAATGCCCTCCTAACAGCCATCAAAAGACTGGTATACCGATGGGTCCAATATGGCAAAGGATACGGATGCGGGTGTCTCCGGACCCTGAAACCGATTAACTTATCCTTTGGGGAAAGAATCAACGGTTTTCCAGGCTAAAGTGTTCAGCCTGTGCGAAATGGATACAAAGTAGAGCCCGACTGGAAGGAACATCGCGTAAGCATTTGCTCGGACAATCAAGCCGCTCTCAATGCTCTTAATGGCCTTAGGACAACGTTACAATTAGTACGTGAGTGCCAAAAAACATTGGATCAACTCTTAGTCCATTGTCCAGTTACCTTGGAATGGGTACGAGCAGGGCCGAATTCACCCTAAGTGCCGCCCGGGGAAAAATGTCGCCCCTGACAAAAATTTAAAAAAACCTTTCTCTATCAAAAAATAAATGACGAGCAAAAAACCAGCTCCCATTTAACAAGTGATGACCAAAAAAAAATCAGGGGGACACTTCCCTGACATTCATTACAAGATATGCAATAAAAATGTAATCAGAATTTATTTACAGATTATATAATCAATTTTATTTAATAAATGTATTATATGCGGCCAAATTAAAATATTTGATGACAATAGTAGGAATAATAGTAAACAGCTGAACCCGTAAACTACCTCTGTTTTGAAAATATCAGAACTGGTCTTGGAGTCGGAGTCGAAACCCTGAAAGATCCCTAATCAGAAGTATTAATCGATTCTTCAATACAACTGATCACTTTTTCAGCTGTTTTCAGTATCATGAAAATATTTACTTAGCCGACTGACGTTTCTAGCAGTTGATCTTACCTTATTGCATTTTATTTGCTAAGTTCATTAAAAAAAGGTTATTATCACAAAATGATGATCGTAACTTGAAATCACATGGGTCTTTGTAATAAAAACCATGCCTCGTCTGTTTCAACAATATGTAATAATAAAATAATTTTTTCTAGTTTCTCGCCTCATCGGCATTCCTGTTTACGATATTGACGTTTTTGATAAAATTGCTATTTTTGTTCGTTATTAAAAAGGAAGAAAGGAAAACTTGGTATTATGAATCTTTTAACTTTCAACAGAGGAGTTTCATTAAATCAGCGGTGATAATAAATTAAGCAAGTAATATGTTTATTGGATGAAGAAGCAGAAATATTACTATTGATATTAGCTTTATTAAGGTTGCGATTTTAGAATCTCAGTACATTTTTACATAACATGCAGCTAGTTTACCAAAAATTTTAGTATACCCAAAGTATTACCAGCAAGTACATTGTAGAACATCATTCCTCATCAGTTTTACGTGGTGATTCAATTTTGACAACGACCTTGAATAGTTTCTATGATCGATATTTGTTAAATCAACGACACACAACAATATGAGGATGACCGAAAGGTTGAAAACGCGTTCAGTAAAAATAATTTTTAATTCGTGAAATAGACAAGGTAATCGAACTTTAAATATTTTTCAATATTTAATATGAGTTATTTTGAGTAGACGGGTTAGCTTTTGTAGGTTTGAGCTTAAATACTTTTATCTGATGATATTAGTAAATTTTATAATGACAAGTGTTTTTCGTTCGGTAAACAGGATGAATAACATCGGTCTTTGTGTCAAAAAATGTTGTTCATTTTTTGTAATCGCTACCAGAACTTTGATTTATTTTAATTATTTTGTTACCTTTTTGTAACGCAATGTGAGGATTTTCAATCTGTTTATCCAAATCTCTGACTGTCTTTTGAAAATCGGTCACTTGGTGCACGGAACTTGGTGGCAATTTTTGTGCAGTAGATGGACTCGTCATGGTATTATTGATGTTAGCATCATTGTCGTTCTCATCTATACGAATATCATAACGGTTTCTGGTTGGAACTTTATTCTTGGATGGTCTATCTATAGGTGAGTCATGATCCGGTTGTTTACGTTTCCCAGATGGAACTACTTGTAATGATGTAGTTGGTGATGACAGAAGTGGATCAGCTACTAGATCTGACCAGACGATATCAGCTTTTCATGAAGTGAACATTATTTACCGCTGCTCATTAGATAGTTACTCTCCTTTTAAGAAGAGTAACCACCGAACACTCATTGAGAGAAATTCTAAAAAATGCTCATGCTCATGCTCATACTCATACTCCACTTTCTCATACTTACTTTGCTTCATTTGCTTACAATAATTTTCGTATACCTTTTCCAACAATTTTTGGGATGACTTTTCGAGAGGGTGTTATTAGTGACCATAAACTTTCAAGATGTTAAATTATTTTATTGTTTACAACAAATATCACCCTATGTTCACTCCAATTGTATTTAAATTTGTTACCTGTTTTGTTAAGCGACGGTTTCTTTTTGCATTCATACAGATAAGTAGGTAACATGCTGCGAACAATACTGCTGATTATTGCCGTACTTGAAAAGTCATCTCATTTAAATATTGAAAAACTATACTTACGTACATAAATTATATACCTACATTTTTTCAAAGTCTCCGTTGAAATGTATTCACAATTATTGTCAAGTTTTATGAAGGGTCATCTTTTGTTATATTTTTTACAACTTGGACTAGTGAAGGTACATATTTGTACAGATTAATTTCTTTTATTTAATAAAAACAGGTAAATTTTTAAGAAATTTTTCTAAATAGATATTTATGATAATTGTTATTTTCTTATTTTTAATATGAATTTATATAAATATAAAATCCTTATATAGAGTCTATGTCAGACTAAACTTTTTTAGTTAGTTAGACTAAAATTATATAATATTATGATAATAATTATTCATTCAATCATTTGTTGAAAGGTCTATCATTATGTGTGTGGAAATATTTGGATAACTAGTAACTTTTCCTATAAATGAATATATATATACCATTTTTCACGAAGAAACAGCCATTCGAAAAATCGTTAAAAATTTAGAATTTTTTTTTGATCCTTTAATTTTTTCCGCTAGTGTACTTTGATCGAATAGTTTTTTGAACAAAGATTGAATACCTACTTATATAAACTTATACTTTTGATGCCAATTTATTTGTGCTTCACCAAGTCCTTCTCCGGTATCCGGAAATTTTATCCAAATTTTAATATTATTTACGTCATTTCATAAGTTATTCGGGATACTGTAGACTGAAGTATCCCAATATCTTGCATTTAAAGTCTCCCCGACTTCTGCTTGGAAACCTGGATCCCCTACGTACCTGAGGACCACTTGTATCTATTGCATATTGAATAGTGCACCCCTTCTTGTTTTCCAAGTTTTTTTTCCCCAACAAAGTGGTTCGATAGCCATTTCACTTTTTCTTGGGTGAAACGATATAAGTTTTTATAGTCCTCATCACTAAAGTTTCTTCTTTTTTGGTAGACTTTTCGTTGTATATTGACAACAAGCATAAATTCTACCATATTTCTAACTAAAGATTAAATTAATACTGATTTATATAAATATAAAATTAATAACCTAAATTATTTCAAATTGCTATAAATTTCCTTTACTATGATCTAATTTTATTACTATTACGTATTAATTGTAATTATTACATAGTTATTAGTTATTACTATTATATACTTGTTTAAATTGTATTAGATTATAACAATAAAATTTTTTTTTTAAATTACATAAGTACTAATATTCTTTAAAAATTTTTTTTTTAGTTAATTAGATATTATTTGTATTAAAAATGGGAATGTTTACAGTTATACAAATGTTGAATCATTTCGTGAAATTATATATAATATATATATATAAATTTTTTTTTAAATTCTTTAAAAAACTGCCGGTCTTTGAGGAAGTTTAGTGAGAAAGTGCGCGGACCATATAGTGATGAATGATGATATACCTGGAACTTGGCGGGTAGGCTTAAAAACACACTTTCTATTTAAATTTTTATATGGTTTTTCCACCCCTTTATGACATGTTAATTTTTAATTAATGACAAAGATATATTTACTATTATTGTAAATATTTTTTCAAAAGTCAAGTATTCTCTATGTTCAAGATTTTTCTGAGTGATACTTTTGACGCTAAAAGTGGAGGACAGTAATTTCTAACCGTTTTCTCATACTGTGCATTTTTACATTCTATGCAATATAAGGCATTGGTAATTATTGATTATAATGATAATTACTGTTTTGCTACTAAATCATGTAAACCATCAATCTGTAAATGTTTAATTTTAAAAACTAAGCTTGCACATAATTTTAGTCCCATCTGTAACATAAAATTTTAACAATCAATTAACCTATCGGTTCCTTGTTTTATTTAAAATTAACAAGCTTTTTCATAAATAACATTGGAAAATTTTTCGATAATTAACAATCGACGATTATGCATTAGAAAAATTTTATACAAATATGCAATACAGTCAAACATAGAAATTTCGATGTCCAAATTAATGCAATATTTTACAAAAATAAAACTTTAAAAATTAGGGTAATATTTAAATAATTTACTGTTGAGAGGTTTACTTTGTGAAATTTCATTTTAAATATTAAAAATATTTAAAGTTTTAATTACTTTGTCAATTTCACTAGAATTGAGTAGAATTTACTAAACGCGTTTTCAATCTCGCGATCATCATCAGAGTAATTGAAGAAATGTATGTGGGAGTGTAATAAATACTCTTAAAAATGAATTTGGGAAAAACCCGTCATTATACTATTTCATATGAAATAGGCTGTACAATAACGTACCTGATAAACCAGTTTTGAATAATAGAGATAATTATTTTTATCTGTGTAAGGTAAAAATTTTTAACCAATATGTTTAAGAATAAAGGAGGGGTGTCCAAAATGTTAAAGTTGCTGAAAATTATATTTTTTCGTTTAGAAGTTCAGTTTTAATAAAGGTGAATTATTTAGGTCGTTTTGATCATTTAAAACCTCCACTTGTGGGTCACTGTTCAATCTATTAATTTCAAGAGCCTCCAAGAGATTCAGTTTTGTACCCTTTTGACAAATATGTAGAACTTTTGGTTTGTGATTTATATTGGGGAAATGACCTGTTTCTAAGACGTGTAAACCAAAATTTGAGCTATGAATTTGAGATCCAACATGTTCCTTATACCTTGTCTCGAAGCTGCGACCCGTCTGTCCCACGTATTTAGCATTACACTGCGAACAATCTAAGCGGTAAACTCCACTCTTTTTTAGCGGATCAGTTTTTTCTTTTGCGTTAAAAAGTGAACGGCCGAGATTTCCAAATGAACAGAAGGCGGGTGATATATTATATTTTGAAAATAAATTGCCTATTTTTTGTGAGATGACACCTAGGAAAGGGAGTGATACATAATGTTTTGGATCTGGACCAGCAGTAATAGATGGATATATTTGTTCAATGGTGATTTTGTGTTGTTTTTTACGAATGAGTTCATTTATTAAATGGGTTGAAAAACCGTTGTTGAGGGCGATTTGTTTTATTGTGTTAAGTTCAGTTTCTCGGTCTTTTGGTAGAAGAGGAATAGCGAATGCTCTGTGGATCATTGAACGATACGCAGCTAGTTTGTGGGACCTGGAGCTAAAGGTGTAGGAGACCACTGGTCTCACACCAAAGCGCCTGCATATAAATTTGCCAAATTTTTAAATAACACTTTTAAACAAATAACAGAATTTCAGCCACAACATTCAGTAAAAAATTCCGTGGATTTATGCAAAAAATTAGACAACCTACAGATACAACACAACAGTTTCAGACTAATTTCTTTTGACGTTTCTAACATGTTCCCGAATATTCCGTCTAGGGATTGTATCCCAATTATTAAAAACATTTTAGTAAATAATAATTCCTCTACACTTTTACAAAAAGAAATCGTTGATTCATTTTCACTGTGTCTAGAACAAAACTATTTTCAATTTAATAATCAAATTTATATCCAAAATTCTGGTCTCCCAATGGGTTCCCCTGTACCGGGCACAAGATTGCCGTGAAAATGTAAATTTCTTAATTTTGTAAATTCATACAAGATTGCCGTGTGAAATATGAAAGTTGAAATTATAACTATTGGATTAGTTTTCCTAGCAACTAAAATGATAAAATAAAGGAGTCTATTTCGGACATTTGAAGCAGACGTTTGTAGTTTTATTTTCGAAGAAATAATTGGAGTCATTTTGCGTTACAGTGGTGACCAACCGACGTTTGCTTTGGTGAGTCGTTAACCACTTATTTTTTATATTTATTATATAATTGCTTGCTTTTGAAAATATTTGTTTTCAAAGCAAAACAAAAATGACACGGCCAAGTCAAAATATTCAATTTTAAACTACATCAGAACGGGTATTGGCGGATTCTATAAATGAAAAGCCACCGTTCGATAAAAATGATGTAGAAATTTATTATTTGTAATAAAAAAACATTTCAAATGATGAGAACAAATATTTTTAAACAATGTGCCAGCAAACGTTTTGCCTTTTTTTGTGTGCATTAAATAAACTACCTGTTGACGACTTTGGTGGAACAGCTGATGACATGTTAGATTTCTTAAAAAATTTAATCAAATTTTACAAAATATAAATGCCATTAGAGAAAAATTTGGAAAATCCAATAAAAATCATAATTTCCATAGTTATAAAAATACGAAAGGAAATTATGAAAGATCAAAAAAATTTTTTAATTCAAAATATCATCAGAGGATTTGTTCATACCATTTGAGGTATGGAATGCACGCAAGAAGGTGAATTAAGCCATGCTGCTGGCAAACACTGGCTAGAGAGTTTTAATATGGAGTTTTTTACTGTGCCAAAATGATCAATCGTGTTATTGAATCATGTGATAAATGTTAGAAAAACATATTTATTGGACATGATTTGGTACAGTTAAAACCCATAATTGAACCAGATGATAGATTTTCATCAATCCATCTGGATATAATTTGACTTCTACCAATTTTGACCCCTACTAATTTGCGACGATTATACCTTTATTCTATCAATCGTTGATAGATTTTCAAGGTGGGTTGAAGCTATTCCTTTAAAGGATAGTTACGCTTCAACTATAATTACTTATTCTTCACAAATTTTATACGGTAATCCATTAAGGTTACCATATCAATTAATATCATATTGTAACTCAAATGATAATAAATTGAGTCAATATGATTTTGCGAATGCTTTATAAAATAGCATTCAAAATACAAAATATTTTTTTACGAAATTTTATAAAAATAAAAGTTTCGTAGATGCGAATCTATCGTCTGCCAAATTTGTATATATTAGGGACGATAGAGTTAAATCTTCACTGGCTCCTAATTATTTGGGACCCTTTGAAGTAATTGAAAGGGGAGATAAATATTTTAAGCTTAAAATAAATAATAGATTGGATAATGTATCGATCGATCGATTAAAAACGGCATATGTGATTTAATTTTGTGTAATGTTTAAATACACAAGCTTGTAAATATTTATCTGTATATATAGAATAAGCTTGTAAATATTTTTTTTTGTACATATTTTGTTGGGATTGTTTTCTGCCGTTTCTTTGTTTTGTTACAGGTTCGGATATCTACATTCTGGAAGAATTTCTGGAAAAAGAAAAAACATCCGAATCCTAAAGCATATAGATATGCATATCTATACTTTAATTCTATATATGTACATATATATATTTTTTTTTCATATTTAATTCAATATTTGCATGAATTGTAATTATTTAGCATTGTATTTTGGGGAGTTTTTATGTATTCAGGATACAGTTAAAATTGTTTCCTGGAAACTTTTCTCCTCAAAAGGAAAATTTTTTTTTTTTTTTTAATTGTTGCTCGGAAAATTTATTTTTTTGGCGATGGGGGGCGTATGTACCGGGCACAAGATTGCCGTGAAAATGTAAATTTCTTAATTTTGTAAATTCATACAAGATTGCCGTGTGAAATATGAAAGTTGAAATTATAACTATTGGATTAGTTTTCCTAGCAACTAAAATGATAAAATAAAGGAGTCTATTTCGGACATTTGAAGCAGACGTTTGTAGTTTTATTTTCGAAGAAATAATTGGAGTCATTTTGCGTTACACCCCCCTAAGCCCACTCTTAGCTGAACTCTTTATGGATAACCTCGAAACTTCTATCTTACAAAACCCTATTTCTAAAAAACACATTCTTTTCTGGTTTCGCTATGTAGATGACATCCTAGTTGGTTTCAAAGGAACAGACCGACAGCTGGACAACTATTTAAAATATCTCAACAGCATCCACCCAAAAATCCAATTTACCAAAGAAATAGAAGAAAACCAATCCATAAATTTCCTTGATATAACCATCCTTAGAGACACCAATAAATTCATCTATAATATCTACCGTAAACCATCATTTTCAGATTTAACTATACCTGCTGACTCCTTTAGCTCCAGGTCCCACAAACTAGCTGCGTATCGTTCAATGATCCACAGAGCATTCGCTATTCCTCTTCTACCAAAAGACCGAGAAACTGAACTTAACACAATAAAACAAATCGCCCTCAACAACGGTTTTTCAACCCATTTAATAAATGAACTCATTCGTAAAAAACAACACAAAATCACCATTGAACAAATATATCCATCTATTACTGCTGGTCCAGATCCAAAACATTATGTATCACTCCCTTTCCTAGGTGTCATCTCACAAAAAATAGGCAATTTATTTTCAAAATATAATATATCACCCGCCTTCTGTTCATTTGGAAATCTCGGCCGTTCACTTTTTAACGCAAAAGAAAAAACTGATCCGCTAAAAAAGAGTGGAGTTTACCGCTTAGATTGTTCGCAGTGTAATGCTAAATACGTGGGACAGACGGGTCGCAGCTTCGAGACAAGGTATAAGGAACATGTTGGATCTTAAATTCATAGCTCAAATTTTGGTTTACACGTCTTAGAAACAGGTCATTTCCCCAATATAAATCACAAACCAAAAGTTCTACATATTTGTCAAAAGGGTACAAAACTGAATCTCTTGGAGGCTCTTGAAATTAATAGATTGAACAGTGACCCACAAGTGGAGGTTTTAAATGATCAAAACGACCTAAATAATTCACCTTTATTAAAACTGAACTTCTAAACGAAAAAATATAATTTTCAGCAACTTTAACATTTTGGACACCCCTCCTTTATTCTTAAACATATTGGTTAAAAATTTTTACCTTACACAGATAAAAATAATTATCTCTATTATTCAAAACTGGTTTATCAGGTACGTTATTGTACAGCCTATTTCATATGAAATAGTATAATGACGGGTTTTTCCCAAATTCATTTTTAAGAGTATTTATTACACTCCCACATACATTTCTTCAATTACTCTGATGATGATCGCGAGATTGAAAACGCGTTTAGTAAATTCTACTCAATTCTAGTGAAATTGACAAAGTAATTAAAACTTTAAATATTTTTAATATTTAGGGTAATATTTCTTAAACTCAAAATAATTAATACAGATAAAATAAAAATCTGTCCATTCTTTGATATATATTAATTTATAGGAAAAGTTACTAGTTATCCAAATATTTCCACACACATAATGATAGACCTTTCAACAAATGATTGAATGAATAATTATTATCATAATATTATATAACTTTAGTCTAACTAACTAAAAAAGTTTAGTCTGACATAGACTCTATATAAGGATTTTATATTTATATAAATTCATATTAAAAATAAGAAAATAACAATTATCATAAATATCTATTTAGAACAATTTCTTAAAAATTTACCTGTATTTATTAAATAAAAGAAATTAATCTGTAGAAATATGTACCTTCACTAGCCCAAGTTGTAAAAAATATAATAAAAGATGACCCTTCATAAAACTATTGACAAAACTGTGAATAAATTTCAAGGGAGACTTTGAAAAAATGTAGGTATATAATTTATGTACGTAAGTATACGTACGAAAATTATTGTAAGCAAATGAAGCAAAGTAAGTATGAGCAAGTGGAGTATGAGTATGAGTATGAGTATGAGTATGAGCATGAGTATGAGCATGAGTATGAGCATGAGCATGAGCATGAGCATGAGCATTTTTTAGAATTTCTCTCTTTGTCAGTATATCACAAAAACTAGTATTTTATTATGAATTAATATTTAGAGAAAACAATAAATGTTTGAAATTTTAATTATTATTTTATTATAACTGTGTAATTTAACACTTGACGGCTCGAGTACACAGTATCTGTGTAACAGCCAAACCAACCGTAGAGGCCGATGTCTGTATACTTTTAACAAACCAGAGAAATCATTTAAAGTAGAACATGAAAAATGGTTTTCAGAAATTAGTGACCGACCGAACCTTCGGTTTCGGTTTCGGCCAATTTCAACCATAGTTTCGGTTTCGGCCAAAAATCAGCCGAAACTTCGGTCGCACCGTGAATTGTCGCGTTTTGTTCGAGCAAGTTAGTGTCTCGTACATACACTAGATTTCAGCATACAATTGAAATTTTAACATGTTTAAATAAGTTTCGGTTTCGGCCGAAACTGAGACCAAGGCCGAAGTTTCGGTTTCGGTTTTGGCTGCAAATCCTGTTTCGGTCGTACACTATCAGAAATACATTTAAAATACAAAATGGAAAATAGTTTTGCTGAACGTATTTAAAATAGAAATTGGAAACAGCTATTTAAAATGGATTATAAAATATAAAATACTTTTTTACTACTTTTTTTTCTTTAAATTTATTTTAACAATTGTTTACAAATAGTTACTTTTATTAATAAAAAAAAAAAAGTTACTAATATCGTCAGCTGAGTATTGGTTTGTACCAAATCCTTTTTAAAATTTTTTTCTGGTAGTGGTTTCGACTTCCTCAACGCCCAAAACTAACAAAACAACCATTAGAAAAAATTTTTAAAAAGTGGACTTGGTACAAACCAATACTCAGCTGACAATATATCAAACATACTGAAACAACAATTATTTTTATAATATGTACACTTTGAATAAATAGAAATGAAATTTTCTATTTCTTTCTCCTTTTAACCAAAACTGTGAAATATATAGGAATAGTATATTATGGCCAGTCCTTATCTTGTATTTGAATAACAGAAGGGTGATTGATTTATTTCTTTTTGTTAAAATAGTCCCGGAAGTCCCGCATTCAGTAGGTTGGAAGTAATAAAAAAAATTGAATTGACAAGTAAAGGTCCCAACGCCGGATCTATCGATTTTGATGAAATTTGTATATGTTGTAGAACAGTGTTTCTCAATCTCCTTCAGTCACGACCTAATTCGGATAATTTTGTCCGGACCGGTCACATTTATAATCACATAATTATGACAATTATTAGTCTTTTAAATCACATTTATACTTAATATGAAATGTGTTTCTCCGACCACTTTGTCTACCATTTACATATATATGTAATTCAAATACATATCGACACTTTCTTAAGTATTAGACAAGTATTTCAAAAATCTGTTCTTTAATTTTAAATAGTATTATTGTATCTTGGAATCATTTCCGGCATTAGTTGGAATAACATTTCGTCGTGTAATACGAGATGCCGTTTTCCGACCACTTCGTCTACCATATAATTTAGATACATATCGACACTTTCTTAAGTATTAGACAAATATTTAAAAGCCGTTGCCCTGTACCTAGTATTATATTACCGGGTTTATTAAATATTAATATATATATATATATATATATATATATATATATATATATATATATATATATATATATATATATATATATATATATATATATATATATATGTCTTATCTATATTAAGTTTTAGTTTGTTCAACGCAAACCACTTATGTCTATCTTCTAGCGTATTTGTAATATCCGTATTTAATTCATTCTCATTTAGCCTACTGATTAATACAGAGGTATCGTCAGCATACTGAACTATTTTATGGTCAGTTATTTTGTACAATTCGTTCGTACAGAGAATAGGTAACAATGGTCCAAATACTAACCCTTGTAGAACTCCACTGCAGACAGATCTTGATTATAAAACAGTGTTACCAATTTTCACGTTCTGTGTCATATTGCTGGAAAATGACTCTATAAGCCAGTAGGATACTCCTCTAAAACCATCTGCATATAATTTATTTAATAATATTGAGTGATGAACATAATCAAATGCCTTAGATAGATTTAGAAATAAGCCCGCTGTAAAGCGCCCTTCCCTAAGTTAGCCAATAATTTCATTAAGTTGTTTATATATTGCAATGTTTGTGAAGTTATTCGGAAGAAATCCTGTTTGTGTTTCACTAACAAGGAGATGCACCCAGAGTGAAATTCGAGATTTTGATGAAACTTCGCTGATGTGTAGAATGGGCAAAAATAAGGGACCCGTATTTTTTTTTATCGGCCATCTTCCACGTTTGCGGGGTGAAACCAGCCCCTAATGGTTGGGGGTTCAAATCGTATTTCTTAAAATATCTCGAAAACTATAAGAGATAGAGGAAAACTTGAAATTGACGAAATATTACTTTTTGAAAGACCTATTCACCTGTATAGACTAAACTAGGGCCGGGTTCATAAGAGGGGCTGGAGGGGTAAAAATGAGGGTAAATTTTCTTGTACAGTCTGAATATTTCAATGTATCAAATTTTTGACATCATAAATAGAAAGAGCACCAAAAATTATGGGATACGTCTTTTTGGTTTTTTTAGAAATATGTGTGGTATCCAAGCCATATAAGGAAGAAAAAATAGGGTAGATTATATTGCATTATTATTGATTGCAAATACCTTCTAAATTTTTTTATTTTTATGTTTATTTTCATCATGAAAATGTACATTTTTACTTTCCGGTAATGATTCATGTATTTTTCAGTACTTACTTAATTGGTAATTTAGCCATTTGTATATTTGGTTACTAATATTCGACATTCTTATACCTATTTCTACCAAAGTTCTCTGGTCTCCAAGTGTTAATGAATGTTCAAGAAGAAGCAATAATCTTCCGTTCAACAACTGTCTTTATCTTCTTACAAATTCGTTTTTAACCAAATAAAGGCGGTTTATTTCTTTCTCAACATTCAAACTATTTTTTTATTCTTTTTGTATGTTTTATAGGTGTCAACCCCATTTCCCAAATCGCAAAATTTATTACAAAGCACCTGAACAGTGGGCGAAAGAGATTATTGCTTCTTGTCGAGCATTCATTAACACAAGCGTACCAGAGAGCTTTAACTTTCGCAGAAGTAGGTATAAAAAATATCGAATATGAGTAACCAAATGTACACATGGCTAAATTACCAATTAAGTTAGTACTGAAAAATATATGAATCACTATCGAAAAGTAAAAATTTACATTTTCATGATGATAATCAACATAAAAATTAAAAAATATAAAACGTATTTGCAATCAATAATAATCTAATATAATCAACCCTATTTTTTTCTTCCTTATATGGCTTGGGTACGGCACATATTTCGAAAAACGCAAAAACACGTATCCCCTATTTTTTAGTGCTCTTTCTATTTATGATGGCAAAAATTTGATACATTGAACCATTCAGGCTGTACAAGAAAATTTACCCCCATTGTCACCCCTGTAGCCCCTCTTATTAACTAGGTCCTTGTTAAATCTATACAAGTGAATAGGTCTTTCAAAGAGTAACATTTCGTCAATTTAAAGTTTTCCTCTATCTCTTATAGTTTTCGAGATATCTTGAGAAATACGATTTTAACCCCCAACTTTAAGGGCTGGTTTCACCCCCTAAACGTGGAAGATGGCCGATAAAAAAAAAATACGGGTCTCTTATTTTTGTCTCTTCTACACACCAGCGAAGTTTTATCAAAATCCCGAATTTCACTCTGGGTGCATTTCCTTGTAAGTAAATCACACTTACCTAAAAATGATATAATTCGTGCTTGTATTATCTTTTAAAATACTTTTGAGACACACGGTAGTGACGCTACGGGCTTGTAGTTCGCCATGATTGACTTTTCAAGTTCTCACCAGATTTGTATATTGGTAAGACTATTGCTTTTTTTAATCTATCAGGAAATGACACAGTTTAGAGCATTAAATTGCATATATGTGATAAAGGATATGCTACATTAGGGGGTGCCAAAAAAAATTTTTTTGTTTTTTTCTCGTTCTCCGCTCAAAATATGTCTAATGTAGGATATGTCTAAATAAACATCCTCAGCAAAGCACAGCTCAAAATTCCAATTTTTAGAGGTGGATCATCGAACCTAAAGTTTTCCCATTTAAGTAACACAAGAAAAACGATTTTTTATTATTTACTCCTGCAAACTATGAAGAAATTATTTTTCCATAAAATGAATCAAAGCACCTTATTAAGCATTAAATTTTGGACAAAAAATTTCATTGAGTCAAATTTCTATCACTTTCTACAGAGCCTTAAAATTTATATTTCTTTAAATTTTACTTTTTTTTACATTTTCAAGCTAAACTATTAAAGATAGGACAAAAAGTTAAATGACAATATATATATATATATATATATATATATATATATATATATATATATATATATATCCTGCATAACATAGCGAATTTCCGTTTACAATAATTAGTTTTTCTACGAAGGCAGGTTACGTAGAAAACTAGTTTTTTTCACGACAAATTCCCAAAAAACCATGTTTCTGGCATCAGCCGTGTCTGGCTAAGGAACTCATTCAATATTTTTAATAGATTTGAGCGTTACTTTATGGTATTCCATATTTGATATTAGTAAATAAAAACACTTTACTTTGCAAAATACCACTTTTATTGAATATAAAATCTCTTATGACATGTTTCGGTTTATATGACCATTCTCTAACGTGTTTGAGAATGGTCATATTTATATTCAGTAATAGGTTTTTATATTCAATAAAAGTGGTATTTTGCAAAGTAAAGTGTTTTATTTACTAATATCATTCAATATTTTTGGACTCTCAACGTTTTTACCAAATTTCTTAAAATAAGATGTTTCATTCTTGAGTTATCGTGCGGACACTTAGTAAATATATATATATATATATATATATATATATATATATATATATATATATATATATATATATATATATATATATATATATATATATATATGTCCGCACGATAACTCAAGAACGAAACATCTTATTTTTAAGAAATTTCGTGAAAACGTTTACGGTTTTTTGGACATTTTTTGTGAAAAAAATTTGGCGGAATGAGGCGGAAAAATCACATAAAGAAGGTTTTTTTATTTACCATTACTCTATATCAACTAGTTTCCGAGAAAAACGTACTTTTGTAAATGGAAATTCGCTATGTTATGCAGGATGCTGCGACAGAGGTATTTTTTTTAAACCAAAATTTGAACTGTAACCCACTTCTCTAGACTCGAATACCATCCTGAGCTTCTTAGCAGAGTAGTGTGGCTAGCAGTATGCTCGAACGTCACCATTTCTTATACCCATCCAGTTAAAATCCATGGATGGTTTAAACTACTTAATCGAATTTTATTCATAAGCATAACTACAATGGAGCAAGTGGAGCAGTCACTCCAGGGCGCATGACGAAAAGGGGAGCAATAGATAAAATATGGGCACAAGAAGATAGAGTAATTTTTTATTATAAGAAAGTGGTTTTTCATATTGTAGTCCTTAGAGCTTTCGAAAAACATTTGGAAATTTTATTTTTGTTCGCTAGCGGTATTTCTTACGGAAGAGAAAGAAGAAAAAAATGGACATATCGTTTTTTTTTTTTTTGCTTGTTGGTTTTATTTTTATGGAAAAAAGATAATTTTTGAAGTAGGAGCGCTTGAGTTGAATTCGCTTCAGAGCGTAAAATTTGTAGTTTGATTTAATTTATCGGTTTTTGCATCCTGGTTTTCCTTGTTCATGAGATATACTCATTGTGCTACTCCAAAATGATTTTGATCTATTTTTTAAATTCTGTGTCGACATAATACTTAGGTTAATTTTACGACGTAACGTTAACTTTAATCCAACATAGATTTAACTAAAGGGCATAGCCGGGTAAGATAGGGAAAACGGCCCTTGACGCAAAATTGATTATTTTTATAGGAAATAAATACTTCTTAGCCCCAGATACATTCCTACCAAATTTCAACCCTCCGAGGCTAATAGTTTATGAATACATAAACAGATAAAAATTTTCAAAAAAAAAATTTTTTGACGGAATTACTGAGCCGATTTATTTGAGTTTAATATATATTGTGTACCCACCTTAGGCAAAGTAATAAAAAAAAAAAAATTAACGTTATATCCTTTTATTCTACTAATTTTTTTTACATTTTTAAATTTAAGAAAATTTTTTTTTTTTTGGCACTTACGCGTTATTGACACCCACCATTTTTTAATTAATAATATGTCTCTTAGTACTCTATAACATATATTTTTATGGAAAAATTTTAGTTGGTAGAACATAGTGATATTTCAATACAAATGTATGTCATGTTCGGTACTACATATATTACTTATGTATAAAAAGGACCATGAAATAAAGCATCTGCCTTATTTCTGAAACACAGTAGAACTCTAAGGAGTGTAATAAAATGTTCTCTTCCCCCCTGAGTTGCAGTTCTTGAAGTTCCTGTGACGGTCTCAAAAAAATATATATTTTGACTTGTTACAAAAAATATCTTTTAACTTGTTAAAAAATAATTTTCAAGGTTAATCTTACCATGAATCAGAATATTTGAATGAAATCAATAAAATTATCTCAGCATACTTACTAATTAAAATTACATCTAACTCAACAAAAATTATAAGTTTTAGAAACTTCATTTAAATAAAGATAATAATAATAACAATAGTACGTCTTATATGTTATATTGTTTTAATAATAATAAACATTAACTTAATAAATTGGAACAAAAAACTTGAACAATGTTTAATAACAACAGTCCGGCTAAAACCTGTTGTAGTTATAAAACTATGTAGGTAAATTACATGTACATATAACTAACTTGAAGAAAGTAGTGTACATGTGTACGCAATATGTAGCTCGCCCCTCTCACTTGAAGTTTTTGTTGCACTTCTTAAAGGGGTGCAGAAAGTGGATTTTTTCTATAATAAAATTACATACGTTCATAACTACGACAAACAATCTTAGACAAACGTCTACCTTTATCTGCCGTTTGTCTCCTTTTGTTAACACGATGACGGGTCATGGGGAATGATAACGAAATGACCAACTGGTATACTATTTTGACAGCTAATAAACTTTGTATGAAATTGATGACTTCGTAAGATGTGGTGTATGAGCTAACAAAGTTTCACTTGACGTCTTACAAAGGAAAAAACTAACAAAAGAGAAATCAATATCTATTTTGTTTTACTAATAAAAAAGGACAAACGGCAGATGATGTTGCACTTTTGTAAATTTAAACTAGTTTATCGTAGTTATGAATGTATGTAATTATGTTATTTCAGAAATAGAGTAAATATTTTACTTTATAGTCCTTTTTATACATAAGTAATATATGTAGTACCAAACATGGCATGCATTTGTATTGAAATATTACTATGTTCTACCAACTAAAATTTTTCCATAAAAATATATGTTACACAGTACTAAGAGACATATTATTGAACAAAAAATGGTGGGTGTCGGTAACGCGTAAGTGCCAAAAAGAAATTTCTTAAATTTAAAAATTTAAAAAAATTATTATAATAAAGGGATATAACGTTGATTTTTTTTTTATTACTTTGCCTAAGGTGGGTACACAATATATACTAAACTTAAATAAATCGGCCCAGTAATTTCGTCAAAAAAAATTTTTTTTTGAAAATTTTTATCTGTTAGTGTATTCATAAACTATTAGCCTCGGAGGGTTGAAATTTGGCAGGAATGTATCTGGAGCTAAGAATTATTATTTCCTATAAAAACAATCAATTTTGCGTCAAGGGCCGTTTTCCCTATCTTACCCGGCTATGCCCTTTGGTATTTCCATATCCACATATCTACATTTTCTTGGTAGATATCGCTTGTTTGTTGAGAACATGTAAAAATAAAAAATGAGAACCAAAATATGTATTATTTTGTATACATACATATATTAACGTAATATCAATTTTAACTTTCACGTATAAGATGTAACAAATGTGTTCATTGATATCGTATCAGTGATAAATATACCTACAGTGGTCAATGATAAGTTGATAACAATTAATAAAAATATTGGACAAAACTATAAAAGAAGGTTGACAAAATGTATATCTATTTAATAAATTTCTAGACACTGACTGGCAGACAACGCACAGCCTAAATCGTTGGGGTAAAATAAAGAAATTTTGCACAGAAGTTCCCTATGTGACGGCACGTAGGTGAGCACTAAAAAAAGGATTTTCGAAAATTCGTCCCCTAAGTAGGTTAAATAGGGGATAAAAATTTGTATGGAAATTCGTCATTTTGAAATTAGAGACATATAAAAATACTAGCCGTATACCCACCCGATGGGATTTACCATTGGCAACATTTCAGATTTATTAAATAAGATATTATTTACTTTAATTGTCATAGTAACATATTTTTATACATCTCTAACTTCAAAAATGACGAATTTCCACACAAATTTTCATCCCCTATTTAACCCACTCAGGGGACGAATTTTCAAAAATCCTTTCTTAGTGTTCACCTACGTTATATAAGGAACTCCTATGCAAAATTTCATGCTTCTAATTTAAGCCCAACGATTTAAGCTGTGCGTTGTCTGTCAGTCAGTCAATGTTTTTAGAAATTTATTAAGTAGATGTTACTATGGCTATTAAAATAAATACTATTAACGTTGAAAACGTTTATGGGGACTTATTTCAAATTTCAAATGTAATTATATTGCTAGGGTATACTTCTACTAGTATTAATATAAGTTATAAACGAAATTACGAAGAGATTTATTGATGTTTGTAATATTCAAATCCTTGTACTGTTAACGGTGTTAACAAAGCAATAATACAATAAAATCATAAAAATAAGTAAATTTGAGAAATAGTTGTATATTTAGGTACCCCGTAAAATATACACCCCGTGAAAAGACATTAAAACTGAGGACAGACCGTTTCAATCATATAATTTTATTGACTTGATATAGAGCGACTTCCGAAAGTAACTTGCGAGAAAAAACTTGCAAAAAGTATGAAACATGTGTACACGCCTGTGCAAATAATAGTATTCATAATCTTTGTTAAATTTGTTAAACTTGTTAAATGTTATTTATGTTATTCTTCAAAATAGATAAAAATCATGAACGACCTATTTGCAACTGTGTTAATTATTACATATTTGACAGTTATGACAGTTATTTTATAGTTTTAAACCAGTTCTCGATTTCAATTTAACAAATAACATGCCCTTGGCCTTGTTATTTGTTATCGTCGAATTTCATCAATTTTTTCTCGATTTGTTAATTTTTTTCTTCGAAATAACACATTTAACATGTTATAGCATGTTTAACAAAGATTATGAAGACTACTAATATTGTCTGCAAAAATTTTCGCAAGTGATTTTAACAAGCAAAATATTCGGATAAAAATATTTTCTATAAATATTTTTCTACTCCTACTATTAAAAGTAACATTTTGCGCACGGGTAACTATATGTAAAAATTAATAATTGCCCACAGCGTGCCGGAATAGCGTGCGAAGAAATAATATCCCACGGCTTAATATAATAAAAAAAATAAGCTATTTCGTTGATTTAATATATAATCTATATAAATAATTCTAAAAATATCCATGTGTATGTTTATGATTTATTATTGTTTTCATAGTTTCAAAGTATGCTTTGGCAAAAATTTGAACATCTTACAACTGACATTTACTACTTATTTAAATAAATATTAATATAAATTTTACGAAAAAAATGTGCTTGTAGAAAAAGTATAGTGTAAAATACGTGGGAAAAGCTTATTTCTCACTCATATAAATTGTTGCATTCGCTCTGCGGGCTCGCGCAACAGACTCATATTCGTGATAAATAAGTCGCTTTTCCCACTTATTGTACAATATACTATTTATTAACCTAACGGAAATAAGTTTATATTTATACATAACATGATATATTCTCCAAATATTAATGTACAGTTATACAGCCAAATTAAATTGCTTTAATTAACTCATTTTGTAAGTTGTATAATTAAAAATATTGATTCATAAAAAAAGTTGCTTTAATTTTGACCAATATCGTACAATTTTCTTGTGATATACTATAACGATGAAGTATACATAAAAAACATTACATTTTATCGCTAAATATCAATCAAGTATTTCAATTTCAAATATTATCGAGTGCTTGTGAGACATTACTCCGTATGACAAACTTTTGTCTGCATTTCAACACACGCAGTATTCATATGTTCACTTATCGTTCAGCTAAACTGAAACTTTTAAGCACTCGATTTCTTTGGTATAGTATGACCAAAAACCACATGTAAATTAAAAATCACAAAGTGATTGAAAAAATTATCCGGATCGGCCGGGAATCGAACCCCGGATCTCCCAATAACTAGCCAGGCATGTTCACCATTACACCAACAACCCATGTGCTTCGACAGCCAATTGAAAAATTGTAACTGTTTCTCGCATTAGAGAGAGTACTAATACACATAGGTGATTGAATGGTTTCTGTATCGGGCGGCTGTCGAAGCACATGGGTCGCTGGTGTAATGGTGAACACGCCTGGCTAGTTACCGGGAGATCCGGGGTTCGATTCCCGGCCGATCCGGATAATTTTTTCAATCACTTTGTGATTTTTAATTTTAATCAATCAAGTACTCAACTAGCATAACCAATAAGTTATTTTTTTATAAAATAAATATAATAGTTTAATACAAACCTGTATTATTATTTCTATTATGCGAATTTGACCTCCAATTATCATTTCGCCGATAATCTCGACGGAAACCTCGCCTCGTATTATCATCCATATTCACCTGTAAAAAAATTCTTAACTATAGGTATTACACTGATAAATACAATTAGTTTCACATTTTACTTAAGATAGGGTCATTTCGCCGGTACTGGACAGATTTTGATGTAATTTGGTATGATGATAACTTATTACCTGGATCAACATCTAAGATACTTTTTACTCCGGGAAAATGTCTCATTCCCACGGGAAAATAGAAAAACCATTTTGAGCATGTGCACACATGCAAAACTATTGAACGCATTTTGATGAAATTTGGTGTGGTGATAACTTATTACTTGGGTCAATATCTAAGATACTCTTTATTCTGGGAAAATGTCTCATTCCCACGGGAAAATAGAAAAACCATTTTGAGCATGTGCACACATTACGCAAAAACTATTGAACAGATTTTTATGAAATTTGGTTTGATGTTAACTTATTGCCCGAGTCAACATATAAGATACTTTTTATTACGGTAAAATGTCTCCGTCCCTTGGAAAAATATAAAAACCATTTTGAACACGTGCATGCATACGCAAAAATTATTGTTCTATGCAAATTCTGTATAATTATTACACTTATATACTTCTCATTGATTTTATAACAATGCGCCGCGCGAACGTCGCGGGTACAGCTAGTTTTACAATACAAGCGTTTGAAAGTTTTTATTTACATGTACTTCCCATGCAATAGCACATATTTATTATTGAATTTCTACAACTCTCTACTATTGGTCCTCATGAAACCAAATTTTAATATATGATACTTCAGCTCAAAATATTTCAAAATTTTGCAAAAAATGACTTTTTGAAAAAAATGTTACATAACACCTTCATCCACTCACGTCTTCAAATAACAATAGGCCTATTCCTTCCAAAAATGTCTCAAGCTCTCTAAACCAAAGCGTTATGGACCCTTATATGATTTATCCTCTCTCTTGATGATCGGCACGAAATTGTTGTAAATATCTTTTTAGAAAATCACGATACCATGTTAGATTTGGACGATCATCCTTAAGGTTGTTATAGATTTATCTAAAATTACTTGAACTGCGTCAAAAACTTTTTTTACTAGAAATTCACATTCTGAAATATTAATCAGCCACGTAACTACATTATTTTCGCCCTCTACCCCTAATAAAGGATCTTGAGCGCGTTTTTTACCTCATATCTTGTTCTTTCATGTAGCCTTTTATCAACGCGAAGGTCTAAGAATTTTATAACCTCTACTTCTTTACTAATACTTACATTATTACCACGGATTTAAAAAAAAAAATTTTCTCAAAGAATATTCAGAATATAGAGCAGTTTTCCTTCTTAATTTATTATTTGTTTGACTATATTATTTACTTGATTACTTTATTATTTGTTTAATAAGGATGTTATTTAAAAATTTGAAAATATCATCCACATATACATAGAAAAATAAATGGTCGAAAACTAAAAAGTATGTTAGTGTAGTTTTCAGTTTTCGTCCATATTAAAACTTTCGTAATTCATTCAACACAAACAATTGAGAGGACGAAAATTAAATCTCTAATCAAGTAGCCAACAATAATAAATTATCTAAAATAAAGCTTTTCACTATTTCACAATAAGCTAGATTGAAAAAATAACATCAATTTCATTTATTTTGATTGTTTCCGTTTTCGTCCAAGTGGTCGAGAACTGAATTGTTAAAAGGATTGGTAATTTAATAACTGTCTACTAAAATTTTACTACTTAATTTCAAATTATATATAATTTTTACTTCTTGTTACGTTCAATGTGTCTTAAATAAATACTAAAAACAAAAAACAAAACTAAATTATGCCAAAAACAGTATTAAAGCTATGCGGTAGTAAAGCTTTAATACTGTTTTTGGCATAATCTAGTTTTAAGGTACCGTAACTTGGGGTAAGATTGGCCCTTAAGGGTAAGATTGGCCCAAGTCTTGGAAAAAGACAGTTTGATTTACTATTAGTTAGCAAATACAGCTATCAACTTGGTTCTTGTGGTAAATGACAGGTAGCAGCACTGACTATACTCGAATGCTAAGATTGATTTAATTCCATCTTTTCCCACTGCTCAGTGCTGCTCCAACTTCACCGTTACTTCTTGTGAATGTTTTGATGCAAACCAACTTTTGCTTACACATCCAGAACTACTTAAGATTGTTGATTGGTAAGTGTATAACAGCTTTCATTTAATATATATTCAAAATATTTTAAGATTGTTTTTTCTGATACTTACCTTGTTTATTTGTAAAATGTGATTTTGTAAGCTGGGGCTTTGGCCCAAGTATTGGGGCAAGATTGGCCCACCCTGTTTTGTTTTTTTTAATTTTCATTAAAAGAACAGTATATTATGCAATAAGTGCGGGAAATTGTCGATTGCCCACGAGAGTGAAGTTGAGCGCACGATCGTAGTGAGTGCGCTCATTCGCTCAAGTGGGCAATCAACAATCCTGCACGAGTTGCATATACTATTTTTTATTACGAATTTCACAAATTTTTTTCCATTATTATTACTATTTATTATTCCTTTTTAAAATAATATTATTAAGTGTTTGTCTTTTTTTTTTTTGAATTAAAAAAAAGTTTAAATTATTTTGTTGGTGGTTTCTATAGAAATAATATTGAAATATTTATTAAATGAAAAATCAGGAATTAAATGAAAAAAATTTACAAAATTACTTGGAGCGGGCCCTGTCCCTAACATATTGTACACTATCTACTTACGTACAACCACAATTAAAAATGTCGACCATTGTCCCAAATAATACTTGGCATTAATTACTATGACATTTTGTATTTGGGACAATGTTACCCCAAATAAAGGCAAGATTGTCCCAAATTTTCAGAACATCTTAAAATAGAAATTAAATAAGTTCTGAGCTCTAATAACTAATCAATGTATACTTTGAAATATGCAGAGTTCAATAGCTAATAGTAAGAGGAAGTTACCTAAATATATATGAGAAATATAGGCAGTTCACGTAAAAAAACGCACAAAATGGGCCAATCTTACCCCAAGTTACGGTATTAGATTTCTAATAAATTCAAATATGCTCGATACAGTGATGTTAGACAGTGTTGCCAGTTGGGGCTATTTAGCACCAATGAGGGTATTTTTCTTACCAAGCGGCGATAATATTTCATTCCTTGGCTATAGATAGCCAACTAGGCTACTTTTTTCTATTAAAATATTAATTTTATGCTTGTATTTTGTCCAGAAAATTTTTTTTTATTAATTAGCAGTTTTAGAGCCGTAATCATCACTGATGGTCCATCACATAGTAAACATTAGTATAAAATTTTGTATAGTATAAAGTAAAAAAAACGTAAATATAAACGTAAATATAAATAAAAACGTAAATATAAATATAAACGTAACTTATAAATTAATTTAAAACGTCCCGCCTTAACTATCTGCCCGCCATGACGGGGTTGCATCGGGGCTACATGCACGTCGCGGCCAGGCGGCTTCGAACAAAAAAAACCGGCACCGCCTCGATTATGTTTTTATATTACTATTCTATCCTATTGTTTAAAACAGTACAGTAAAATGGACAAATATTGAACCAGCTGGACGACAAACCGGCGAAACGACCCTATACAGGACATAAAGTAATCAAAAAACGAAGATACTAAGATGACATTTTTATATTAAGACACGTGCGATATTCGAAGGAAAAAAATAATTTTATTCTCTGAAAAGCCTATAATATTATTCTATTAGTTATTAAACGTTACCAAATGTTACCAATTCATTAATATATAATTAGGTAGGTAGGTTTATAATTATAAAGTAACTCCTAATAATTAACAAATCGTCAATGTAAATAATGTAAATCGCCAAGTGCATACGCAAATCTAACCCTTAAAGCCTTAAATATTTAAACAAAAATTCAGATAATATTAAAATTGACTGTATTTTTTTAAATAAGTTAGGTATTTAAAAATAAATAAATAAATAGCAAACTAAGTATGTAATAATTATGTAATATTTTTATACAAATATGTAATCATTATAATCGTACTTATAAAGTTTTAACTTACTTCTTTCATTTCGTTCTAGGGTTGCCAGAACATCTCTTTTAAAGAGAACATGTTCTCTTTTTCGATTCCGATCTTTCTTTTTCTTTTTTTATACAAAATTGTTCACTTTTGTTCTCTTTTCTGAAATAAGAATTTTTACTAAATTTTCTTTAATAATCGAACTTAAAGCTGTAATTTCTCTTATTATTTAGAGCTATTAATAGTAACTTTATAGTCGGAGTCCTTGCTCCAGGTAATCTTCTTCTTCAGCTTTTATTTAGATACCATTGCCGATATTAGGTTAAAGGAAGTTAAATTGTGTTATTCTTTTTCTTAAAAATTTTTTATATTTTTCAGATTTTTTTTTGAGGTTTGTTTTGAAGTTGGTTTTATTTTTCTTTTAACATTTCTTTTTATTTTTTCCTGTTGAGTGATCTTGGTTTTATTATCGAATTTTCGTAACACGTTTGTCGGAGTTATGCCCAAAAAAATATATATCAAAATTAAGAACCTCCTCCTTTTTTGAATACATTATTTTTTTAAACAAAGTCTTGTTTGAAAAGAGGCAACCAATATTCGAAACACAACTATTAACAAGTTTTTTTTATAACCATAAAAGCCCCTATACCCAAACGCCTTCAATACTCGAACAGTTTTGATATTTTATATATTAATGAAGTTATTTCTGAAAAAAAACCGATGAATATTAAAACTATTCGAGTATTGTTCGCGTTCGGGTACAGGGGCTTTTCCGTTAGTGGTATTTTGCAAAAGTAAAGTATTTTGTTTATTACATATAGGTATGGAATAACGTAAACTAACGCTCAAAAATATTAACATTTTTTCTATGTATAATTGTGCAATTTTTTTCGTAATAAATGTGTTTATTTCAAATAATTTCGTAAAGTTCTCTTTTTGTTCTCTTTTTTTATTTGAATTGTTCTCTTTATACATTTAGGATTTCTGGCAACCCTATTTCATTCATTACATTTTCATTTAGACTTGTTTGAGATACATATACTTATGTAATAATAAAATATAAAAATAAATACATAAAAATTATGGCTAAGTATATAAAAATTAAACAATACAAATGATCTAATATTAATTTGTATGTGGTGAGAACGTTCCCAAAAAATGCAAAATAGAAAAATATACAAAAAATTACGTACCGATTAACTTCCAAGATTAACTAATACATAAGTTTTGGGCCTTGTCTAATATAAGAATTATTTTATATATTATGTACCTAAATAATAATATGAAAATTTTTATAATGCTTACCAGATATGTAAAACTGAATACACCGAATAAAGTTTTAGATTTCACAAATTTTTGTAAATATTAATTAAATGAAAAATAAATCATATGAGTACCCTGATTTAATATTTATAATAACGATAATAACACAAATACACTGACAATAAAAATATAGAATGGCATTCAGTTTCTACTGACCAATGATGAATCTATGAACCCTATGAACGCGATGAACGCCATGAACACGATCAGCAGGATGAACAGTGAAAATGTAAAAAATTAAAAATACCCCGACTTATAACACTTATGTATATAGATCACATTGATTATGTTAATAAAAAGGGGAATCCCTAAATAACTCATGCGCATGTGTATACATACACCTGACTCACATGCCACGTAGTGTCATTGTTAATGTTCGAAATCTTGCGGTGCTGACAGGACCGTACTTATATTTTCAAAACGTTAAAAAATCGGGGTAAATACATTTTTTTTAAAAAAAATTGTATCGGTATATTCTCTATTAACCATCAGCTGTTAATAAAAATTAGTTTCAAGTTACAAAAAAGCGTTATTTTAAAAAAGTACAAAAATTTTAACTTTTTTAAAATTAAAATTGTTGAAAATTTGACTGACTGACTGTAACTTAAAACTTGTTAATAAAAAATAAGCTGTCATTTAAAAAAAGATTTTTAGGAAAACAAAATAATGTGTTGTCTCTCTCACATTTTACTGGAAGAAAAAAGATAATTGATACACATAAATCATTTACTTATAAGATCAAAACATACTTTACACAATACATAAAATTAAAATCGGACCAAGCAAGTTGTGACAACAAATGTATACACGCATATCTAAAATATATTCAAAACATATCAATATAAGAGGATATTGTCCGTATATAGGCATCCATAATTACCTGTTGTATATTATATTTAAAATCGCATCAAAATGTTTTATCTAAAGAAAATAAACAATTTTTAATACCTTAAAAAAATAAAGACAATACTGTCAGCCCCGTAACCTCTTCGATCACTAGTCATTCATTGTATACGTGGTATACGTGGTATACGTCGTATATGGTCGTGATGGTCGTCTTTGTGTATCGAAGTGATAGACGGAGTACAGGCAACTAGGCAAGTGTTTACCAAGTTTACCAATGTGGCGATTGGCTTCAAAAAGATAATGTGTACTCCACAGAACAAATAGAACGAATACATCTATCTCTTTTCTGCAATCACTTATGTGCTTTTATGTGCATCTTAAGCTGGTCGCACATTGGATACGATTTTGTATGTACGTATTTATACGACTCTTGTTGTACGAACTGAGCTCGCACACTGATTACGTGTTTGTCCGACACTATTAGTTAATTATTAGCAGTTCTCTAATAACATTCATTCGACATGAATCTATATCTTTTAGCAAAATTGACTTCTAACACGTAAACTATGCCGTCGTCGTTATCGTAGAACCGAGTGGGTAAACGAATTATATGCAAAAAGGGATGAATTTGGTGAATTTCATTATGTAATGACAGATTTGATGTAATTTAATCGTACGTAAACGTAAATAAATTCAAACAAAATTGAATTGTGTCGGATGTCGTAACTGTACGTATGTATACATACGACTGAATCGTATACAGTGTGCGAGCTCTCATAATACATCATCTCTCAGAAACGATCGCACGTACTCGTATGTATACGTACAACTGAATTTCGTACGTAATCGTATCCAGTGTGCGACCGGGCTTAGGCTGCTTAATCCTCATTCATTCGTCAGCACTCAATGGGTATGTTTCAATTGTTGTTATATTGGTACCTCTCGTATTAACACGGTATATGTACGTGGTATACGTACATCATACGTTCCACCACCACGTAGATATTATGTATGTATGTATGCAAGACACTAATACACAACACCCAACGGACTAACACACACAACTCCGCGTGTACATATATAACATACTGGGGGTTTATTTTCCATCCTTTGTGGTTACGCTCGTTTCCCTAGTATAGACATAGTAATGTTCGTTCTCTTTGTTCTCTGGTGTACTCCATTGTGTGGTACATACACGTTCTGATATCTGCTGGTCGTATACATCGTATATTATGTTCTATGGTCGTATACCTCGTATAGAGTGTATTCGTTGCCCTCATCACTTACTTCTAAATGATGTAGACACATGCGCACACTAATAAAAAACGGTGCGGAATTGACATTGCTAATTCTTTAACACGTTAACGGTCACGTCGGATTTTGAAGAAAAGCCCAACTTATACAGTACTTTTTCTCAATTATATTCAAGGTATTTTACATTTTTAGATTAATAATGGGTCAAGGAAAGCGTTATTGATGTATTTTTCTTTTTTCTTTTTATGACGTTTATTGACGTTGTGTCTCAAATCAAAGACTTACATTACTATGATATAAACACAACGTTAATGGACGTCATGATGACATCATGCGTATCATACGCAGTACAATGTAATGACATAAGAATATTAACTGTCAGATGTGAACTATGAAGGTTATAGAATTCATTTTCGATTTTAACAGCAGTAAATTCAGCAATATATTGAGTAAAATCAAATATTATTGGAAATATCTGATAATAGAAATGTCAAAACTGGATGTACAAAATTTTTTCTTTGAACATAGGGGCGAATTCAGTTTTTCGAAGGATGATGTAAAGCAGTTAATTTGCTCTTATCGTAATGTAACGTTGAATCAAAAATATATTATTGCTGAAGACATCCCATGTTCATTATGTGGCATGAGGGAATTATTGGATATATGTATATATATATACCATTTTCTACTATCGTGCCTGTGATTCAATCATCTTAGGATAAATTATCTATCAACATATGCGTCCACCTTTAAAATTCAATTTTAGTTTGAGAAACATCGATAAAAGTTTGAAAAATATTAATATACAGATATAACTGCCTTAGGTGAAAGGATTTCTGAAGAGTACTAAATAATAAAACACAATTATATGATATCAGCTTTATTTAAGATATAACAACTACAAATTCGTTTTAATTTGTTATATGCCATTCTTCAAAGCATTCGGGACACAACACTGGCTTGTCTAGACAGCCTTTGCATCTATACTTTGATTCTTTTCGAATTCCCCTTTTTGAACACATTCTGCACCTAAGAAAAACAGATTTTTTGGTCGATTTTGATGTCGGGTTAATGGGATTCGTTTCTGGCCAGTGATCCCCATTTTCCTTACTAGATTCATCTACCATATTTTTTTGACTTCGCCTGTTATCATTTTTTTTTCTAGCCATTAGGTGTTTTGCTTCAATGTTATGAGGAATTTTTAGTAAGTTTTTGATAAGTTCATCCCTGAATTGAAGAAATGTATAACTTTTAGATTTGCTTTTGCAATATTTGCGATAAATATAGAATGCGTTCCACACACAAATGTCAAGAAGGTGGAAAAAAACTTTCTTATACCAGCGAATGGTTTTTCTTGGTGATGAATAAGTAGAAATCATCTGGTCAAGGCGATCAATTCCAGACATATGTAGATTATATGTACTTACTTCTTCTGGTTTAATTTTTTCCACACCAAATTTATTTTTCACAGTTATTAGACGTGGATGGTTACGAGTTGTTATAACAAGTACGTCACGTTTATCTCTCCATTTGGAAACGTACACTTGTTTTTTTCTAACCCAAAAATGCTCACCTTTTTTTAATTTTTTTTTAATCAAGTCTTTGGGATTCCCTGTTCGGTTCGATCTTAGCGTGCCATTTGTATGAGTCCTAAAACTTAGTAGTTTGCTAGATAACTCATAGCTGTTATAGTAATTATCCATAAATAATTCATGTCCTTTGAAAAGGTAAGGTTTCATTAACCTTAATACTAAAGCCGAAACTTTGCTGTTATCAACATCATCATTGGTTCTCGCACCACTATACATTTCCATATTCAAAAGATAGCCGTCAGAGGTAGTCAGTTCAAAGAATTTTATACCATATTTAAATCTTTTACCTTTCATGTAAACTCTGAATCCAAGTCTGCCTCGAAAATATAACAAACTCTCATCAATTGTAAGTTCCTTAGTTGGACCGTAAACTGCTTGGTACTGATTAATAATCATATCTATTAGGTGTTGTACTTTATTGTTACCTTTTGATTCCAAAGGAGAGCAACATACAACCCTAACTAATTGTTCAAATCGTCTTCCGGACATAACGTAACTAAAAATTGGATGGAAATAAAGAACGTCTTTGTGCGAAAAATAACGACGCATGTTGCAAGTAGATATTTGACCTTGTAGTAGACACAATCCCAAAAATTGTTTCATCTCATCAGTAGTAACAGAATGGAAAACTGACCATTTTGATCCTTTTTTCCTACGCTTAGAATTTTGTGCTAAAGTTGTACCATAGTTGTTAGTACATTCAACAACGTAACTTAATATATTCGGAGTAAAAAAAAGTTCAAAAACTTCCAGCGGACTCCAGTTTGGATCAACATTAACTTTCAAACCAGAAGTATTCTCATCGAAATTGAATTCAGGAACAGGAGCAGTTGTATTTTCCCAACTATCGTTTATTGCGTCAGCACTTACAGAGATTATTGTTTCTGGTTCGAAACAGTTGTTTTCGAATTCTTCTTCTTCTTCTGCTGCTGAAGAAGTTGACTCCAACCATTCTTCCTCTATCTCATACTCGTTGTCAAATTCGTCACTCTCATCTTCGTACAGATCGTATGGGTCATATTCTTCTTCATCGTTAACACTATCACTAGAAAACAACTCAGTCCACGGATCCATCTAAAATAAATTTCCCAAAATAATAAATATAATACTTCTATTATATTTCAAGAAAATATAATAATAGCAAATCTTTATTAATAGAAAATAATAATAGAAAAACTTCTCGAAATAACATACAAGTAAAATATCTCAAAAATATAAGCAAACGTTACAATAATAAAATAACAACAATAATAAAACGCAATTATATAGTTACATAACTGAATACGTGAATAACATACCTAAATACACTACGCATAAGCGGGTTCTACACGATGCTACGAACGTTCCTTCCAACATTCGATCGAACGTTTGAGGCAATTAAGTTCGATAGTTGGTGCGACGAATGTATCTGCTACACGGTGAGTCGAATGTTTGATCCAATACGAATGATAATGTGTTGGTACTCAGTGGACAACGCTGTTATCTGTCTGATGTTATCTCTAAAGCAGCTTCCACATTCTCGCCGAGGTTGAACGAGTCGAGAATGTAGAGGGTCACTTCGTTGTGCTTCGCGGTTGGTGTTTCAATGCTATTCTTATGCCTCGGCCAACCTCGCGAGCACAGAACAAATAGAACGAATAAATCTGTCTCTTTTCTGCAATCACTTATGTGCTTTTATGTGCATCTTAGGCTGCTTAGTCCTCATTCATTCGCGAACACTCAATGGGTATGTTTCAATTGTTGTTATATTGTTACCTCTCGTATTAACACGGTATATATACGTGGTATACGTACATCATACGTACCACCACCACCAGACCACCACGTACATATTATGTATGTATGTATGCAAGACACTAATACACACAACATTCAACGGACTAACACACACAACTCCGCGTGCACATATATAACATATTGGTGGGATATTTTCTGTCCTTTGTGGTTACGCTCGTTTCCCTAGTATAGACATAGTAATGTTCGTTCTCTTTGTTCTCTGCTCGCGAGGAACTACTTCGTCCAACTTCGGCGAGAATGTGGAAGCTGCTTAATGTTATACACTGATGTTGTCTCTCTTCACATAAACGAGTCGTGCGCAACCAACGAACGCAACCAACACTGACCTTCAAACGTTCGAAGCATCCCTTTGACTCGGTGCAAGAATACCGACATCGAACGGGACACGACCAAATGCGAACCTTTGACGCTCGACATTGGACACTCGTAGGTTCGAACAACGGCTACACGATGCTATGAACCATCCAACGTCGAATGTTGGAAGGTGTTCGTAGCATCGTGTAGCAGCGGCTATATATAGTATATACTATTAACCCGCGCAAAGTATAATTTAAATCTTTGAAATTTTTGTTAAAATGTAGTTTCCCGGTTTGTAACACGCATGCGTATTGATTTTTTCGACTGCATCAAACGCAGCCATTAAAGAGTGGACGTAGCCGACGTAGCTGGCTGCTACTAATTAATGAAAATACAATACTGAAAGAATAAAAAACGAAGCACTACTTTTTTTAAATTAATCTGCGACATTTTCTGCTATACTATGAATATTTGCAATGGAATTACTAAAAATAGCAGGCGTATCACGTAAAATGGATAGAAATTGTTGACGTCATATGACGTTGTGTATGCGTTACCGAGGTTTCACTGGACGTCATATGACGTCAATGACCGGGAACGTGTTAAAAAATTGGAAGGGGGCAAGGAAACGGGCATTCAGAGACGCTTAATTTCAAGTGGTCAGCGTAAGTGTAGAAAATTGTAACTAGTTGGGAGCCCAGCGGGAGCCCGACACGCAGTTTCTTGTTTAGTTGTTATTCGGTCGTTGTGGAGTGTGTTGTGGATCGGATATTTTTCTTTTAATTTTTTATTTAACAGCGAAATTTAAATAAAAAAAAATATGAAGTGTGTGGTACAAAACTGTAGAAATCGATCGGAGGAAAAAAATAATGAAAATAAAGGGATTTCCTTCTTTAAGTAAGTAAATATATTTATTTATTGTTGGTTTGTCAAAGCAAAGTCAGCCATATTTACATAATGTCTGTGCACACACACAAACACAAGGTGGTTACGTCACATGCTATTGCCATATTAGGAAACCAGGGTTGGCTTTGATACGATAAGTGAAATTCTTGTTAATTATTTTCTTATTTATTGTATTTTTCATTAAAATTAATACATTTTTAAATTATTTTGTTACATTTATATTATGTTTCTCTTAAAATAATTACATTTAAGATATTTATCACTAATAATTATTATGTTATTACATTTTTATGTAAAAATAAAGTTTTTTAGATTTTCTAAAAATTAAGCAGAATTTTTTTTATTTTATATAGCTGTAGTTATATTAATTTTTTATTGAAATTATTACGTTTATAATATTGGTTTAATATTAATTTCATTAATTTAAATTTTTCCAGCTTTCCAAAAGATGTTAAAACTAAATTAGCGTGGGTTAATGCTATTAATAGAATGGACTGGATTCCATCGAAATATTCTCGAATTTGTTCGAAACATTTTAATAATGAATGTATGTATACAACAAAGGCGGGAATTCGTAAATTATTACCTGGAGCAGTTCCTACGTTATATTTGCAACCAGTAAGTGTTACCATATTTATAGTAGTGTTAAAATGTAGTTTATATTTACGTGTAAATTTTACTTTAAGGCTACAACCGACCAGTCGAGATGTGATAAATATACACAAACAGATTTTCAAGAAAATACACCTCTGTTAGAATTTGAACGTTGTTCGTCACCTTTATCAAAAGTGAATGTAGATTTGGCGTCAACATCCTCTGGTTCACAAACTGTTGAATCTTCTAGAACATCTTCATTATCTTTTACACCAGAACCAATTAGGTCACCCACACCTGAACCGTCAACTTCTTACGATGCTCAGTTTATAAAAATCTCTGTTGATGATACACCAACAAAAATGAAATTAAAACATGAAATAAGACGTTTGAAGCGTATATGTGAAAAACAAAAAAGAACAATAAGACGGCTCCAAGCTAATAAACGGAGAAGTAAGAAAAAAATAAACGATTTAAAAACTCTGTTAGATAGTATTGATAAAAATTCTTAAACGAAGATGAGTTGACATTTTTGACCAATATTACAAATAACGTATCTTTTTCTGAAATTGTTTCAAGACAGATTTCAAAAACAAAAGGCCTCCCGCTTAAACGTCAATATTCACCTGATCTTCGGTCATTGGCCCTTACTTTACATTTTTATTCACCCAAGGCGTATGAATTTGTTCGTGAAAAATTTAATACGTGCTTACCTCATGTTGAAACCCTTCGTAAATGGTATCGTGCAGTTGACGGAAATCCAGGTTTCACTACTGAAGCATTTAAAGCTTTAAAATTAAAGTCAGAAGATGCAAATAAAAGGATTATTGCGAATTTGGTCATAGATGAGATGGCGATTAGACAACACGTTCAATGGGACGGTAAAGGTTATACAGGATATGTTGATTTTGGTGCTTCGATTGATATTGATAATGCGGCTATCGCAAAAGAAGCACTTGTTTTTCTTTTAACTTCTCTCACTGAACATTGGAAGATACCTGTTGGCTACTTTCTGGTAGATGGAGTTACAGGAAGTCAACGTGCAACTTTAGTACAGCAATGTCTGCAAGAAGCACACAACGCTAACGTTGATGTGGTTTCTATAACGTTTGATGGTTGTCCGGCAAATTTATCAATGTTAAGACATTTAGGGTGTTCACTGAATTTAAATAATTTTAATAGTTTTTAAACATCCTACAAGCAAGAAGGATGTCGTCATCTTTCTTGATCCATGTCACATGATAAAGTTAGTTCGAAATTGCTTCGAATTTAAAAAAGTTTTCATTGATATAGATGGAAATTCTGTTGATTGGAATTATTTAGTTAATTTACTAAATATTCAAATTAAAGAAAAATTCGACTTAGTTGATAAGTTAAAAAAAGACCATATTTACTTCTATAACAACAAAATGAAAGTTAAATATGCAACACAGTTATTTAGTAACACTGTCGCTGATGCTCTAGTATTTTGTCAGAAAATTTTAAAATTTCAAGAATTTGAAAATGTTACTGGAACAGTAACATTTTTAAAAATAATGAATAATCTATTTGATATTTTAAATTCTAGAAATATTAATAATTTGGGATATAAAGTTCCTTTAAATAAATCAAATAAAAATGAAATATTTCAGTTTCTAGAGGATTGCAAAGTTTATTTATTAAATTTAAAAACAGCAGATAATATTCGATTGGTTGATACAAATAGAAAATTAGGTTTTATTGGATTTTATTGTTGTATTGAGTTAACTAAAACTCTTTATAAAAATTTAATCGAAACTGGATTAATGGATTATTTACCAATGTACAAATGGTCACAAGATTTAGAATTATTTTTTTGTAATATAAGGTCAAAAGGGGGTTTTAACAATAACCCTACGGCTGAGCAATTTAAAAGTGCATATAGAAAATTATTAACCCATATGGAGTTAAGAAAATCATTTACCGGAAACTGTATTCCGTTACAAAATATATCGATATTACATTTTTCATCAGCCATAAAAAAAAAAAAATAAATTTTACGTCCAAAAATCATAGATCATTAGAAATTACTGATGATAATATTGATTTAGATGAATTTAGTTTATACTCAAATTTTAATATGTCAGTTGATTCTTTTGAACTTTCTGAGTACAGCAAACAAATAATAACATATATTTCTGGATTTATTGTTAAGATATTGATTAAATTAATTAAATGTGAATTTTGTGTAAATAGTTTAATAGCCACAAATAAAATATTTGCACATAATTTAATCGAAATGAAAGATCAGTATGGACGAGAAGGGCTAATATATCCATCTAATGATGTTATTAAAATTTGTGAAGAGTCGGAGAAAATAATAAGAGTACATTTTATTGAAAATGATGATAAAAAAGTATTATCAAAACTTAAAAAACTTAATATTTTATATAAAATTTCAAAAAAATTTATCGGTGTTAAGATATTCCAATCATTAGAATTACATCAGTTTGACCAGTATCCAAACAATGCTAATCATGTAAATGAATTAATACGAGCTATAAGTGAAAAATACATCGATGTTAGATTTCATTATTTTGCGAAAATAATTAATACAAAAGAAAGTCGTCGACATATTTACAACAAATTAGTTTTATTTCAAGGAACGTAAGAAGTAAGAACAGATGTAAATTTTTTTTTCAAATAAAATACTTCTTAAACGTTTTATTTATTTATTTATTTATTTTATTTTTATTTTATTTATTTTTTTTTTTTTTTGTTTCATATAGTACATAATTTTTTTAAATATCATCAGTAGTCAATAGTACTTGTCAGATTTGTATAGAGTGGCAGAACATCGCACGCTTAATAATAAACCGAAATAAGTCAAAATTTCAGAATTCGAACTTCTTGTAATAAACCGAACTACCATAGCTCAAAGAATGGGTACAAGCCGATCGCCACATGAAAAAGCAATATAATATTGCTTTGTTTCGCGTGGCGATCGGATTGTACCCATTCTTGGAGCTACGTTAGTTTGGTTTATTACAAAAAGTTAGAATTCTGAAATTTTGACTTATTTTGGTTTATTATTAAGCGTGCGACATGTATTTATTTGATAAATTACATTTTAACAATAATGGTCCCCTCATATACAGTTTATATCATTTTGTTTTATTTTTGAATTTTCCTTAATCCTACCCTGATTATTTTATGTAGTAATAAATATGTTGTATCATAATAGCCTGGTGCGCATGCTCGCTGTGACGTATGATGACGTAAGTTTTTGGCGACAAATGTTATACAAGCTACGGAATAGTAGCGTGGTCCTTTGCTTAATTTTAAACATTTTGAATGCGTTGGTACAAATATTTGTATCTGTCAAATACAATTTGTTGGTAGTGTTACAAATTGTTTTTACGCGTTTTTCTTTAATTTATTGAACTTTTGGTGGTTAAAAATCAAGTCACAAATAGTTTAAAATATTTTAATACTTATACAGTGCATAAATTTTTACTTAAAAGTATTTCACACTTTATTTTTCTAAAGCAGCTTCCACATTCTCGCCGAAGTTGGACGAAGTAGTTCCTCACGAGGTTGGCCGAGGCATAAGAATAGCATTGAAACACCAACCGCGAAGCACAACGAAATGACCCTCTACATTCTCGACTCGTCCAACCTCGGCGAGAATGTGGAAGCTGCTTAACCTATAGAACTGTTCCTAATGAGCACAGGGTCGTATTTAAATATATTGCACCTTTTTTCATATTTGCATTTACTAAAAATATTTGTTTAAGCAAATTTTTTTGTTTGCATTAACTTTCAAAATTTTATGTATTTAATGGATAATTTAAATAAAATTTATAGTTAATTTAAATGGAACTTTTAATTGAAGGCAAGACTACGATAAGTACGGCGCCAAGATTTGATGACACTTCCTTATAGAACTTGACAAAATAAAACGAAAAACAAAAATAAAATTTTTCGAGATCTCGCTTCGTTTTCGAGTTAAACCTGTTTTTGTATTCCAATAAATTGTATGTATGGAATTTGGGCACGAGTACGATATCCGAGGCGACAAAATTTGACAAGCGGATTTTGGCATTCTAAGCAAAAAGTAAAAAATTTTGAAATTCGCCTTAGTTTTCGAGATATCGATCATTAAACTTGTATTTAAGTTTTCATGAAGTTCGGATATATTGTATTTGGGGAAATACTGGTGAAATATATTTATATCAAAAATCGAAGTTTATTGTCAAAAGTGGCCTAACATTCAGGCAAACAGTAACCTTAACTAACCTCACCACTTAGTTTTTATATCAAAAATCGAAGTTTATTGTCATAACTAGCCTAACTTTCGTGCAAAGGCTAACCTTAAATACAAGTTTAACGATCGATATCTCGAGAACGAAGCGAGATCTCGAAAAATTTTATTCCTATTTTTCGTTTTATTTTGTCAAGTTCTATAAGGAAGTGTCATCAAATCTTGGCGCCGTACTAATCGTAGTATCCCCTAATTGAACTTTAATTTTAATTAATTGTATGATTATATTTACAGAAATGCCAGGTGCTCGTTGTTCCATGATCAATTGCAAAAATTACTATGATCATACTAAAAATCTAGGGATTCATTATTTCCGTTTCCCACGCAATCGACTTGTATTACAAGAATGGTTGGATGTCACAGGACATTTAAATGATGAAAATTTCAATCCAAAAACCCGGTATGTTTGTTCTGATCATTTTAAAAAAGAAGACATTAATGAAATGGTGACAATAAAAGGAATCAAGTACTTACTAAATAAAAATGCTATACCAATATCTGCTCCATCAAAAATATCTTGTACAAGCACTGCAACTACTAATATTCACAATCTGGACATAGATGAACCGTCCGTTAGTAATAACAAAATTGTTAACGAGATTGAGCTTCTCAGAAACCATATTAAAAAACTAAAAGCGGAAAACAAATCTTTGAAGCGCCAGCTAGCAAAACATAGTCAGCAAGTAAAAGAAAAAACAATAAATGATGAAGTTGAAAAACGAGTCAATAATATTTTATCCAAATTTTTAACTCAAAATCAAATTGACATAATTACTGAGAAAAAGAAGAAAGTAGTTTGGACTAGTCAGGAACTAACAAATGCATTTACTTTGAGGTATCTTGGTATTCCAGGCTACCGTTACGTTAAGGAAAAGCTAAAATTTCCATTGCCAAGTAAATATATATTTATATATATTTTAACAAGTATGCATACTTATTAAATGTACTAATGCATATTTTTTTTAGGTTTATCAACATTACAAAAATGGGGATCGAGAATGAATTTGAAGCCCGGAATTTTTAATGGTGTGTTAAATTTTATGAAAATTAGCGACCAAAAACTGAGTAATAAAGAAAAACTTTGCGTTCTTTCATTTGACGAAATGAAAGTGAGACGAGTTGTAGAATACAACCAAAAAACCGACCAGATTGTCGGACCACATACGCAAATGCAAGTAAGTTTTGTTAGAGCATTATTTTCAAATTGGAAACAACCAGTTTACTCAGATTTTGATAAAAAAATGACAAAAGAAATAATCAACAACATTATATTACGACTTTATGAAGTCGACTTCACAGTAGTGGCAATCGTGAGCGACTGCGGCAGTTCAAATATGGGACTATGGAAAGATTTGAATATAAATATGAATAACGTTTTTTTTTAACCACCCAATTACTGGGGAACCAATATTTGTGTTTGCTGATGCACCTCACTTACTAAAGTTAATTAGGAATTGGTTTCTGGACACAGGCTTTGTAACAGAAGGTGGTGATGTGATAAGTAAAAATTCAGTTGAGGAACTAATAAATAAAAAAACTGAAGTTAGTTCAGTTTGGAAAATAAATTTAAAACACGTCAGATGTCAGGGTGTTGAGCGACAAAATGTTCAATTAGCTACAGAACTGATGTCTCACACTGTAGCTACGGCAATAAAACATTATAATTTGGGTGAAAATGCGTTGCTTGTTAGCGAATTCATAGATAAAGTCAATTCGTGGTTTGATATAATGAATTCGCGGACATTGAACTGTAATGTGCCTACAAAAACACCATACGGAACAAATTTACAAATGCAATCATCATTTTTAGAAACATTTGAAGCATTAGTAAAGTCAGTTCGATGTGTTGGTAAGAATAATTTACAAATATTTCAAAAAGCAATTATTATTTCAATAAATTCTTTAAAAGAATTATATAATTATTTGTTTAAAAAATATAATATTAAATTTTTATTAACGCATCGGTTAAATCAAGATTGTTTAGAGAATTTTTTTTTCACAAATAAGAACTCGTGGTGGTTTACATGATCATCCTTCACCGCTCAACGCTCTTAACAGGATACGAATGATCATTTTAGGAAAGGCTCCTGATCAGTTACAATGTAAATCAAATGTAAAAAAATGTAGATGAAGATGAGATGTTATTAAGCAAACTCTTAAAAGAAATTGTCATTACATATTTTTGTAATATATTTTTTGTATATTTTGTATATATTTTCACTAATTATAAAATTGTTAAAATTTACTGGAAATAATATTAACTTCCCATTATAACTTGATTTTTATCGCATAACAATATATATGTTTAAATTTTAGTATAAATGCCGTTGTTAATTCTGTACGTACAATTGAAAAAATAAATCAAATACGGTCCTGTGCTGTGTGAATGCGCTTTAGCTATAGTGAATTCCGTAACCTCCCATATCAACAAACCTTGATATATATCTATGGTCGTGTCCATTTATGTACAAAACACAAACGATACTGCGACGTTCGCCAGAAAATTTTGTTAGCCTAACGTTAGCTAGGCTAACGGTTACAAACCACAGAGTACAGAGATACAGCAACTATATCATGAAATCTGCAGTGTGAATTTTTGTGTACCTTAGGCTACTTAGTAGTCACTCTGTCAGTGGAAGTCGATGAGTGTAGGTCAATCGCATTGTTGTTACATCCCCACACGGAGCCATATACACGCGTGTAGGATCATATATGTATATGTATAGGACAGCACGGCCACGTGACGACCACTACCACCAACGATAACTAACACAAACACAATACCGCACAAATACAAAGTAAACCCGGTGACGTATATAACATATTTTCTATCTCTTACTGGTTGCAGTAGTATAAAGATAGATATGTTGTCTCTACTTCTCTGTGTTACAAACCAGAGCCCTGATTCAAAAAATTAATGCACATTAAATATTTTTTCACGGTATAAATACTTACATTTCTGAAGTACAGCCACATTTAAAGATTATGGAATAAAAACAAACGGTCATCATGTTTTAATATCTAATGCAGAGTTGGACAACCCGCGGCTCGCTTTAAACTTTTTTTGGCCCGCGAAATTCATCATGCTTATACAAAATATATTTATTTTATAATGACCAAGGTAGTGACAACCAATGTACTAAAAAAAATACATTACTTGTGCATCCGCATATTCAAAAATATATTACATAATTTTATATGCGGCTCGCGGAGTTATAATGCGCTTTCAAAGTGGCCCGCAAGATCATTTAGGTTGGCCACCTCTGCCCCTATGTTCATTTTTTGAATGCGAGCTCTCTGGTGTGTAACGGTGCAAGCTTCCGTAACTAACGTTAGGCTAACAAAATTTTCTGGCGTGCGCCAGCACTGTATAACACAGTACATAGGGAAAGATAATGCCAACCAATTTTCGTGATTTTTGTACTTTCTTTTTTCAATACCTAATTTTACAATTTTAATTTTAATAATTAATTTTAATTTTAATAACTAACCTTTTAACTGCTTTTAAATTATACATGTAATTGTGAATCATAGAACGTATATCAAGCAGATTGAATATATTTTTTTTTAAATCTAGTAACTTTGTCTATGCTGCCCTCTACCGAAACACACTAAAAGTTGACGTTTCATTTATGAAAAAGAAATTATTTTTTAAAAAATACGCTGTCACAAATGTTTTTAATGGTATATTTGAAATTCACAAACGATTTTCGATCGATTAAGTGCCCGGAAGTCAATATTGCAATAAATTTTAGAAAATGTTGGCTATTCACACACGTTTAATTAACAATTAAATAATTAATTAACTAATTAGTCACAAACGAAAATAACAGCGTCACAAACATTCACAAACGATTGATCGAAGCAAAAATAAAAAAATCTCATTTTTTTAAATTTATGTTGGCTATTCGAACGAGGGTATAGATAGGGCTACAAACAAAGAAAAAGAAAAAAATCAAAGATCCCAACATTAAAAAAGTAAACCCTAGGAATTTACAAAAAATAAATTATACTAAACTATGTTGATAAAACTGAACATTATTTAAAATTATACCGTATTGTCACAGATGGTGGCACCTGTACCAGTGAATATATACATATGACAGTATTTTGAGCCGCCATATTGCAGGAAGAGTTGCCATATAGCGGAATTTAACAAAGAGCCTATTCATAACAACGCTGCTCGTTAGCCATTCGCAAACACAGAATTTGCTTGCGGCCATTTGCAAGCTTGGCCGCTTGCAAACATATTGTTTAACTCTTTAAATGATTAAGACGAGTTAACTCGTCCTGCAATATGGCGGCTCAAAATCCTGCTAAGTATATGTAATATTCACTGGTACAGGTGCCGCCATCTGTGACAGATTTTTCGAAATACGGTATAATTCGAAATAATGTTCAATTTATTAACATTGTTTAGTATAATTTATATTTGTAAATTCCTAGGGTTCACTTTTTTAATGTTGGGATCTTTTCTTTTTTTTCTTTTTTTGTAACCTTATCTATTGTATAATACTTACCACTGGCAGTAAAAAGTCCGGCATTTTGAGACAAAAAAATTTTTCCATATGGTTTGTTTAAAAGCGTTAAGAGTCCTTGTAACTTAACATGTATCCTTACTTTTTGGGTGGGCAATCGACAATCCCGCACGAGTTGCACATACTATTTTTTATTACGAATTCCACATACTTTTTTCTATTATTATTATTATTACTATTTTTGACATTTTATTACTTTTTAAAATAATATTTTAAGTGTTCGTCTTTTTTTTCTGAATTAAATCTTGTTTAAATTACTATAGAAATAATTATGAAATATTTATTGAAGGAAAAATCAAGAGGCGGCTTTGTGTGTTTTAATTAAATTTTGCGTGTTTTGTTGTCAATTTGCGTGTGGAAAGTTACTTTCCGCCCGCAAAAAAGTATGTGGGAAGAGTACAGTGGGCAAACAGCTATTTTGCGTACAGAAATGTGTGCGCCAAGTTAGTACTTCTCCCGCATGAATAATAAAAAAGTAATTTGTAATTTGATTAAAAGTAATCACGATTACATGTAATCAGATTACATGGTAATCAAATTAAATGTAATCGCGATTACAAGCAACTGGATTACATGTAATTGCGATTACATTAAAGAAATGGAATCGTAATAAAATGTAATCGCGATTACATGTAATCTGATTACTTGTAATCGGGATTACATGTATACGCGATAACATGTAATCAATTGCGCCCAACACTGGTTTTAGCAATATACTTCGACTTTGATATAAAAACTAGGTGGTGAGGTTAGTTAAGGTTAATTTAAGTTAGTTTAGGTTAGTTTGATTAGTTTACGACTAAAACTGCATTTTCGGGAAAAGAGTAATTATATTTATCACTTATTTCAAGATTTTTAACGGACCAATTTCGATTTAATAACTGCTCACAAGTTACTGACCATTTATTAATTTTACTGACCAATTGGATTTTTAACAAGCCAAATATTTATTGAATCGCTCATATTAAAATATTTTACTACCCGTTTCTATCTTTTTACTGCTTACATTTTACAGCCAAATCTGTTATTAAACATACCGTTTATATTTTTTTACTGACCAAAACTGTAATTTTCTACTGACCGTTTAAATCATAGTCGTTAAAAAAGACAAATTACGATATAGGAAATGACAGCGTCAGGGCTTTTCATCGCTCAGAAAATCAGTAGTTTTTTATGTAGATTCTGAAAATTTATTGAGTTTTAAAATAGTTCTATTCCTACCGCAACATTTATGCTAAACACTTGGATTGCTAATTTTACGTTCATTTTTTTAGAAATCGTTAGGAGATACATGTTTAGCAGTTATTTTAGGCAGTTTTAGGGCAAATTTTTGTACTGTTATTTTTGTCTAATTTGAAGAGCTCTTTTAAAATATTATGAAGAGCTGCAGATATTTCAAAACGTGCATTACGGAATTATTAAATATGTCAATAAACTTCAGCAACGTGTGTACGTTTGGTACAGTGTCGGTGTCACAAAATTGTTTGGCTCAGCGAATCGAACAGGTGAATTACGTATAAATAAAACGCTCCGTAATAAAATAGGGTAATCGATAGGAAAGTCATCGGAGATACTAGTCAAGTAACAGAGGAAATAAAGGTCGGTCGCCCTAGTGGCGGCTGGCCATAGTCCGCGGGAATGAAACATCCAGGGGTTTCCAAGGGAGTATAATGTAAGTTTTTATTTTTCTTATTTATTTTTTTGTAATTATTTAATTTAAGAGGATTAGGATACTTTATTTATTTAGTGTTTTAGTGGTTCATGTTTTAGTAAGAAGGGTTTGACGTATCCTACTTAATGTTAGAGTCCAGTTTCAATTTAATGATAGAGTTACCTATGTATTGTTTTGAATTTTTCTTTTTATATATAGTTTTGTATTTTGTATTTTTTGTAGTTTGTATTATACGTATTATGTATTTTTCCCCAAAAAAATACATACTTATTTACCATTTATAAATAATATATTTTTGTAGAAAAGAGTTCACTATTTTTGTTTTTAAAAATATCCTCTGTTCACCATGCCTCCTCTACAACCTCTGGTACATCTATATGGTGCGACCCTAGATCGACTATCAGGCTCGATGCCCAACCCACAACTTCTCGTTGGTCCTCGGCAATCGCTCGATTAGGGCCAACAAACAAGCGGGCAGGTGGGTGCCAAGGAAGATTCAAGTGTAATAGGGTCACACGCACCTCCCGTTCGTTACAATATGTTTGTAACAAAGAGTTTCTTATTGATTTAACGAGTTGATAAACAGTAAAAAAAAAGCACAGATGCGTTTGGAATTACACCGAAGATATAGATTTTTAGTAGAAACACCGAGATGCCAATAAATAAATATAAAATATCAATCAATATAAAAATCAATAAATAAATATAATCTGATCAAGGTTACACTTATAACCTCTATGAGTATAGTAAATAACCTAAATAGTAACTAGTCATTAAAGCCATGACTATCGTCATCTTTTAATAACATACAGTACAGCAATCCCCCGAAGAACACGATTAATTGGTTCCGTGTTCTTTGAAACCGTGTAGTTCGAGACCACCAAAAGATAGGCATTTTTTATTACAAGTGTAAAAATAAAAAAATATAAAAAAAAACATTCCGTTTAATTTGCAAGTTGTGGGTATTCCAAACATATTGCGACTGTTAAAACCTACTTTTCGTTATCGAAAATTATCGATAACGGACTACTTATCATAAATTGGTTATAATTGTTTAATTTAAGCTCTATTAGTTCCTCTGATTTGGTTATCAATAGAATATTTTCGAAAAAATTAGTTTTCGATACTTCTCGTAAAGTTACGAAAAATATCGAAAACTAATTTTTTCGAAAATATGCCATTGGTGACTAAATCAATGGAGCTAACAGAGCCTAAAGAAACCAGTTATAACCAATCGATGATAAGTTACGTGGTATCGATAATTTTCGATAACGAAAAGTAGGTTTTGACAGTCTTAATATGTTCGGAATACCCATAACTTGCTTCGCTTAAGCCTTCAAAAATTTTGTTATTTTTTCGCTACGACGCACCGTTTACGAGATATTTACGATCAAAAGTTTACGTCTATGTAAACTTGATCGTGTAAACTTTTGACCGTGAAAATAATTAAATTTAAAATATTTTTTAAAAAACCGTAAAATTTAAATAAAAAAAATTATAATTTACAATTAATTTGTTTATAAACAAATTTGAACAATTTGAGGTATAAAATACAAGATGTAGTATAGTTGTATAAAAAAAGTAATTAAGCAATTTTTAACGTTAATATGGACATAACTGTTAAGACAGTATTTCATTCCAACCCCAGACTACTCAGAAGGAAAAGTTGCTGGTGACGGTGAAGCACGTCATGGATGTCGGAGAATTAAGAAATGCTGGCATGTCATTTAATTGAATGTAGAGTCGTAAGAAAAACACCAGTAACTTTAACTCTTTATGACACATCATTGCATGTGAGTCATTTTTCAATAAAGTTAAAGAAAAATTAATTAACGCGCGAGACAGTAAGGAATTTTGGGGAGCTCTTAAACAATTTAGGTTTAAAAGCCCATTAATGGGTTCAAACCCTATATCTGTAGATATATGGGATCAATACTTTAAAGCTTTATACCCGCCTATAATTATAAACGAATTATCTTTTTTAGATGCTCTGCACCCGTATTTAGATATGAAAATTTCCCTGGAAGAACTTCAGGTTGTATTAAAACAAATTAAGCGCCCGGTCCAGATGGTGTAACGAATGACTTTTTAAAGAACCTGCCATCAGTTGCTGAAACGTATCTATTAAAAATGTTGAATACGGCTTTTGAACACGAGAAGTGTGGAGAAGAATGGACTAAATCAAAATTAAAAATGTTATACAAAAAGGGTAACATCAACGATCCAGAGAATTATAGGGGTATTGCCTTATTAAATACAATTACTAAAATTTATACTAAGATTCTTGCTAATAGGTTGTTGACATGGGCAGAGGAAGCACAGATGATCCCCGAAAATCAAGGAGGGTTCAGAAAAGGAAGGGGTTGCCAAGATAATATTTTTATTTTAACAAATCTTGTACAATCTCACATTCGGTTACCTAAACGAAAAATTTACACATGCTTTGTCGATCTAAAAAAAGCATTCGATAAGGTTGACCATTGTCTTCTCCTAAATAAGTTGCAATTATTAGGTATTAGTAGGAAAATAGTATCAGTAATACGGGATATATATACGAATGCTCAGATAATAGTCGAAATTGATAATGAAAAAGTTTTAAATGTACATACTACGCGAGGTATATTACAGGGTGATTCCTTGAGTCCTTTATTGTTTATACTGTTTATTTCCGATTTAGAAAATTATTTTCAACTGAATGGGGCTAAGGGCGTCAGTCTAAATTCGCAAACAGATATTACACATCTGCTATACGCGGACGACTGTACAATTTTCGCCGACTCCCCTGCAAATCTACAAAAGAATTTAAATTTGTTTCAAAACTATTGTAAAAGTAATAAATTAGAAATTAATACTTCAAAAACTAAAATACTAGTATTTAGGAAGAAGGGGAAAATTGCAGTTAACTTAAATAAATTTTATATTGAAAATCAACAAATAGAAATAGTAAATAGATTTGTATATTTGGGAATTCCGTTCACAAGTACAAGTTTATTTACAGTGGCTTTAAATAACTCCATTAAAAAGGCTAATTCGGAAATTGGTAGGGTGCGAGATACCTTAATTAGATCTCAGTCATCATCTTGGGACACAAAATTGAGGTTGCTAGATAATATAGTTGTAACAACTTTGTTATATGGAGCCTAAGATATCTGGAAGATTTAGATAAAGTACAGAGCACATTTTTTAAAACTCTTATGAATCTACCGCGAAACACACCACATTACCTGATAAGATCAGAAACTCAAAGATTACACCTAGGTTCACAGGCAGTAGAACAAATTTTAAATTGGTGGATAAAACTACTTACAACTCCAAATACAAAACTGGTAAAAATAAGCTATTTGCGAATGCTAGAGTTAGATAAAAGTCCGGATAACATTGGCAAACTAAATTGGGTCACTCAAATTAAAAAAATGCTGAATGAGTTAAGATTTAATCATGTGTGGGAAAATCAAAATCCACAAATAGTCAAAGAACTAAAAAATTTAATATCCGAAAGCTATGCGAATAAAATTGCCGTAAGAGATGAAAATAGAATATTAGAAACAAGCTATAATTTAACTTACAAATATTTCAATCTCTCAATGATTCCTGATTATTTGCCACTAAATATAACTATCGACAAAAAAAGGGTTATTTGTCAATTACGCGTTATGAACAAAGAACACATTAGAATCTGTACGAGAGGAGTAACCTACAAATGGAATGCAAAATTTGAATGCATGGTTTGCAATTTAAAAGAGAATGAAACAATGGAACATTTCTTGTATAGATGCCCAATTTTAAATCCCATCAGAAACCAATATATAGCGAAACATATTAACGGCGCTAATACAGTAAACATTACAGCAGTGTTATTAGATACGTTAAGTATAGAAAAAATTAACGATATCTATTATTTTATAGTAAATGCATTGAAATTAAGAAGTTTTGCACTATGCGAATAATTATGTCTGCACTATTTTAATTTTATTTCTATTTCATAGCTTATTCACTCAACCTAAATTATATTGATAGCCATGTATGTATGTAAATTGTATTTTAAAAACTGAATTTGTTTTGTGATGTAATTTATATTATATTTGTTTAATGTATTAATTGTCAAATATGTATTTCTGTATGACATGTACCAACCACCTGTAATAATCTGAAGATTTAAATACAGTATTATTATTATTATTATTATTATTATTATTATTATTATTATTATTATTATTATTATCATTGCATGTGAGTCAAAATACATAAAGTATTTTTAATTCTCTATTTATGAATTGACGTACAGACGTTAATTTTGTTGACGGATAAATAAAGAACGACAAGTCAGTTGCAATTGCGTTTATAATCAAAGTGGAAAATGTAAATATTTTTATTTAATATTTTTTACTACACTATAAATACAATATGAGCCCGTATTAGTACTTGTTTTCTCCACTATTCACGCTACACTCGATTTAATTGTCCCCATTATATACTTCGCACCCAGCCAAGGACTCTTTTTTTATTTTACTATGGAGGGTAGAGGTCAGGAGGAGTATCTCTTATGGGACTTGAATCGAAAAAGTGGCCCCTGAATTTGATGAAATAATAGTTCAATAAGTAACCAGAACGGCGCTGATAAGCAATCAAGGTTCGATCTGAACTTAGCAATTATAAGTGAAGTATGCTAAAGGGAAATACTAACTGTTAAAAACAATAAAAATTGAATTAAAAACAATAAAAAACAATAAAAATTGAATTAAATATAACAATTAAAACTGTTAAAAACAATAAAAACTGTTGTTTCAGTTTTAAAATTTTCAGCGCTTAATTTTAAATTTAAGAACTTTACTACACTAGCGCCATCTTAATTTCATCCACTTTTGGGGCTACTTTTTATATATGGAGATACTTCTCCTGATACTCTACCCTCCATATATTTTACTTAGAATGCAATACACATAATTTTTTTTTAAAAATATATCTTAAATAATTTATATTGTAATATTCAAAGATTTTTTTAAATTGATTCGAAAAGTAGTATAAAATTTTATTTTTTATTTATTTAAACCCGAAAACATTCCTACATTTTTCTGACGTCATTAAAATGTTAATGACGTCATATATAGGATGTCATCAATTTATTAAGGAGCATTATTTTTTGTCGTGTATAGTGATGTAAAACAAATACGATTTACAAAAAAAAAAAAAAAAAAAAATTAATAAAAGTCGCATAATGATTATCTTTATGTAGAGTTCCTATAATAAGAGTTAGAATCACGTTAGGACATCGCATATTCGATTTTTGATTGGTCCTTCAATCCGCCGTATGTAACAGAAAAAGAAAAAAATAATTGAACAGAAATTATTAAGATACAGTTATTAATTTTAAAAAATATATATTTTTTGATAAATATTATGCAATAGTACAAAAAATTTTACGAACATAATTATTTTAATATTTTAATGCAATCTAAATGTAATATTGATAGATTTTGTGTTGAAGAACGTAAAGAAATTATCGAGATTTTTATTAAAATTTTAAGATTAGGGGCTATCCATAAATTACGTACATAAACATGGGGAACGGTGATAGTTGCATAGTGTGATGGAGCGCGACGGGGGGGGGGGGGTCCAAGCATACATACAGTCACGTTTGAAAAAACTAATCTTACACTTGAGAAAAAAAGATACCTTTCCAAAAATATAGTCGGCGAACAAAAAAATATTTCAAAACGATTTCATTATATGTCTAATCGATCCCATCGAGGGGGGGGGGGGTCCAAGTCAGCATGATGTAATATTAGGTGTGGGGGTTCGACAAAATTGATGCAGTGTGATGACGGGGAAGGAGGGGCGTCAAAAATGATCAAATTTTGCGTAACATAGTTTATGGATGGCCCCTTAATTGAATACCTAAAGTATCTTAGTTGTCTATGGATATCATGTTTGATATACCTCTTAATAGATTTGAGCGTTACTTTATGGTATTCCATATTTGATATTAGTAAATAAAAACACTTTACTTTGCAAAATACCACTTTTAATATAAAAACTCTTATGACATGTTTCGGTCAATATGACCATTCTCAAACATGTAAAGATTACATTCATAGATAGGCATGTATCTGAATGTAATATTTACACGTTTGACAATGGTCATATTGACCGAAACATGTCATAAGAGTTTTTATATTGAATAAAAGTGGTATTTTGCAAAGTAAAGTGTTTTTATTTACTAATATTTGATATATCTATACATATAATTATAAAGATCTTTATAGTTTTATGTACCTATAGTATAAGTACATTCAAAAAACAATAGAGTACTTGACTCATGACTGTATTAAAAATTTGTTGTAAATATTAAATAATTTTATGTATTATTTTTAAACATATTTAATTTTAGCTGTAACAAATAAAAATATTTTTTAGTTATTTTAAAATTCTACTTTAAAAATTATAAATTTTTAGTCTTCATTTAAATGACTAAAAACGCGCTGTTATTTCAAAATGACGTCATTATTTGTAACAAATATCATAGACCCAGCCGTACGTTTCACTTGACGATCGCAACCATTACCGTTTGTAAACGTTGTGAGCGATATGGTTACAAATTCAGGTGGAACGAGTTTCGTCAGTAGTGACGGAGTGGTCGTCAGTAGTGACGTAGTTGATGATGTATTAATGACGTTTATAACTCGATCAGAGCGATCTCGTCTATGGTAAACTTCAAATCGCCATCAGATCGTGAAGTTACTGTCACTTCGGCGAGTAATTTTTCGCGCCATCTTGTTCATTTAAAATTTGACAATGATTTTTTTACGTTTTTTAAAAATTTAACAGAAATTAATTAATTAATAAGTAAAAACAAAGCATTTAGAATGACTTTTTAATTGCAGTCAAGTACCCTATTGACGCAGCTCATGGCGTTAGGACAAAGATGTTTATGGAAAAGTGGAAGAATTTTTTACAGTTCAAAAAATTTTATAATTTCTTATTCCGTATATTAATAAAATGTTCCGTTGTGTTCTTGTAATATATCAATAGTTATTTTGTTACATAAATTGAATATTTTTTAATAAAATTCTTGTTTTCGAAAGTTAATTTGGCAGCCGTTAATTTTATCTTGTTCTCTTATTTCTTAACTACAAACATGATCAGTGAATATCCATAAATGTCAACACAGTCAATTTTTTCTTTCAAACTATCACACGATATTTGACATATCAATTAGTTAATAAATTATTGTCATTTTTCTAATAGCTGATGAAATTAATCCATTTATGTGTTTTGCAAATCTACATTCAAATAATTGTTTATTATAAATAAACTGACGTTTCAATATTTGTTGAATAAAGATAGACGGTATATTAGAAAGAAATAAATGCAAATCTGGAGAACAAGACTTTAATTTTCTTCTCCATGTACAACACATATTGGATATGTACTTTATAGTTTTCTTTTTTTTTTACAGAGCTCGAAAAAACGCCCGTAATTTGTGGCTCTAGACCAGAATAACAGCTTAAACGAATTGAAAAATCTTCCAGCACTAACTAATGTTAATATCTAAATCTTAATAGTAAAATATAAAACATATAGGTTATTTTCATTTACAACAGTAACACGTCACTTCTATGTACATAATCGCACAGTCACACGTTGGTCACGTGATCCAGTGAACCAATCAGCACATGTTGCTGGCTGTTCCCATTGATCGTTGGACTAAACATTAGTTACGTTCAGCAGATTTCAGCCCTCAACAAGCGATTAGTGATCAGTTGCAACAGTTTTTTATTCTGGTGAACTTTTTTTTATTCAACGTCGATGACAGTTAACATTTGATAAGCAATCAGCCAATCAGTGTCGACTATGGCCGACAACACATTATGTACGCTTTTTTGCAGCGTATTTTAAGTATGATGGAAAACATGGCGACCGCTGAGTAAACATGTTGCAACTCAATGGAAAAATAAGTACCATTCAGCAGAAAATCATAAACCGTTTTGCAACTGTTGCGTTCTGCTGAACGCGGTCATTGTTTGGATCAAACATGATTATGAAACAACGCGGTTTAAATAAATTCATCATATTTTTTCTTAATTTTAATGGGGTAAAAATTTTTACCGCATTTGAATTGTCTAGTCTTATAGAAAACAGTGAGAAGAATTAGATGATGTGCCTAACTCAATTTTGAATTTTTGTGACAAAACACTTTTTAGTCGAATTTTCTCCGAAAAATTAGACTTATACAGTCTATACGATAAGAGCTGCGAGAGGCGAGACCAGGGGCGCTATCCGTTTTCGGACCCGTAGAACACGATTATGTAAAAAAAAAAGATGTCTGATATATATATATATATATATATATATTTTCCCGCAACCTTTTAATATGTGTAGGGCCCCCCTATGGGAGTTAAGAGATGAAATTTGGTAAGTGGGGCTTATTCCGATGCACAACAATACTATCAAAGTGGGGTCAAATTTTGGGCAAATTTTTTTTCGGACCCGACCTTTAAGGGGGTGGTGGGGGGCGGAAAAGCAATAAAACTTTTCCAAATCGGTTTTAAATAATGTTTCGGTCAATTATCTACAACATATCCAAAATTCAGCTTCCTAGGATGATATGGTGGGAGTAGAGGGGGGAAAAACGATTTTCGCTGGATCTAACAGGCCCCCAGCCCCCCAGAATTAACGTAGAGGGTTGAAATTTGGTGTGTTGATAAAGCTCGTACCTAGGTTGTGCCTTTTGGAGGTTTTAATATTTTACCCCCACCCCCCTCATTTTTAAGCTACAATTTCATGCATTTTCGACGTTTTCGAAGTTTGTACCACTCGCACAGGTCACCCGAATAAACCTAGAGGGCTGAAATTTTGTATTCGGATTGAGTTAGTATCAAGGGGGTGCCTTTTGGGGGTCTCGACTTTTAACCCCTACCTCCACCATTTTTATACCCAAAAGAACATGATTTTTCTTGTTTTTTAACAGTTTCGTTCGGGTCAAAATCTCCCCAAATAAACCTAGAGGGCTGAAATTTGGTGTACAGGTTAAGCTAATAGCCAGACACTGTTTTTTGGAGGTTTCAACTTTTAACCCTTACCCCCACGATTTTTACGCCAATATTTCCTTAATTTTTTTGCTTGTTTTCTAACACGTCTAGAGACTCCATAAGGAAACCTAGAGGGCTGAAATTTTGTACGTGTATTCAGTTAGTATCCAGCTAGTACCTTTTAGTGAGTCCACATTACTTTTCCCCCCACTTCTTCCATTTTTACATTGGAATTGAATGCTATTGTTAAATGTGTTTTAAATGCATTACTTTTATTGTAAATACAAGTAGGCGAATAGTAATTTTAAAAAATTTAAAAAAAAGTGAATACAATTTTTTAACAAATGAAATACATACATATTAAGTAATTTGCAAATGTTATTAAAGTCACTGTTTATTTATTTATTTAATTATTATTTAGGAATTTTGGATTTTTATTATTTATAAAATAGAAATTTCGGATTTTTTTGGAAAGAAAAAATATCTTCATAAAAGCCTTCCAGTTTACTATTTAAGTTCCTTTTTTAATATTTAAAAGTAAAACACAAAGGCAATTGGCGGATAAGCATGGATAGAAATGCCCTCGTACGAATTGTGTTGGCTTTTTCCCTGTTAACTTCTATCGGCACAAAATTGAAATTTACTGAGATTCAGCCCTTAAAAACTTAAAATCTTTTTATAAAGCCCCGATCAACCGGACACTCATTATCAGTTTTGAAACCACCAAAATTACAAATCGCTTGTGGACTTTCAATTATATTTCGCTTGTAGACACTCAATACCGAAGAAATAATTTTTTATTTTTTTTATTTTTTATTTATTTATTTATTTTTTTTTTTTTTTTTGAAAGAAAAAATATCTTTATAAAGGCCTTCCAGTTTACTATTTAAGGTCCTTTTTTAATATTTAAAACTAAAACATAAAGGCAATTAGCGGATAAACATGGGCAGGAATGCCCTCGTACGAATTGTGTTGGTTTTTTTTCTGCTACCTGTTTTCGGCACAAAATTGAAATTTACTGAGATACAGCCCTTAAATACTTAAAACCTTTTTTTAAAGCCTCGATCAGCCGAACACTCATCAACAGTTTTGAAACCAACAAAATGACAATTCGGTTGTAGACTTTCAATCACATTTCGCTTGTAAACATTCAATACCGAAGATGAAGGGGAAAATTCGACTACCGTGATGGGGCCCCGCTGCTCACGGCGTTTTTTGAATATTCACTCCACATATATGGTTTTAAATTTAATATTGCTTGAACTGTCGTGTTTAACTGTCGTTGTCAACCGAACTGCTGAATTTTTTCGACTATACGTATGATACGTATGTTTAGATTAAAAGATACGCAAAATTTTTGATAGATATTTTACTAACGCATAATTTCAGTCTTACGTCAGTACAATGTGCATTAAAAAATCTTGTATATACGTGTTTTGTACGTGTAAGAAAGATTCATACATTAGTGCAAATGAAAAACAGGAATGGAATTTGAGTACATTGATTGAAAAGTAAACATTGTGAAATATACTACTTTTTGAATTTTAACTTCAAAAATTTATTTTGCCAATTTTTGCACACGTTCTTTTATATATATATATATATATATATATATATATATATATATATATATATATATATATATATATATATATATATATATATATATATATATATATATATAGTTTTTTTTTAATTTTATGATACTGACCAATTTTATCTGTTTAGAACTACTTATTAACTCTTTCGTTGCGAAATAAAAAATTTTTGTAAACAACAGGTTTATCAACATTAACAAAAGAAAGAAAATTGTGTACATATTATGTACGTACTTATGGAAGTCTTTTAAATATAACAATAAGATTTTTGTTTTCTTAATTTCATATAATGACAAACATATCCTATATCGTCGGCTTGAGGTAGTTACCTCGACATTCAACTTTTCGACAGAATAGTTGCAAATTTTAATAGTATAAAGAATAATGCTGTATCTGATTGTCCTTGTAATTTGGGAAAGATTGATCGCTTCTGAGTTAAGATAATTAGGGTTAAAGTTTGTATCTACTCCATGTATTAGATCTCAAAATTCTGACTACGTACCCTTATTTTGTATTTAACAATATAATGACTCGACAGAATTCAATAAAAAACTAGGGAAAGAAAGATTAATAAGTCCTGAATCGTTTTTAATTGAAGATATCATCAGAGAAATTATAGTATTTTAATAAGAATTTAACATCGATACCAATTTCAAGCAACTGAACCGAAGCAGTCTGGCAACACTGTATATTAAATAACTGGTTTCTTGGTATTTATTTGTATACAGTCAAACAGTAAAACATTATGTATGTCACACAGAATACTTTCATGTATTGAAAATTATTAGTCCAGTAGCACTAATTTTAAGCCCTATCTCACTAAACATTAATTTTAGAATAGACATAAAAATGTTTTAAAGAGATTCTTGTAGGGATTGCCGAGGAGAACATTTATGGAAAATGTTAACTCCCGAAAATGTTTTTTTATATTGTTTAAACAATATTGAAAATTCATTAATAGCGTTTTTTGACCTTTCACCGCTTACGTAGCGAAAACGGTGACAGATACATTAAAAAGTCCGCGAAAAGATCTTGTACAGGTGAAAAAATACAGCGCTCCAAACGCATATGCATACCACTTAATATGTTTGTTGGATAAATCACAATGATGCCAAAACATTTATCATAAAAAACTTTGATAGTATAAGTGTGTACTGTGTACACACAGGCTGTTTGAAAGTAGGCATATACATGTTTGTATGAAAAATAGTACACATCAACATCTATTCACTAATACAGACAATAATGACATAAAGTAATTTTGGTTTGCAATTTTTTCTACTAGCATGTCACAAGGTAACTACCTTAAGAAGAAAAGTGCCTAACTCCATTTTAAAAAAATTAATTAAATTAGCCTCTAAATATATTATACTTAGAGGCTAATTTCATGAGTTAGGCACTTTTCTTCTTAAGCCGACCATATACGATACGCATAGTATTATTCGGGTTCCAAAGCAACATCTAATACTTCGGAACTTTAATGTTTTTGTGAAGCCTGTCGCACTCCAGTCACAGAAAACTACAATGCTACCCGCACTATTTTATAATAAAGTCAATATTAAAGTAATATGTACTTCAAACATGTAATAATTTTTTTTAAATTATTTCAAATGTCAGTTTCTGTATTTTATGATATTCATTGAGTAAACTACATTCTACAAAGACTTAAATAAAAAGAATGATGAAACCATTATCTATCATTCTTATAATTCGACATTCCCACTTTGTGCGTATCGCATAATATCTTGCACATTTATAATTTTAATAATACATATATTATAACACTGACTATAAGACGGGTACATATTAAGTATATGTATGTATTACTTCCTGTAGTGTGTAATATCTTTTTATAGCTGACAATGAGTGTTGATTTGGTATTGGTACATATTGGTCAAGCCGTGAAAATTTTTTTTATTAACAATAATAAACAAACTCACCTCATAGTACACTATAAATCCAATTAATGTTAAGACATTCAATAAATCATAAGCAACTTTTTTTATATATGTTTCTAAATAACTAAAAATATTAAATTATTTACAATATATTTTTTTTTTCACTATTATTACTTCATTTTAAAGCAAGATGGGCAACAATAAAGATATCAGTTGCATTAATTTAACATTTACTTGAAACAAATTTTTATTAGGAAAGTAACCCTAGCGTGGATTTTTAGTGTACTTCTAATTTAATTTTATAGAACTGAATAAGAAACAATATATTTCAATCTAAACGGTTCCGATAATGCTGAAATAAAAATGTGAAAATTATTAAATTTATGGCTTTAAAAAGACAATGTTGCCACATATATTTCTTTCTTTGCTTCCATTGGCATGTTAACATGCCAATGGCACTTAATCGGTTAAAACGCATAAGGATTTTGAGTTCGCTATAAATTTTTTATTTTAACCAAATTTCAAATTCAGTTAATCAGTTAAGTAACAAATGATTTTTTTAATCTATAAAAGTATTGTATTGCACTTTGGCTTTTTATTAAATTTTATTAAAACATATTTTACTAAGTATTCAAAAGGTTTATTTATAAATTATTTGTTAAAACATTAAGATTAAAAGTACATTATCAAAATATTGATTATAAATCAATGAATGAAATGATTCATAAATTATGGTGGCAACCCTAATCGAATTGCTTCATTACGAATTACACGAATAAGATCCATATTTACTGTAAAAATAAATCGTAAACAAGATATTTCTACCACTGAATTATTAAATAATCGAACTTTGTTCCCTTGCAAAATTGGAACACCATCTACAAATATTGGCCGCTTTCCTTCTGATGATAAGAAAAATTCCCCAGTGTTTCTTAACCTGAAATTAAAAAGAAAAAAAATCCTAGTAATTTATATAATCCATTTCACTTAAATTTAGCCATGATTCGTCACTTATGAATTTAAAGAATTTCCGTTTTCTTGGCTTTATCTTTTTCATAATTGCACTTGCGTAAATTTTAAATTTGCAGTTTGCTTTTAGAAAAGAATAGAAGATTGATTTGTTTCGAATAAAAGAATTATTTAATTCTTTAAAGATGACTCATGCTCTCAATTGTATTTGAAATTGGGTATACATACAATAAAACTAACAAAACCGTGTCTGTATATGGAATATTTTTTGAAAATCGTTTGTCTGTCTTTCTGTATGATTTGTTTGTGTACGCCTCACGCAAAAATTATTGGAGGAATTCTGATGAAATTTAGTGTGGTGACAACTTATTATCTGGGTCAACATTTAGAATACTTTCTACTGCGGGAAAATGTCTAATTCCTATAGCCTATAGCCTATCTCTGTTTCTTAAGCTATCATCAATTGGTTAAGCTGTTGAGGCGTGAAAGCAGAACACAGAAATTCACTTTCGCACTTATTAATAAGGATTAGTTATCTTATAATCTTACCTCAAGGTTCCCTGGCGTCTAGAAATCTTCCAAGCTGGTCCTTCTAAAGACAAATCTACATCAACTTCATAACCTTTGGCAGATCTTCCAATAGTAATCTTGAAAATAATAAAAATATTAATATATTATTTAAAAAAAAAATAATAAATACCTTATACCTCACGTGATCGCATAAGATATCTGACTAAACGACCCCGTAAAACTGCTAAAGTTTGTGAATCGAAATCAGGTGGGCTATATCCAGTTACAGAATCTACTAAAACATGCCATCTGCCTAATTCATTTTCAAGTTGACGAATTTCCATTATATTTTTTCTAAAAATAACAGTTTTTAATATATAGTCTGTTTCAGAGAAGTAAGAAAATACACATTTTAATTTGGGCAAAAATTATTGAGATCAAAACGTGCTTATTAGTATCCATAGTTATTCGCTCCGAGCTGGAACTATACCCACCTATATCAAGTGATTATTTTTCAATTTATCAGGACGCCTTACTATTATAAATTAATGAAAAATATATTAAAAAACTGAAATTTGTTAAATAAAAGCCATACATCTGCCCATTTTACCTTAAAAAGTTTTAGAATAGTTTTCAATAAATAATTAACCAAGAAAAAGCATAAGAGGTAATTTTTATGACATTTTTTTGAAAATTTCAAAATAAAGTGATGTTTGATAGTAGGATTACAAATATTTTTTTTTGTTATTTTGTAAAATATGGTAAAGTGACAAATGAATACCGTAATAAATACTTGTTTTAAAAAATCAAACAATATTTTAAAAAAATACTTTTTCTTAAAAAAAAAATGGTAAAATTATGTACAAACAGCGCCCTGATAAACTAACATATTTGTTCACCTTGAGCGCTATAGTCGAATTTCGTATAACCCCCCCCCCCCACCCACCCCAAGTAAGAGCTCATAGCGAAAAAGTATGTTTTTTTAATTGCAAGAAAATAAATCTGAAAACAAAAGAAAAATTCATTCCCTTATATTTGTTTGATGTGCTTATATCTACCTCTATCTCTAACATCCCCCACTAACACATTATTCACTTCAATTTATAATATAAATAGTTTCGCCTAAAAGAACAGTTTTTAGTTATATTTTTCACCTGATGATGGCGTAATTCCGAAAGTCGACTCGTGTTTGTACGATTTTTGTTGTGAAAAGTGACAAAGCAACGATCCCATGTTTTTTAAAAGAAAAATTTTACAATATCTAATTTTCTACTAAGTAGTATTATTTGTTAATAAATATTTCAATATTAGATTAAGATTTATTTAAAATTATTTCAATAAAACTGCTATTAGCTTTTAATTACTTTTAAACATTATCTTGATGCAATATCATTTAAGTTTTTGCTAAATATCTAATAATAATAAAGCACCCCTTAATCATAACAAATTATCCCTATGTTTAAATTAATGTATATGTTCTTAGTTGCTTGAAACACCCTGTACGTATAAAAACATTATGCGTCCGCACAGTATGCATCAACCGAAATATTTACCTTTGAGCAAGAGCAATATTAGTTTCAATTTCTTCATCTACATTTGTTTCTGTCGATAATTCCGAATTAATAACAGCTTCCTCAGCATCATTGAAATTTGTTGGTATTCCGTTATCAAGGGCACTTTGAGGTGTAATTAGAGTTCCCAAAGTAGTCGAATTTGTACTACTAGGTAAAGGTGTAAGGCTTTGATCAGGTAATAAGTGATACTGACGAAGAGTACTCCAGTGTTGTTGTAACGATTTTGCACTCCGTTGTGGATAGAAAACATCAGAATGTTTCGCTAGTAAATCTTCGAATACTTCTAATGTTGGATTTGATTGCTGTAAAATTATTTAGAGTGCTAATGAGTGCTTCTGAACAGAGACGTAACTACAATGGGCAAGTGGAGCAGTCGCTCCAGGGCGTACGATGAAAAGGGGCGCAATAGGTAAAATATGGGCGTAAGAAGGAAAAGTAATTTTGCAGTGGTAGGTGGTTTTTAGGGTTCTGTACCTTTAAAGGAAAACTAGAACCTTTATAAGATCACTCTCGTGTCCGTCCGTACGTTTGTCATAGAGGTTTTTCTCGAAAACTATGTAACTTAGGAATTTGAAATTTAGCATAATGTTAGGTGTTGATGACGTTCACATATTGTCAGCTGAGAATTGGTTTGTACCAAGTCAATTTTTAAAAAAAAAATTTTCTGATGGTTTCATTGGTTTCCTCAATGCCCAAAACTAACAAAACAACTATCTAGAAAAAATGTTTAGAAAGTTGATTAGGTACAAACCAATACTCAGCTGACGATATATCGCCAGTTAACAATTTTTTAAAAATTTGTTGGGTTTAAAAGGGGAGGCTAATTAGGTTAAAAAAAAAGTTAATTAATATATAATTTGATACAGCTATCTCTAAAGCTAGTGTTTCACCTAACATCTAGATTTTATAAAATTATAATTTTACATTAAAATTATGATTTTATTGTAAAATTATATTTTAGGAGGTGTTTCACCTAACATCTAGATTCTATAGGCCGATTATGCCGACTATAACCGATTGAAAAAACGACTATTTAATATAATAAAAAAATGGCGCCAAGTGTCACTTTACAGAAAAAAAAAACTTATTTCTTGCATACTACTATACATTTACTTTAAAAAGAATAAAAAGGCAGTTTTTAAAAAGAAAGATTCATGGTCGTTGTACAATTTAACATGGTACAAAATTTAAAGTTTTAGTACCAAGTTTTATTTTTTCATGAATAAAATTAGTAATTTTCATCAATAATGTTATGTAGTAAATGTTTTCATCAATAATGTTCATTAATAATATAAGTCGAATTCGTTAATTCGAAACTCGAGGGACTCTTAAAATATTACGAATTATAGAGAGGTTCGAATTATCACAGGTAACAATTTTAATTTTTTAAGCATTTGCGATGAATGAATTTGAACTTGTCTCAAAATGTACTTACAATCTTTCTGTCTCTTTCTCTCTGCAACTTTGAATTGTCGAGGGTTTGACGCCGATGAGTTCGAATTAACGCGTCGTTTTGTTACGTAGCAATGATTTTTTCGTTCGAATTACCAAGTGTATAAAAATGTATTGTTTTAGTTCGAAATATAAAGAGATTTTGTAGGGAACTCGTGATACCTTTGAATTATAGAAAGTTTCGAATTATCGCAGGTTTGAATTAACGAGAGTCTACTGTAGATATACATTTGCTATATCTGTCACTTCTGTACATGAATTTTTTTAGTTTTCGCCATTTGCTTTTTAGGTGGGGGTTAATTTCAATTGAAAAAGTAGAAAAATTTCTACTATTAAAATTGATTTTATAACATCTAGATTTTATAAAATCTAAATTTTAAATATGTTACACCTACGATTATACTAAAATTTAAGCCACGCCCCCATAAAATTATAATTTTATAAAATCTAGATGTTAGGTGAAACACTAGCTTTAGAATTCTAAAAATATATATTTTGTTTTTATAATTTGTGGTCTAATCTCTAGTGGTTTTAATGATATAGCTCAAAATTTGTTAAAAATGATCGCCCCCCTGATCTCTTAGGTTTCTAAAGCTAAAATTTTGATAGGGTTAGTATATCTTGAGTAAGTATAGATTGTAGGAAAACTGCGGCTTTTTTTCGACAGCCTAATAGTTGTTGAAAAAAAAAATATTTTAAATAACAAATGGAAATTGAGTAATAAAAAACAACGTATTGACTAATGTTTCAGTATAATGTGGAACAATTCATGCATTTTTCAGTTATCACAAGCAAATTTAAATAATATGTAAATATACATAAATAAAAAAAGTTTAATTTTCCCTATTGACTGCTAATTTTACGAAACCCTAATTGTGCGAACTTGACTCGCTCTTGGCCGATTTTTTTAAAAAATATTTTTTATGTTATAGTTTTATATAAAATATATTTTTTATGTTAATTTTTTGCTCACCAATGGTATTTCTTGCTGGAAATAAAGAAGAAAAAAATGGACGTTTGGCTTTTTTTTTTCGTTTGCCAGTGTAATTTTTGCGAAAAAAAGGAGAATTTTTGATGCAGAGTCGCCTGAGACAAATTCGTTCCAGGGCACAAAATTTATAGTTACGCCTTTGCTTTTGAATATGTAACTCTATTAGAGTACCCGCACACTTACTAACTTTAAACGATAGTTTAGTTGAAATTAGCTAGAGCCAACGACTCCTAACTCCTAAGCAACTAAATTTATTTTTCTATTTATTATAATTGAGTTGAATTGCTGTTGGCGCTCGCCGATATTTTAATTGGGTCGTTGTACATATACATATGTGCGCTCCAGAAGATCGTGTAGTCTAGGGAGCAAGGCACCTGGCTAGTTACCAGGAGATCGGGGGTTCGAGTCCCAACCGATTCAATGTGATAATTTTTCAATCACTATGTAATTTTTAATTAACATTTTGATTTGGTCATACATACGGCATACCAAAGAAATCGAGTGCTCAAGATTCAGTTTAGTTGAACGTTAAGTAAACATATGAATACTGCATACGTTTAAATACGAACAAAAATTCTCCATACGTAGTCATGTTTCACAAGCACTCGATAATATTTGAAATTAAAATAATGTTTCTCGCATTAAAAGAGAGTAGTAATACTGTTGGGACCCTACTGTTTTCACATTGCGTACGGCATAACGGGGTGCTACTGTACCCAACGCAAGTTCCACCTACACACGTAGAAGGGCTTCAACATCAAGCACCAGTTCAGTCGACGACCAGGTGGAGCAGTGGTGAAGCAGCCGGACCACCGATGCTAAGGGCCCGGGTTCAATCCCCATCAGCGACGACGAACAAAACATTTAATTTTTTTTTAGTAACTCTTTTTTCTTTTCACTTTTATGTAATGGTGGAAGATTCTAGAACCATCGAGAAGTTCCACCACGGTGAAGAAAACAACCAGCGTCATCACTCGAAAGGGTATAAAAGCCGGACGCACCAGACCACTGGAATTAGTTGCAAACCGAGCGTTGCGTTTGAAGTTAGTGGAAAATCAAGTGTTGGAGCAGTGAGAATAGTCAGTGGAAATCGAAAGTGGAATAGTCGGTTGGAAACCAGAGTGGATAGTCAGTGGATTGGACGACCGTGGTCAATCAAAACGGAATCGGTCAATCATAACTGGACTTGAAGAAATATTCATCTAAATAAATATTGTTATTCATATCTTAATTTGTCTAATAAATTGTTGTTCGAAAAATTTTTATTTTATTATTTGGACAAACACACGTTGGGAAAGTTGGGTGCTCCAAAAGCGTTCAATCACAAGGATCGAAACCAGAGTACCACAACAATACATATATGTGATTGAATGGTTGTCGAACTGGACTGGCTCTCGACCAGAGATTCGTGTGGTCTAAGGGGCAAGTTATCAGGAGATCCTGGGTTCGAGTCCCAGCCAATCCAATTTGATAATTTTTCAATCATTATGTGATTTTAATTAGCGTTTGTTGCTTGTTTTCAATTACAAAAAAACTATATGTATCTGTTTACAACTATATTGAGTGCATTCGTTGTCCTCATCACTTACTTCTACATGCGCATACTAATTAAAAACTGCGCGAGAATTGACGGGAATTAGCAATGTCAATTCAATGTCAGTTTTTAATTAGTGGGTGCATATGCCTACATCATTTAGAAGTGATGAGGCCAAAGAATATAGGGTAAGTTCAAAAATGTAAACTTTACCGCATCGATGCAGCATCATGACGTTTCTGATGCGTCTAATACTGCATGATGCGATGCTGATGCTCTCTTGAAATTTGATGCACATTAGATATTTTTGAATGGGATATTGGCATCATGATGCATGTAGCATAATAGACACACAATGTAGCCAATGTAGCATGATGGACTATAGATAATATAGTAATATAGTCCTTGTATAGGTATATTATCTTTGAATTTCAACTTGAATTTACTTGAAATTGAAAATATTGAAATTATTTGAATAAAAAATATTACATACCTATTTTGAGTGCAAGATGTATTCAAATAGTTTAAACAATTTTAATGAAAGGTAAATACATTAATCTTTTTCAACAGTTTCTTTTTCGGAATTATTCCTGTTGGTGTTAATACCTACATAATATGGCAAGTAGTTATAATTCTACACATGACAAGCATCTTGGACACGCATCACCAAATTTCTTGATGCATTGTTTTGACGCATCAGATGCAAAAATGAACTTTTGATTTTTCGTTGTGATGCGTCTGACGCGTTTTTGAACTTTTGACTCTGCCTCATGCAAGCAGTGATGCATTTTTGAAGCTAGCCATACTCATTGACGACTGATTCTAAAACCACACTTAAAAACAACGGTTGTATTCATACGCCTGTGCGAGGTGTACACCAACTTATACGCAGTCATACATCAAAATACATAGATATATAGCTACTTTATTCCCAGTGGGTGTAACTGAGTACTCGAAATTATTACACAATTAACAATCATATATAAATTTATAAAATTAATTGCAATAATAATAAAAATACAAATTCATTTAAGAGAAAAAATTTATTTTTTATTACTCATGCGGAAGAAGTACTAACTTGGCGCACACATTTCTGTACGCAAAATAGCTGTTTGCCCACTGTACTCTTCCCACATACTTTTTTGCGTGCGGAAAGTAAACTTTCCACACGCAAATTGACAATAAAACACGCAAAATTTAATCAAAACACGCAAAACCGCCTCTTAATTTTTCATTTAATAAATATTTCATAATTATTTCTATAAAAACCACCAACAAAGTCATTTAAACAATAATTAATTCAGAATAAAATATTAATTAAAAAAATCAAAAAACCCGACTGCGTTTAAAGTAAACTGAAATGGTGTAAACAAGATGAAATAGGGAAAAAGAAGGATGAATAAAAAGTAAAGCAGTTGGAGGCATCAAACTTTTCTGTTTAACTTGGTACAACAGGTATGCCTCCGACTGTTTTACTTTTTATTCATCCTTCTTTTTCCCTATTTCATCTTGTTTACACCATTTCAGTTTACTTTAAACGCAGTCGGGTTTTTTGATTTTTTTAATTAATTTTAATTTAGGTATTTTTAGCGTTGTTTAATTATTTAGAAGAAAAAATATATAGGTTTGCATATAAGAGATTACAGCGGCTAACAGCCTAAATTACCACGAATATAATATTAATTTTTTTTTTACTAGCTCTAATATGATAGGTTTTGTCTACGACTTCATCCGCGTAGAGTCATTGGAAGTTGAGTAAATGATTTTGTACACTTACTATGTCGTCATCGACTCCACACGGATGATTTCATCAACAAAAACTAGTTTCCATATAAATTTTCAACCACTGTCCTACCGCTTTAGGCTATGAAATTTTAAAAATCTGCACTTGGTACTCGCTTACGTTACTAAAAAAAACCCTGTGCAGAATTTCACGTTTCTAGACTCAATGGTTTTCTATATAAATTTTCATCCCCTATTTTATATCCTTACGGAATAAAATTCCAAAAATCCCATCTTAGAGCTCACCTACGATACATAAGGAAATCCTGTACAAAATTTCACGTTTCTGGACCCAGTAGGATTTTTAAATAAATTTTAACCCCCTATTTTATCCTGTTAGGGGATGAATTTCCAAAACCCCTTATTGGTGCTCGCCTACATTATATAAAGAACCCCTTTGTAGAATTTCACGTTTCTAGACTCAACAATTTCATCCCCTATTTTCAAAATTTTCATCCCCTATTTTAACCCCTTAGGAAACGAAATTCTAAAAATCCACTCTTGATGCTTGCTTGCGTTACTAAAGGAACCTTTGTACAAAATTTTACGTTTCTAAGCCCAGCGGTTTTCTATATAAATTTTCATCCCCTATTTAAACCCTTAATGGATAAATTTTTACAAAAATTCTCCCTCTTAATACTCATTTACACTACTAAAGGACCCCTGTGGCCCTATGCAAAATTTTACCCTTCATAAATTTTCATCCCCAAATTTATACCCTTAGGCGATGAATTTCCAAAAATCTTTTCTTAGTATTCCCCTACGTGACATAAAGAACTCGTCTACAAAATTTCACGTTTCTAGACCCAATGGTTTACTATGTAAATTTTTAATCCCCTATTTAGGGGATGAATTTTGAAATTTCATGTAGCCTATAGCAATCCGCAGATTAAGACGAATCCAGCGACACCTTCTTTACCAAAATCCGTCAAGCCGTTTAGGCTGCAGGCTACGCCAAAGAAACATAATTAGAGGATACATACAAACTTTCGAAAAACATTACCCTCCTTCTGATGCAGTCGGGTAAAAAAAAGACGAACACTTAAGAATATTATTTTAAAAAGTAATAAAAATATCAAAAATAGTAATAATAATAGAAAAAAAGTATGTCAAATTCATAATAAAAAATAGTATGTGCAACTCGTGCGGGATTGTCGATTGCCCACTCAAGCGAATGAGCGCACGAACGTAGTGAGTGCGCTCAACTTCGCTTTCGTGGGCAATCGACAATTTCCCGCACTTATTACACAATATACTATTATAGTCCAAACAAATTAAATTTTTACGAGCCAAAATTAGTACCTGGAAGGGAAAATACGGAAAAGATACGAAAAAATCCGTAGAATTCGATTAACTATTTTTAAACAGTTGAATCATTGGGGAAGTTCCTCAAAATGGCGACCAAAGAAGGCCAAAAACAGTTTTTTGCATTTTTTAAAAAGACTGAATTTCGTATAAAAAAAAGTTTCGTACAAAAGTTGTAGAACTATTTAATATCAAGGAATGAAACTAATTTCATGCAAATTAGTACATAAACAAATTAGTTATCGCAAAAAAACCGCAAAAAATTGCGATTTTTTCAATTGCTTATACCTTAAAGGGAGAAAAATATTTTTTTATGAAACTGGGCGAAAGTATAGTCCTTGACAAGTAGAATAGGAACGATTTTGAAAAATTGCAAAACATTTGGTAATTTTTACAAAAATCAATTTTTTCGAAAAAAGACGTTTTCCCAGGATTTGATTTAACGCTTAGAATTTCTACTTTCAGAATCTTTCCTTAAAATTTTTGTATGTTTTATTGTTTTTGATTTATGGTCAGAAAAAAACTTGATATAAGAATTTAAGATGGAATTTTTACGCTCAAAGCTCACTATTAGTTTGAAGAATTTTTTTTCAGTTAATTTTAATATTATATTCAAAAAGTTCACTTTTTTCCTTTAATGTCGTTTTTTTATCGCTGTACGACAATTTTTAACCGAGTTATAGTAAATCAAAGAGTAGAGCACACACTAAACTTTGACTGTTCATAACTTCGCAACTAATCATCGTACGGAAATTTTTCGGTGGTCGTTAGAAAGCTAAAAATGTGTTGTTTAATATGATAAAAACGTTAATTAAGAGAAAACAATTTTTATCTATTAAAAAAATTATATTTCAATTTTTTTAAAAATAGCGAATATTTACTTTCACTCTTTGATGTGACGTAATCGTCAAAGAAATGCCTAAATAATCTAAACGAGTGCATGGATTTGAAGCTAAATGTGTAATCAAATCCTATACACAACGTTATTTAAAGTTTTCATTGCATAGATAAAACCATTTAAAAAAAAAGAAAAAAAGAAATTGAAGTGGTCTTAAAATTTCTGTCGGGGGGTGTACGTAAATATGTTGCCTTTCATACAATTTATAAAATGTTATTAGTGTTTCATTTCCACTTTTCAAGCCAGATTCTTTGTTGGGACAACAAAGAATCTGGCTTTTCTGGGATAAATGAATTTTATCCCAGAAAAATAAGGCTGGAAATTTGGTGGATTACTGCCTGCCATTATTGTGAAGCTCTTAAGAGTAACAACTCAAAACTGGAAAAAATTGACTTATGACGTTTTTCACTTTAACCATTAAAAATAACTTTATCCCAAAAAAATGGGGCCGGAGAATCATTAGTAATACTTTTCAACCTATTTACAGCTCTAACTTAGTGATTTTTAAAGACATAATCAAAAAAATAAAATTTCAAAATACGAAAAATAATCGAAGTTTGCTGGATTCATAAAAATCATTAATCTTTCGGTCATTAATTTTGCATACTTTGATAACTTAATAATACGCGCATTTATTGCATCCTACAAAACACAGATATTCGGGAATATCTGTACAAAAATGACGCCAAGAATATTTTGTCTTAGCACTCTAGTTCTTAAAAAAATAGTTGAAATCCACTGTCATGCCAAGAATATATGTAAATAACTCTGTTTTGGTACAGGCATTATTTTAAAAAAATAATCTAAAGGAAAAAATTAAAACAAATTTCCGGAATGAAAACTTTTGTTGTACTTAGCTCAAATTTTCGCTTAATATTAAACAAAAGTAAAAAGTTAGAGCCAAGAACAACAAAAGTTTTCATTCCGGAAATTTGTTTTAATTTTTTCCTTTAGATTATTTTTTTAAAATAATGCCTGTACCAAAACAGAGTTATTTACATATATTCTTGGCATAACAGTGGATTTCAACTATTTATTTAAGAACTAGAGTGCTAAGACAAAATATTCTTGGCGTCATTTTTGTACAGATATTCCCGAATATCTGTGTTTTGTAGGATTTCACTTATTTTTGTTTTGCTTTCTGTTAAACGGTAAAATATGTACAGCTTTATTATTATATGATTTTTGTTATTTTTTCAAAAACCACCGATATTGTCAAAATTTTTTTTGATACTGTGATAAAGTGACCATCCTTGCGTAAATTTTTAATATATTAAAAATTAGATACTAAAAAAATAAATACAAGAAAATACGGTGTGAATTCTGAATTCGTGCATATTCATTCCTATTTACGGTATACGCTGTATTCTACAAAAACTCGTTGTAAATACTACGTTCACTACGCGACGTACGTACGTCATTCGATTTCATTCATCAAAATTGTGTGCGATGAATACTTTTTAACCGAATTATCATGGCACGGAAATAGTATCCATAACTTGACACTCTGTTTAAACTGTATTAAGCGCACTCTCTCTAATTCCAAATTCCGTGCAAGCCGTTTCGGTCACTACAAGCCGTTTAACACAAAGGTACCTCAATTTTTAACAATTAAAATGTAATATTTTTTCAGTTTTTTCACGATTTTCACCTTTAATTCATCTCAGTTACTGCATGTAAACACAAAATTTTAATTTTACACCTCGCCTGAATTGTAGGACTTATTTACAAGTTTCAAATTAAAATTTATACTTAAATTCTGAATCAACTACTATTATCAAATGATTTCCACAACACTTTATCAGGCTGCTTACATTAAGTTGGTTAAAATTAAAGAAATATTATAATTATTATTTATTACACTAATTTGAAAATAACACTAGTATTTATAAATAACCACTTTAGTAAATTCTTCTTAAAGAAAACAATTAATAGTTCGTCTAACTCGTTTATGTCTGCTGTCCCTCTTTGTCAACCCATAACTATTATTTTTACACCTTACATTTTATTGGAAAAAATACAAAAAAAAATCTGTTGGTAAATTAATTTTTTTATAGTTTATAAATTTGAATATAGATGCCAGCGATGATTCTAAAAACAAATCAAAACATACTTATGAAACTTCAATTTCAATAGAATAAAAAGAGATAAATATACTCATGTCTGTATAAAATAGAAGAGAAAAACGAATATTGAAATATTCCCAGTAATTTTACATAAAATTAGGTTTACACATTGGTGTCGATATTTTTTTTTGCATTTGCTTCTAATTTTAATAATAAAAATAACAGAAAAATCGAATTAATTTTTAATAAATTGATGACAGTTCGTTCAGTTATTGAATAATTAGCAATTTTTTTAAGTGTTGCTTTTTAAATTTGTTAATTTGTATTGAAAAAAACTGTACCTCAATTCAAAAACAAATATGGGCGTCTTATTCAAATACAAATGTTCGTAAAGTGTGGGTTGACCACACTTCGATGACAGAAACCGGTAAATATAATGATTTCGTAGTAAGATTGTTTCTACGAAATCCTAAAAACTGACAAAAACCGTTAATTTGCTTACTTCTACCCTCCTCCCTCCCAAACCCGACGCTCAAAATGGTGTGACTTTTGGCCAAACAATATGTGGACGGTATAGAACAATTTGGAGTTGGAGTGAAACTGTTACTTTGGATGTTGAGGTTTGGGTTTAATTGCACCGTGCTATATGTTTGGTTGGTTTTAAAAAGAATGACCCGTATGTCTATTACGTCAATAAGAGATGTTTGTCATAAACAAAGCGAGGAATTATAGAGTAGTAATAAATCATTATGTCAAAAAATTGAATGTTCTCCAGTAGTGTATGAGGGGTTAAAAAATGAAAAAAACAAGTATGAGGGGTTAAAAAATGAAAATAAACTGTAATTTAAAAATTTATAGTCATTTACAAATTTTAATTGTTATTATGTAAATGCAAAGGAAAATGCAAGGGGACAAACTAGAAAGTCTGCCCAACTATGCCCACTGTAATCAATGGGTGACCACAGTACCACATACAATCACATAGAACACTAGAAGCCAACTAATATTAAAAAAGTGTAATTGGCTTGGAGTCATTTGGAGCCGTGTCACAGCTTAAGGCATTAGTCAGTCCCCGTCCGTCGTCGAACGCACACTGCATTGTATTAACAATATAGCCATTGTTGTATTAACAATGTACCCAGAAAGCAGTGTAGGAGGTGTGCGACGTGTATGTATGTGTGTATTATTAGATTACATTATAGTTGTGACTGCTCTTCCGATCGCTGCTACCAAGAGCACTGTGATTTGCACTGAGCAGAGAACATACTGCTCTGTCCTTTAGCGTAACTGTTCTCTTAACTGCTCTTTTAGATTGTTCTTTTAAACTGTTCAAACAGTTTTTTTTTTCAAATATTCATTCTTAAACATTTACAACTTTGGCAAGTGTTAGACCTCCTGCTGATGGCTACTATTGAGACACTGTTATGTATACTACCGATCTTATGTCCACCAACCGGTTTGAATTATAGCACAATAGGGCTTTGTTCATTCAATTCTTAGAATCCAAGAATTAACTCTCTGTTTTTAAATATTTTTCAAAAGGAGATAAAAGAAACAAGTGAAAGTAGTGGAATTTGGTTCATTTTTGTTTCAACAAAGAAATAGTTATACATATACATATATATGTAACAGAAAAAGCAACAAACAAACTGTGATTATATCACTGCTATGATCACTGCTACTACAAACTGCTCTTTGGCTCAACTGTTCTCAGTGATCACTGCTCAATAAAAAGAGCTATTAAGCACACCTCTAGATTACATAATATAAGGATATTTGTAGCAGTCACATCATTTATTTTCATTCCCATATTTATTAACTTCCCGTTGGAAGTTATTATAATGGGTCCGATTTTACGAATCGCTAATTTGGACATATCTCCACGTTTCAAGGTCACTAGAATCCGAATCCATCGTTTTTAGCGTGATGTCTGTGTGTGCGTTCGTTAGTTTTTTCATTCGTTCGTGAATTTTTTTTCGTCTCGCATATCTCGAGAACAAATGATGATATCAACTTCGAACTAATTTAATTAGATGTATAATCAAAAAATGAAGACCGGATAAAGTTTTTAGCAAATGCGGATTAGCGGTTGTTTTTTGTGATATAAAGACGGAATTAACTTCATTAACATAACATAGATTATATGGATTTTTTACCATGTCTTTATTATATAATGGCCTAAGAACCTTCCTTGATGTTAAAAACGCCAGTAATATTATAAAATTTAAAAAAAAAAAAGAAAAAAAAAAAAGAAAAGAGAAACGAAATAAGAAACTTTTGTCTGAAACTGTCTCGCGTATCTTGAGAACAAATGATGTTATCATTTGTTTGATAAGGGTGGAGCCCCCACCCTTAGGTGCAGAAGGCGAAGCCCCCCGTGTGGTGCAAGGGGCAAAGCCTCTATCGGGAGCCCAGAAGAGGAGTCCCCTGAATTAAAAAAATGTTATTCATGTGCAATAGTCTTTAAGGGCATCCAATGGGAAGTTGACAGTGTGGGTAGACCTGTCTCTCCAAATTTTTTATTTATCATTTTATCGGTTAATGAAGTATGAATGCAGTTTACTTTTTAATAAAATAAGACTGCTTTTAATAATAATAAAAGACTGCTAAAAAAGAAGGAAAGCCATATTGTTAATGAGTTATGCACGGAGGATTTTTTAGATTTCAAACCCGAAAATTATAATTTTAATATCGACAATGCTGGAAATAAAGTTAAATGGACGGAAATTAAAGTAATCACTTTTAGAAAAGCATGTCCTTATCAATTATATTTCAAATATAATTTCAAAGAAGATTTTAGGGGTAATCGAGTTGTCCAAAAATAGACGAAAAGATAAATCTGGTGTTGATGAGTTACATAAAGCCTGTGACACCTCACCCTGTATTTCAGCAGCTAAAAAAAATGATTTTTTAGATTTATGCAAACAATACCAAAAGTATATCATAATTATTATGAAAATTTAAAATGTAAAGATAATTAAGTAGACTGCTTTCTTAAAAAGAAGAGCAAAAACTTTTTTTTTTGGAAATATTTAAGTAATATTTTTTTGTTGCATGAAAATATGTAAGTTTTCGTTTTTTATGAAAAAAGATGTTTATTAATAATTATTACCTACGTTTTTCTTAATAATGTTATAAATGCTTTTTGTTTTTTTCTTTTTTAATTACCTATATGAAAATACCTAATAATAATAAATAATTATTTATAACTATAGTTACTTAAATAATATATGTAAGTTTTCATTTTTTTAATAATAAGAATAAATGTTTATTTTTTAAGTGTCTATATTTTTATTATTAATAATGTTAACGTAACATGACTCCAATAAAATTAACAAATTTTGATTTTCAGTTAAAAGTGATAATACAATAAGGTAGTATTTACACTTGTGTCATTTTTATAGTATGTTTTGGAGATGTTTTGTATTGAAAGTTAGAGCAATAAGGACACCATCGTTCATAAATTCGAAATTAGTTAACTTTTGTGAATCTACTCTATTTCCTATTAAAAGTTCGATTTGCTTAATCACCGAGTGAAATTTCATCATTTTTTGACGCTTCGTTTTGATTTTACAAAGATTTTAAATTTAGTAGCAAATTATTTTCTTCAATATCTCAAAACAACAAAAGTGCATTCGTGACCTTATTGAAGTCATGGTGCGATTTAAAAATTCTATAAGTAATAAATTATACAGGATTGTGTTTTAGTAGACAGCATACGAATACATACACACACCTAACACACAAATACATGTATTGTAGATGTAAGATAATAACTTCCCCTTTACGTTTCTTGTTATGATAGCATTGGCGGTTTTTAAACAAAAAGATTTAAGATATTTTTTTAAATATTTGAAACATAAATGCTGAATAAATAAAACATAAATAAGTAGTTCTGACCAGCGTTACCAACATTAAATTTCTTCTCCCGTTGTAGAGAACGCTACAATCCCGTCAAAACCCGTCAAGTAGGGATTTTCGAGTTGTTACTTTTCCCTAAATTGAGAGAATGAGATAAATAGAGACGTTGATAGTTTTCTGTATATTCAACAGTAGTGTACCATTACGGCCAACCGACGGCAAAGTAGTTTTCAAGCTGGATTTAAAAGAATTACGTCAAGTAAAAATTTACTCTTTCAAAAAAACATACATTTTTGCTGTCCCGCTGAAAAATCCGTTAGCCGTCAAACAAAATTTTTTCCCGTTGCCAACCTCGCTGACCCGTCAAATCTAACGGGAAACCCGTTAAGTTGGCAACACTGGTTCTGACTATACATAATATATTTTCTAATATCGTAAACAAGAAGCAATGGTACATATATATATATATATATATATATATATATATATATATATATATATATATATATATATATATATACCGTATTCACCGTAAACATGTAAGCATGACGCTAATGGTTGTCAACATCACTAAACAGATAGTTTGGTAGTCGGGGTAACACATTCGTGTGCACATTCCTGTCTCTTCTCCTACTGCAGTCACTGGTTTGAGTGATTTGACGTATCGTGTTTGCTGGACGAACTTGAATTTTTTAAAAATAAAAAGTTTGCTAAGAACAGACAAGGATAGGTATATATATTTATGTACATATTCAGATATCGCCAAAAAATCGAGTCCTAAGTATATATTTCCCCTAAAAAAGGAGAAATCAAATTTATCGGTTTCGTCGAATTTCCGGTGCGGTAGGCGTGGTTTATTATTTTGGTCAAATTATCTATGAAAATATTGAGAGAAAATGATTTTTCGTAGAAAAAATGGAAAGCTTATAGTTGATTTATATAAGACATTTAAGGACATTTTGACATAAATATCGATAATTATTACGTAAATACGAGAAGAACAATTCGGATACATGAGGGATATTGATTTGAAAAGGATAATATAGTGGTCTGTTTAAAGTGGGCGGGACAAAATATTCTTGGCGTACAGATAACTTACCACTATCTTAGATACGTTACTACAAATCTTTAAGAAAATTTTAAGCCGGCAAACGTGCTTGCAGGTGGTCCAGAACCTGGTTAAATCGAATTCCGCGAAAACGTCTTTTTTTCGAAAAAACTGATTTTTGCAAAAATTACCAAATGTTTTACAATTTTTCAAAAACGTTCCTATTCTATACTTGTCAAGGACTATACTTTCGCCAAATTTCATAAAAAAATATTTTTCTCCCTTTAAGGATGAACTTAAAAAATTTTACACACTTTCTTTTTAGATTTTTTATTTTTGATTAAGATTCCACATTATATTTAAAATTAGTAAAAAATTTCAAAAAAATTCTAAGAAAATTTATTTGGCCGGAAAATAGACAAGAAGATCAAAAATATGTCTTGTTTTCTTCCATTCCACTACATAAACTATTGGAAATTAAGAAATGAAATTTTCAGATATGAGAATTGAAAGCGTGGTCTGCGTCCTGACGAAGCCCTTTTTTCAATTTTTTGTTTCATATCAGTGCTAGAAGCTGTTAAAAATTTCCATTTTTGTCTAGCTTCTTTTTCGCAATTTACAAGCATACGATGTAAAATTAAAAAAAAAAAAAAAAAAAAAAAAAAACGTCAGGACGCGGACGTCAAGTAACATTTGTTCTAGTGAATGAGTCTATTCTAAGAAAAACCTTTTTGAAAATAGCTGCGGTGAAGTGGAAATTAGATTTTTTATTTCTGTCCTTACCGCACTTAAAAACCATGCTTCATCATTTATGAATTTAAATAATTTCCGTTTTCTTAGCTTTATTTCATTTACGTAAATTTTTAAATTACAGTTTGTTTTTAGAAAAGAACATTGTATAAGATCAGATTTCATGCAATATTATTGAGTGTGCAGGGGCCACTTTAACTTTGTTTAAGGGGGGGTAAGGTTTTAAAAGCGAAAAAAAGGCATATTTTCATGATTTTTTTTTGGAGATCTGAATAATGTTGGCTTATTTATTTCATGTACGCGTTATAGTATGACATCTGAAGTATCTTTGAAAAAATTATCAATTATAAATATCGATAAATAAGTCCGTGACAGCGAATTTCCGGAGGCGCGTCGAAAAAAAGTTGTTTTGCGGTGAACATCATAACTTGGTACCGGATCATCCGAGACAAAAAAATCGAAATGCGTTTAAAAGGCGATATATTTCCCTAGGGAGTGACGAAGAGTTTTTTGTATTTTTTCGATTTTTTTATTTTTGGCAGCATTTTGAAGTGAAAAACGCAATTTTTGCTAAAAATTTCGGTTAATTTGTTATTATAAACTGGAAAAAAATAGCAAAAAAAAAAAAAGCTCGACCTGATTACCTGTTGATTTATGTGTAGAAACAGTGTACAAAATTTCAACAAAATTGGTGAAGTAGATTTTGAGTTATGATGTTCACGGACTTCAAAAATGTTGTATGCGAGAAAATGGATTTAAAGTTTTTTATACTCAAAAATCCGAAACTAAGCATCAATAAAATGATATAGTTTTTTATACTTACGCGGGTAATTATAGTAAGTATTTGTTTTGTATAAGATGTTTAAGTATAAAATTAAAGTAAATTTTATACTTACCAGGTAGGCGCGTCACGCAGCTACCAGGCAGGTATAAAAATCGAGCATGAGGGCCGGTCGCTTGAAATGCTGTATCTTCATTAGTTTTGCTCGGATTTACTTGAAATTTTGACACAACACGTTCGACATATTGTACATTCAGAAAAAAAATTTAAAAAAAAAATGCAAAAAAATTTTTTAAAAACCTTACCCCCCCCTTAAATACATTCTTTCCATCATTGACAATGTTTAGCCAATTTAAGAAAAATAGATCTTTGAGATAATACATGTGTATCACTGAGTACTGAATCGAACATATTAACGTATGTTTCCTAGAGATACCACAGGCATTAAATTTTGAAGCATGACTCCATTTTAGTAAGCCCAACCTGTAACCACGGAAACTTGTTTATAAATATTAGATAAACCATTAAATTAATGGTTTGACCACCATTAAAGTAATTCCATCAGTCAATTTTTTTGCTTCAATTTCTTAATGTATTTGTAATACAAAGCATTCTCTCTAGTCGATTTTCTCCTCAATGATGTGTATGAATGTATATACCGTCAAAGAAAAAGATTTAAGCTCTTATATCTGTTTGATTTCTAAACGATTCATAACGTTAATGCGTCTTTAATAGGGGATGTTCTTTAAGAGTTTAAATCTTTTTTAAAACTCTTCTTTAAGAGTTTAAATCTTTTTTTTTTCCAAATAGCCCCACCGTTTTCAAATAGGTCCGTTTTACGGTATGTATCTCCAATATAAGTATTTGTCAGATAAGTAACTGTTGACAGCTTTTGTTTCAAATATATTTTTTCAAAAATGCAGACAGGCGAGACCTCTGGGCGGAATTAGTTTGCGTAAAAAATTCACAATCGCCCTTAAGGTATAAGTAATGGAAAAAATCGCGATTTTTGGCGGCTTTTTGCGATAATTAATTTGTTTATGCACTAATTTGCATGAAATTGGTTTCATTCTGTTGATATTAAATACTTTTTAAAAAATGCAAAAAACTGTTTTTGGTCTTCTTTGGTTGCCATTTTGAGGAACTTCCCCAATGATTCAGCTGTTTAAAAATAGTTCATCGAATTCTACGGATTTTTTCCTATCTTTTCCATATTTTCCCTTCCAGGTACTAATTTTGGCAAAAAACAACGTTTTAATCAGTAATTTGCTTGGACTATTATATATCCACAGCTGTAGAACTTGTCTGTGCTTGTTGTTATTCTTGACGCACAATTAATAATTGTTTTCTCGATTGCCGTAGCGTTGTTGTGCCGCTATTTGAGCGCTGTTCGGCGTAATTCGTGTGAACTACGTTCGATGGAGCCACAGATATACGATTCAACAAATAAGGCGTGGTGTACAAATTAAAAAAGTATTTCAAACAATATATGTATATACATATTATTTAATCGCATAAAATAAAATCGTGTAAATCAATTCCGCATATAAAAAGTTCCACGTAAATTGAGATAAAGCCGCGTAAAACAAATACTCGCGTAAATTAAGGGACGGGTGTATATAACATATAAATACTACAGTAATGAAAAATTTCAACAAAAATAAGTTTGTAGTAATAATAACAAGCAAAAAAAAAAAAAACATACTAGCTGTGTGTAATTGGTATTCATTGAGCGAGTCCGTACTTTCTCTCTAGCTGACGAGTTTACTCGCCAGTGAACAGAATGTAAAGGGCATAGCCGGGTAAGATAGGGAAAACGGCCCTTGACGCAAAATTGATTGTTTTTATAGGAAATAATACTTCTTAGCCCCAGATACATTCCTGCCAAATTTCAACCCTCTGAGGCTAATAGTTTATGAATACACAAACAGACAAAAATTTTCAAAAAAAATTTTTTTTTACGAAATTACTGAGCCGATTTATTTGAGTTTAATATATATTATGTACCCACCTTAGGCAAAGTAATAAAAAAAAATTAACGTTATATCCCTATATTATACTAATTTTTTTAAATTTTTAAATTTAAGTAAATTTTTTTTTGGCACTTACGCGTTAGCGACACCCACCATTTTTTGTTCAATAATATGTCTCTTAGTACTCTATAACATATATTTTTACGGAAAAATTTTAGTTGGTAGAACATAGTAATATTTCAATACAAATGCATGTCATGTTCGGTACTACATATATTACTTATGTATAAAAAGGACCATAAAGTAAAGCATCTGCTTGATTTCTGAAACACAGTAGAATTCTGAGGAGTGCAATAAAATGTTCTCTTCCCCCCTGAGTTGCAGTTCTTGGAGTTCCTGTGTCGGTCTAAAAAAATTTATATTTTGACTTGTTATAAAAAATATGTTTTAACTTGTTAAAAAATAATTTTCAAGGTTAATTTTACCATGAATCTGAATATTTGAATGAAATCAATAAAATTATCTCAACATACTTACTAAGTAAAATTACATCTAACTCAGCAAAAATTATAAGTTTTAGAAACTTTATTTAAATAAAGATAATCATAATAACAATAATACGTCTTAAATGTTATATTGCTTTAATAATAATAAGTATTAACTTAATAGATTGAAGCAAAAAACTTCAACAATATATAGTAACGACAACAGTCCGGCTAAAACTTGTTGTAGTTATAAAAATATGTAGGTAAATTACATGTAGGTACATATAACTAACTAGAATAGACCCTCTCACTTGATGTTTTTGTTGCACTTCTTGAGGAGGTGCAGAAAGTGGATTTTTTCTGTAATAAAATTACATACGTTCATAACAACGAGAAACAAGCTTAGACAAATGTCTAGCTTTATCTGCTGTTTGTCTTCTTTTGTTAACACGATGACGGGTCATGGGGAATGATAACGAAATGACCAACTGGTATACTATTTTGACAGCTAATAAACTTTGTATGAAATTGTTGACGTCGTAATACGTGGTGTATGAGCTAATAAAGTTTCACTTGACGTCTTACAAAGAAAACAACTCTAACAAAAGAGAAATCAATATCTATTTTGTTTTATTAATAAAAAAAGACAAACGACAGATAATGTTGGACTTGAGTAAATTTAAACTAGTTTATCGTAGTTATGAACGTATGTAATTGTATTATTTTAGAAATAGGGTAGATATTTTACTTTATAGCCCTTTTTATACATAAGTAATATATGTAGTACCTAAAATGGTATGCATTTGTATTGAAATATTACTATGTTCTACCAACTGAAATTTTTCCATAAAAATATATGTTATAGAGTACTAAGAGACATATTATTGAACAAAAAATGGTGGGTGTCGCTAACGCGTAAGTACCAAAAAAAATTTACTTAAATTTAAAAATTTAAAAAAATTAGTATAATAAAGGGATATAAGGTTAATTTTTTTTTTTTATTACCTTGCCTAAGGTGGATACACAATATATATTAAACTCAAATAAATCGGCTCTTTATTTTCGTAAAATAAAATTTATTTTGAAAATTTTTGTCTGTTTGTGTATTCATAAACTATTAGCCTCAGAGGGTTGAAATTTGGCAGGAATGTATCTGGGGCTAAGAAGTATTATTTCCTATAAAAACAATCAATTTTGCGTCAAGGCCCGTTTTCCCTATCTTACCCGGTTATGCCCTTTGTCAAGTGTAATACAGTCTTTAGCTAATAAACCAGCAATGTGTCATCATAGTTGTTAGTGAATCAGCTGAAGGAAAACTGAAGAAAAGAAACAACAATGTATTCACAACGCATGGTTAAAACTCGTTAGCTAGTTGGCTACTGAGCGAGTGTAAAGTTTTCTGTGTAATCATCACTACTGTTAGAGTAACCAAACATACTCTATAACAGAGTATTATACTCTATTTTTGATCGATGTACTTTATAAATAATACACAAATATTTTACTTCGCAAAAATACCACTTTTAATAATAATAATAATAATAATAATAATAATAATAATAATAATAATAAAATATATTACTAATTAATAAAAGTGGTATTTTTGCGAATTCCTGCGTATTTTTGTAATAATAATAATAATAAAATATATAATAAATAATAAAAGTGATATTTTTGCGAAGTAAAATATTTGTTTATTATTTACAAATATGGAATGCCATAAAGTAATGCTCAAATCTATTAATATGATATACTTTATACTCTTGCATAATTATAAAAATATATGCCAAAATACTGTATTTTGAGACTTTATAATGCACAGTACGATATATTCTTATATGTATGTTCCTAACGATTTGTTAGTATCTTAAGGCAAAACAGAACAGAAGCGCACGCTTAAATTGATTATTACTGAACGAAACGGTAGATGTCAGCATAAGCAGATGTCAATGAAAAACAGTATTCGTTATTCTTTTTACCTGCTTTTATATTCGTTTTTTTTTTTTGAGGTTTTAGTTTAGAAATGGAATGGTATTATTTTTTTTCTAAAATAGAAAATAATTTAAATTCTAGAAATTTAATAAAAAGTGAATTGTTTATTTATTTAGATTTCAATTTTGATATGGTACCAATTGTGTTAGAAGTTCAAAACAATATCTATTTAAGACAATAAAAAATTAAATTTAAAAATGCTTTTTTTCTCTTTCAAATAATTTATATTTTCCCCTTCCAAAGACAAATTACTTTATTATTCTCAAAAAAAGTTGGCATAGCTGGCTCGTTCGCTTCTACACTTCCTGGCTAGTAGCCAGTGAAATCACTCAATGTAATCGAGCCTTTAGGCTGCCAACACTGTATATAGCTGAATTTGTTTAATATTTGAATAACTGTTACTTACGGATGGTATGGTGGATAATAGTTTTTCCTCAGCCTCTGACCATAATGCCCGGTCTTGTACTAATGCAACAATATCAGGATGTAAACTGCGCATAGCGGCGACTGCTACCCTCGAAACCGCTTCATCATACAATAATGCATACCACCTTTGTTGTAATTCTTGAACAGTAAATTTGCAAGAAAATTTTGTACCTAAATGTACAGTTTTCAAATCATTTGTCTGCAACGAAATTTAAAATAGACCATTAGTCACACTCTTATAAATTTTTTAAAAATAAATTTTAACCTGTTGTACTCCGATAATTAAAGCCAAATCATCCATTGGTTTCCATCGACCTAAATCTTTTGTTGTAAGATGATTATGTTGGCGTCCTTTTTTCTTATTTCTGGCTGTTGCGGTGGCTCCAACAGGGGTGTGTTTTACTGGATAGTGTTTTTTCTTCCCTTCTGATAAAGTATGCGGTGGTGGACTTGGAGCTATACCAATATTTGCTCCTACGGTTACATTAGCCGGTGTAACGTGGCTAACAGTAGGAACTGTGTTTATTAACGATGAATTATCATGAACTTGTGTTGAGTGAAAACCAACGTTACTTAAAGAATGCGTTCTTGTTCTTCCACTTGTTGCCCCCTAAAATTGTAATATAGTACATTTGGGACATTCCATTTAAAAACAACCAAAAATAAATAGTTTTCAACTTGACTATCACGGATTTCATTGAAACTTTTGTTAATTGTACTCTTTAACATCCTGAATTTAAATCATTTTTAAAAAATTCTAACTCTTTTAGATTTTGAGATATATAATCTTGAAAATCGCACAATATCACTTTTTTTTTAACTCGCGCTCAGCATTAGAAAATGTTCCACTTTCAGTTCTATACATCATAGAAACTTGCTTGATAGGCTCATTTTAAAAAGAATTCAATGGGTTTTAATTTGATACCAATCTTGAACACTTTTTGAAAAGGAAATTTTTTCGGGCAAATTTCAAAAACTGTTTCTGAAAATCTTTTTGAGATAGTGTTTTTTGAAAATTATGAAAATAATATATATTTATAATGATGACTTGGGAAATGCGTTATAAAAATTTCTAAGTGGGACCATGATGGGATCAGTAGTTATGATAAAAAAATGCATTTTAATATATAGTATTTTAACGCATTCTGACATAAGAGCTTGTTGCAGAGATTTCTTTCGGGACACGTTAAAATATTATATTAAAAAGCATTTTTTATCATAACTACTGATCCCATCATGGTCCTACTTTGAAATTTTTATAACGCATTTCCTCATCATTATAAATATACCGGGTGTTTCAAGCAACTAAGAACATAAATTTGAACACAGGGAAAATTTGCTACGATCAAGGGGTGCTTTATTTTATTATTATTAAATATTTAGCAAAATTTTAAATAATATCGCGTCAAAATAATGTTTAGAAGTAATTAAAAGACAATGGCAGCAAATTTATTGAGATAACTATAAATAAATCTTAATCTAATGTTGAAATATTTATTAACAAATAATACTGCTTAGTAGAAAATTGGACACCTATTGCTTTATTTTTAAATTTACCTTTTTGCAATTAAAGAAAATTTTAATAACTATGGGTACCTATATAAAAATGATACCCATAAAAAACAAGCATACTCTGATCCCAACAATTTTTTCCCATGTTAAATTTTGTATGTTCTTACTTCGCTGAAACAGACTGTATATTATTTTCATAATTTTCAAAAAACACTATCTCAAAAAAATTTTCAAAAACAATTTTTGAAATTTTCCCGAAAAAATTTCCTTTTCAAAAAGTGTTCAAGATTGGTATCCCATTAAAGCGCATTCAATTCTCTTTAAAATGAACTCTCAAGAAACATTCTAGGATGTGTAGAACTGAAAGTGGAACATTTTGTAATGCTGAGCTCGAGTAAAAAAAAGTGAATTTTTCGATTTTAAGATTATATAGCTCAAAAACTATAAAAGTTAGAATTTTTTAAAAATCATATTTGAATTCAGGATGTTTCAAAGAAATCTGTGATAGTCAAGTTGAGCTTGTTGGTTTTATATGGACTAACCCATTTAAAATCTAATGAATAGAATTATGTGATTATTATTTTACATACTTTCAATGTCGATGAAGCACCTGGCAAACCTAAACTATATTCAACAATTTCATCGTCAAATCTTCTTCGCTTAATTGATCTTGAAGAGCTAAAATCACAGTAGGAATGAGATATAAATTAACCATAAATTACTGAAGTTGGTTACCTTCGGCGTTTCGTATTGTCCTGATTATTAGCAATATCGACCGCTGACAAAAGACCTGATACATCAGAATTTTCGGCAGCTGATGATGATAAATTACTTATAAAAGAAGTCGAATGATCCATTTTCACTACTTTCTCAAATTATTTAAACAAACATATATAACCTTTATATACGTTAGGTAATTATATTACAATTGTAGGTTTCAATGTACAAAAATTAGCTATTATTTACTCTAATTACAAACATATTGTACTTTTTAAGTTCTTAAGCAGAGACACAATAAAATGCTTCCTCATAAATTTTTATGATTAATTTTATGACATAACAAAATAATAATCAACAAAAACAGTTACCTATAAACATTTATGAGCGGGATTATATATTACGTATATTATCTATGGTTCCGATATCAGTAGTCCTCAAATATCTCAAATATGTATTATTATTGTAAAAAAAGAAAAATTCACATTAATATATCATATTAGGCCCCTATTACACTGGCATAGATATATGTCAAAGTTTTAATTAATCAAAGAAATATTATAGTATAAGGCTGTATACACAACCAATGAAATAAGGAATAAGAAATAAGAAATAAGGAGTATGCCATCTAGTGACGTTGAATAAAACTTTAAAACTTAACTGCTCATAGGTAAATGTATTTAGGTATTTTTGTACATCAGAATTCATGAAAAAGTAACGTTCGTGACGATTTTTTTTGTCACTAAGTGAAAAAAATCACGAATTTTGACGTAAAAAAATACCTACATATTTATATCTATGACCAGTTACGTTAAAGTTCCATTCAACATCATTAGATGGCATACTCCTTATTCCTTATTTCATTGATTGTGTATACAGCCTAATAAGTCAACTTTTATAATATTTCTGTAACCATAGTTAAAGACACTTATTAATGCTGGCGTTCCAGACGAAAATTTTGTTAGCCTAACGTTAGCTAACGGAGCTTTCACCGTTACAAACCAGAGGGCACGCATTCAAAAATTGACGTACTATATATATTAAAACAACAATTTCTAACATGGTGACTGATTATTTTTATTCCATAATTTTTAAATGTGGCTGTACTTCAAAAATTAAGTATTTATACCGTGAAAAACCATGAAAAATAATTAACGTGCATTAATTTTTTGAAGCAGAGCCCTCTGGTTTGTAACGGTGAAAGCTCCGTTAGCTAACGTTACGCTAACAAAATTTTCGTATTGCAGTATAAGCAGTATTTGATCATAGATTTGATCAGATATCTTTGACATATTATATCTACATATGACAATGTAATAGCGGCCATACCTATTCAAAATAAATGTTTTATCGAAAGTTATAAATAAAAGTTTTAGTGACACTCTGATGTCTACGTTTAATAATTCAACAAGTTGAACAACGATTGAATTGCATCGTGTTACGTTATTACGAAAATATAGACGATTATGATCACAGAATAATCAGAAGCCAAGTTGCTATCTCTGACTTGTGATACCACAGAGTAATAGAGGTACAGCAACTATCTCTATCATGAAATCTGCAGTGTGCATGGTGTGCATTTTTGTGTACCTTAAGACGGTTCTACACGATGCTACGAACACCTTCCAGCATTGGACGCAGTGTTGGCAGGTGTACGATAATTATCGTACATGTACGATAATTCAGTGGTGACGTACGATGTACGATAACACTTTATTATCGTACGTAAAAATACGATAATTTACAAGAAAATACGATAATTTCCAGTGCATGGAATTTTAATCATAGTAATTATTACAGTGACTTTATAATATACTTGATAACAGTGTGGCCATTAGTAGGTCTAGTTTTTTATTGGTTGACGCCATTAACAGGACCGGAAAGAAGTTGGCGCCGAAAGTTGGAAAATCTTTCTGTTTTTTATATGGCTAAATTGCTCCCAAATTGCTCCTTTGGAATCAGTAATTGTTCCACCTGGAACTTAATTACTTAATTAGTTATTTACAAACAAAAAAACTTTTTTGTTTGACTATTTCTATTATCAAAATCTTGTCAAATAATGCATTTTTATATAATTACTTTATATCAAAAAATTGCTCCCAATTTGCTCCATCTAATTTAAAAGTTAGTTATTAATTTCTCTGAATAATAATTAAAATATATTAAAATAAAAAGTATTATGAATTAGGTTATGTATTATTAAAACGTATAGGCAATCCATTATACCTTTAAGTCGTTTGCATATATTTAAGGATAATTGAATTTTGACAAGTTAAATAACATTATAAAAAACAAAATATTTTAATAATTATTCAAAAAAATTAAGATTTAGCTTTTAAATTAAATAGAGCAAACTGGGAGCAATTTATTGACGTAAAGAAATTATATAAAAAAGTATTATTTTGGGAGATTTTGATAACTTAAATAACGGAAAAAAAATTTTTTTCTTTATAAATAACTAATTAAATAATTAAGTTTCAGGTGGAGCAATTACTGATTTCAAAGGAGCAATTTGGGAGCAATTTAACCATATAAAAAACAAAAAGATTTTTCAACTTTCGGCGCTAACTTCTTTCCGGTATTAACAGGCCAAATGCATTGAATTTGTATACCTTGTTTATTCTGTTACTACGGTTACTCACTTCAAATTTGGCCTGAATATGGCGGATATGGTTCCAATGGCCACACTGTTATAAAGAATATTATACAGTCACTGTAGTAATTATAAATTCAAATTCAAAACATTTTTAGTCAAGTTAATTTGATAAAAACAAAGTCGAGAAACAAATTAATTACATCGACAATCAATGGATTATTATTAACAAAACAAAGAGTTCACGGTAATTGTGTTAATTATCAACCATCGAAACCAGAATTTAGTCGTATGACAAACGAAAATTTGTAAAAGAAAAATATATAATCCGACAATGGTAAACTTAGGTAACAATTCTGGAAGTGACGATGACATTGAAATTCCAAGATTATTAAAATTCAGCAATAATTTAGTTACTGCCCATTATAACTGTAGTAACTTAATACTACTACTGAAAGTGAAGTGGAAAATATATTTATACTAATAATATAAATAAAGTATATATTTTTTTTATTTTTTATAGTTACAGTTGGATAATTTTTTTTGTAAGTAAAAAAAATAATATTTAATTAAATAAACAAATGGTAAAGTACTTAAAAGGCGTTTTTTTTTTTTTTTGCTCGTCAACCCTAATCTATTGTGTACGATAATTTTTTTTAAAAATACGAAAAATACGATAATTTCGCGCCTTTGGTACGATCAGCGCCCTCTATTTACCTGCCAACACTGATTGGACGTTCGATGGTTCATCGCATCGTGTGGCCGTTGTTCGAACCTACGAGTGTCCAATGTCGAGCGTCAAACATTCGCATTTGGCCATGTCCCGCTCGATGTCGGTATTCTTGCACCGAGTCAAAGGGATGCTTCGAACGTTTGAAGGTCAATGTTGGTTGCGTTGGTTGGTTCGACTCAGCAGCTGCACGACTCGTTCATGTGAAGAGAGACAACATCAGTGTATAACATTAGAGATAACATCAGACAGATAACAGCCTCGCCACTGAGTACCAACACATCATCATTCGTATTGGATCAAACATTCGATTCACCGTGTAGCAGATACATTCGTCGCACCAACTATCGAACTTAATTGCCTCAAACGTTCGATCGAACGTTGGAAGGAACGTTCGTAGCATCGTGTAGAACCCGCTTTAGGCTGGTCGTCCTTTGGATGCGGAAACGTGCTATATTTAATTCGGACGAATACACATGAAAACGGACAAACGATTCAAACAGCTGTGAAGCTATACATCCTCGTCCATTGAAAGCGACTCGTTCGTTCGTTTTCGTGCGTATAATTGCGACGTGCGAACAGATCCAATTTTGTTTGGATTTTATCGCGCGACGAAGTCCGTTCTATGAAATGTTTATTTTTATTGAAATAAAACTGAAAGGAAATTACAATTATAACTGTGTACCTTTGCATATTACGTGCCATAAATTGTTTTTTACGTATTTTTATAGCATTTATAGCTTGAGAAAAAAAAAATTAAAAAGAAAAATACTGACGAATATTGAACTAGTGGACGGACAGTAGGCATATCATTTCGGACGAACGACAAACGTGCGTATTCGTCCGTATTAAATATCGCACGTTTCCGCATCCAAAGGACGACAGCCTTAGACAACTTATTAGTCACTCTCTCAGTGGCAGTCGATGAGTGTAGGTCAATCACAAGACAATTGATTTGATTGTTATGTTGGTTATGTCGACATTGTTAGAATCCCCACACGGAGCCACATACATCATACATATGTATGGGACAGCAGGGCACGTGACGGCCACTACCACCAACAATCACTAAGGCCTAGTTTTCATTGGTAGAGTAAGCGGTAGAGTAATTTGGGCAAGTACTAACTATCCTTCTAACTCTACCAATGAAAACATAATCGGTAGAGTACTAAATTATTGTAGAGTAGAGTAGGATTGCACGGTGGGATAGTAACTCTACCACTTGCATTCCCCCACCACTAATTTCTACTCTTCTCTACCATCACTATTCTAATGAAAACAGATTCGGTATAGTCAAGTACACTAATACTTCACGTGCTTGTTTTGTTTTGCAAAAATGAAGTGGTCAGAATTAGAAACAATGAAACTAGTAGAATTATATGGGGAATACGAATGTCTATAGAATATTAGCAGTATTCATTATAAAAATAAATTCAAAAGAAATTCAACATATGAAAAAATTATCAATGAAATATGCAAAGAAAATTTCGGCATAGCCGAATTAAAACAAAAAATAAAAAACTTTCGGTATAACTACATACAACCAAGAATGTATGAAAATAAAGCGACTAAAAAAATCTGGTTCTGGAACAACAGATATCTATGTACCCACCTTAAAATGGTTTCCTATCATGGACAGTTTTACGAAAAATGTAAAAGGGAACAGTATAACTGAAGATAGTTTAAATAAAATACATTGTTGTCAATTCAGTTTTACACCATTTGACTACTCTACTATAATGCTTTTTAAATTTATGTGTGGACAGCTACTCTACAAAAATTGGTGGAGTAACATAATTTGCTAAAAAGTATGCTAGTATACTTTCCTACTAACTCTACCAATGAAAACTAGGCTTAACACAAAAACACAATAATAGCGCACAAATACACAGTAAACCCAGTACACGTATACAGAGTGTAAGAGAAATAAGTATTGCCCTTTTGAGGGGTGACTCATAGCACCCTGTAGACACTGAAACCGCAAGAATTTTTTCGGAATTAACAGTCGCGTCACCCCTCACAAGGATAAGAATTATTTCCTTTACACCCTGTAGATAATATATATACACACATACATATTATATATATATATATATATATATATATATATATATATATATATATATATATATTTGTATATAAATTTGGTAAGTGGGGTTCATTTCCGATGCACCTCATACTATCAAAGTGGGGTTAAATTTTGGATCCGACCCAACTTGTAAGGGGGTGGTAAAACATTAAAACTTTTCCAAACCGGTTGGAAATAATGTTTCGGTCGATTATCTACAACATATCCAAAATTTTTTTTTACAGAATCGTGTTCTACGGGCCCGAAAACGGATAGCGCCCCTACTCTCGCCTCTCGCCGTTCTTATCGTATAGGCTGTATAAGTCTAATTTTTTCAAGGAAAAAATTCAACTAAAAAGCTAAATCGATAGTAACTGATGCCGACAATAGGAAATGCCCGCCAGACCTTTAAATTTTTGTTAATTTGAAAAAAACGTCAAATCTACCTCACATAACATCTCGCTGGAATTTACATATATTGTAGCAAATTATATATATATTTTACTGAAAAATCGGCCTGTCTGGCATATTTTGTTAATTAATGTCTGGCAGACCTATTTTATTTAGTGAAAATTTTAGGTAAATCTACCTCACAAAACACCTCGCTGAAATTTACGTATGTTATAGCAAATTATTTATATTTTACTGAAAAATCGGTCTGTCTGGCATATTTTGTTAGTTAATGTCTGACAGATCTATTTTAATTAGTGAAAATTTTAAGCAAATCCACCTCACATTACACCTCGCTAAAATTTACATATATGTTATAGAAAATTATATATATTTTACTAAAGAATCGGTCTGTCTGGTGAATTTCACATATGTTATAGCAGACTATATATATTTTACAAAGGAATCGGTCTGTCTGGCATATTTTGTTAATTAATGTCTGACAGACTTCTCTTAATTAGTGAAAATTTTAGGCAAACCTTCACATAACACCTTAATTTTTTTTTTAAATAAAACTTTTAGTTATTACCAATCTATTGAAATTGATCTGTCTGGCAAATTACAAAACGCCTTACAAATTATCAAAACTGGATCGGCTGGGACTCGAACACGGATCTCTTGGTTGCTAGCCAAGCGCCTTACCAATTAGGCCACCGACCGTTCGTTCGAGTGCCACTCCAATTCTGACAATCAATCAAACACATCCTCTCTTTAATGCGAGACGCAGTTACATAATTACATTTTTAATTTCAAATGTTATGGAGTGCCTATGAAACATTATTAATGTATGGCGGACTTTTTGTCTGTATTTACACACACACACACAATATGGCGGCTGAAAATTCTGTCATATATATATATATATATATATATATATATATATATATATATATATATATATATATATATATATATATATATATATATATATATATATATATTCATTGGTACAGGTGCCGCCATCTGTGACAGATTTCCGATATACGGTATAATTCTAAATAATCTTCAGTTTTATCAATATAGTTTAGTCTAATTTATATTTTGTAAATTCCTAGGGTTCACTTTTTTGATGTTAGGATCTTTGATTTTTTGGAGTCATTTGTATACCAGTCACAGCTTAAGGCAGGTAGTCAGTCAGTGTCCGTCGCCGAACACACACTGCATTGTGTTAACAATGAACACCATTGTTACTTAAATTGGACAGCTTGGTCTGTCCCATAATACGTGTGTTGTGGTGGTATGTGTAAGTACTCACACAAAGGCAAACAACAAACTAACACAATTGCAAGCGGTGTGTACCTACACGACATGGTGGGAGAGATTTTACGTCACAAACTCATTACAAGTGGAACAGAGACATAGACCACCTAGTTTGTCCCCTTGTCTTATATATTGTACTTATCACTGGCAGCAAAAAGTCCGGTATTTTGAGACAAAAAAATTTTTCCATATGGTTTGTTTAAAAGAGTTAAAAATACAATTTAACAAAAATTTAAATGTCTGGCGTGCATTTCCTATTGTCGGCATTAGTTACTATCGATTTAGCTTTTTTTAATTTGAGATGTTTTATCAGTTATGATTTTGTGCTATCGGAGCTTGGACTATAATTGAAATCATGTGCCTTACTTTCTACTATCCTTACTTTTTTTACGTATATGCGAATTTCATTATCTAAAAAGAGTAAGATTTATGATTCTATTTTAATCTTTTTTACTGTTGCTTACGAGTCAAAAGTATATATGTATTATATTTATCTTACCATTCCTTCTTCTCCTTAGAAGATAATAGAAGATAACAAACGTAAATGGTTAACCATAAACTATGTATGCCCGTACAGTGATATAAATATATATAAATTAAGGTAGCAAGTTAAAATCAAATTAGTATATAAAGAAAATGACTCATTTCAAAAATATTGTCACATATAAAAGATATTATAATTTCTACTATCCTTTTTCAATATATTAGATAGTAGATCTTGTGAGAGATAGTTATATTACGAGTTTGTCTAAAAGATAAATTTATGAGAATGAGTCATTTGCAGTTGTCGTTGTTTTCTCTATAAAAGTGTGCTTGTTTTTAAGCAATGTTGTTGCGAGTGGCGTTGTTATAAATAAGCTCATAGTTTATATTATAATTTGTGTCACTGATTTATTGGGAATCGTAAAACATGGATACGCGAACTAGAGGTCAAAAAGATAACTATTGCGAGTAAGCAAGGTATATTTGTTAGATTATGACAATTCACAAAATTTATATTGTTTACAAAATACAAACTGGCATATTTTTTTGAATGTTTTTCTAATTTTTTCATAATAATTTACTGTCTTTAAATAAAAACGGACAATTCCAAATTGCTAGCATTTTTTTGAGTGTCAATTTGTGCCATTTGATGACGAATGAATAAACTACTGTCGGAAGACTAAATATTAAACCACGCCTCCAATTGAGTTCCCAGTACTGATTTATATTTGGCTAACTGCTAGGGTAAATTACTTTTTTAAAGTTGACATTACTAATTTGCTATCTGTTTTTTAATTTTGTTTATAGCACTTGTCACTCGCAGCAAAAAGTTCGACATATCAAGACAAAAAATTTTTTCTATAATATGCTTTGATTAAAGGATTTATAAAGTAAATAATATATTTATATAAAAAAAAGAATTTATTCAAAATAAATATGAAGAACCTATACAAAATATAAAAATATTATTTTTTAATTATTTACAATTGAAAATAATTTACTGAGATCTTATATGTTTGTTATTATTATTTTTTTAATTTTTTTATTTTAATTTTATTTATTTATTTATTCATTTTTTTTTGTATATATTTATATAAATATTATACCACAAATCAGAGAGCACACCAACAATCACTTATTTTCAAGATTAAGATTAGTAGCTTAAGCTAAGTATTTAACAATTAAACAAAGTATAGTTAACCAACAAAAAAAAAAAAAAAAAAATTTAAATTGTCATAATATAAAGCGATAAACATTTTTCATCCACTGAAATTTTTTTGTTCTGTGGTAAATTTTAAATAATTTCGTTTTATATAGGGTGTTTCAGGCAACTAAGAACACATAAATTTTAACATGAAAAAATTATTTTTTGATCAAAGGTATTTTTTTTTACTAGATATTTAATGAGGCTCGTAGACGAGCAATAAAACTGGTACATATTGCCGGAAATATTATTGAGTATTGTGGCTCGACCATATTTCAAAAAAAAAAAAAAATATTTTGCCAGCAATTATGGCTAAGTAATACGTAGGTAAACATACTCCAGCATCTTTTAGCCCCTGTATAATTGAAAATTTTGAACGAATACGTGATAATCTTGTAGTTTTAAAAAATTACAGGATTATTTGAACAGAAGAGAAACCCTTCAAAAATTAAGAAAGGAATATCAATTCTTGATAATTATTTATTAAAAAATTTTACTCGTATGTCGAAAAGTCACTGAACATTTTTGGACCCAAAATTCAAAAACAATCTTAGTAATGAGAAAAACAATACTGATAACGACAAAATTATGACGTTCCTAGGCAAAAATTTGATTATAGAGCCCTCTAGGTGAGAGCAGAGAACTAACATGCCCGTACAATGTTTACGTATTCTCGCTCAGAAAACCGATATTATTGACAGCAAGCCAGCCAGTAGTTGCAATATCGAATATATTACTGGTCCATATGGACGTATTACCAAAAATATTTCTGAACCTCTAGCAATATCGCCTGGTCACTGCTGCCGGCCAAATACTGTCATAAAATGTTGCTCGTTTACAAACATCTTAACATAAAGGGAATGACACTGCAGCAAAATAATGTTTTAAAATAATTAAAAATCAACACCAGCAAATTTTTGATAAAAATTATAAGTAAATATTAAATTTGTATTGAAATTTACTATTTAATAACAGATACGTAATTAATTATTTTAATTACATTTTTGTTTTTAGAAAATACAGTTTTACAAATTAAATATAAGTCAAATCAACGTACATTGGTCTGACGTCATCAAACAAATGCAACAAATGAAACAAAATTAAACGAATCTAGTTTTCGATCTCTTTCCCATTTTATTTTTTGATGTTAGAGAAACTATAACTTAAGTTGTATGTCTAATTTTGCTTCATTTGTTAATGACGTTAGACCAATTTAAGCTGATGATGTACACTATATAAAAATCGAAAAAAATCGTACCCATAAAAAATAAGCACAACAACTTTTTTTTCATTTTAAATAAATGAAATAAAATTACTTTGCTAAATTCTACTATATATTTTTTTTAACGGTTAAAAACGTGTTCATACATTAAATAAAAATATAGCGGAATTTAACAAGGGGCCTATTCATAACAACGCTGCTCGTTAGCCATTCGCAAACACATAGCTTGACCGCTTGCAAACATATTGTTTAACACTTTAAATGATTAAGACAAGTTAACTCGTCCTGCAATATGGCGGCTCAAAATGCTGAGATATGTCTATATTCACTGGTACAGGTGCCCCCATCTGCGACAGATTTTCCGAAATACGGTATCTATTCTAAATAGTGTTCAATTTTATCAACATAGTTTAGTATAATTTATATTTTGTAAATTCCTAGAATTTACTTTTTTGATGTTGAGATCTTTGGTTTTTTTTTTCTTTTTCTTTTTTTGCAACCTTATCTATTGTACTTATCACTGGCAGTAAAAAGTCCGGCATTTTGAGACAAAATAATTTTTCCATATGGTTTGTTTAAAAGCGTTAAAAACTAGCACACTATACCTTAATACTTTATGTTTCTATCTTACAGCCATTCTTTTCGTTACGAACGTGACATTTTCTCGCACTTTTCATGCCTTCTCATAAGAAAAAAAAATAGAAGTTATTTTTTTCTTATAAATTCTCAATACGAAGCAAATAGACAAATGTGTACACAATATTTGTACTGAATATAAAATACATAACATTATTAGTTTTAATGCTAGAGCTAATAAAGTTTGTGTTACGGACGTGACAAAACAGGCACTTTCTTGTCACGTCCGTAACACAGCTAACATTAAAACTAACAATGTTATGTATTTCATATTCAGTACAAATATTGTTTACACATTTGTCTATCTGCTTAGTATTGAAAATTTATAAGAAAAAAATAACTTTTATTTTTTTTCTTATAAGAAGGCGTGTAAACGGCATGAAAATGTCACGTCCGTAACAAAAGAATAGCTGTATATGTATGAGTTTGAATATTTTTAGGTAATTAATTTTACCTGTCAGTAGGTAACAGTCGGGAGCGAACTAACCTACGACCCTTTTTCAGGATAAGATTTAAATCTGGCCGCGGGAGCGAACTAGAATGCACCATTTTGACTGCAAGGGGTACGTTTCAAAAGAATGGCTGCTTACTTTTCTTGTTCTCCGGAGAAGATAACAAACGCAAATGGTTAACTATAAACGATTGTATGCCCGTACAGTAATAGAAAAGGTAGCAAGTAAAAAGTGTGTTCGTTTTTAAGCAATGTGTTTGCAAGCGATCGGGCAATGTGCTTGCGAGTGATGTTGTTATAAGTAGCCCCAAAGTAACTTAATTTTTTTTTTCATGTCACAATTTATATGTTCTTACTTATCTGAAACAGATTACATATCATTACGTTTTAAAAATCAAACTATGAATCAGATCAATTTACTTACATTTAAAAAATATGTATCATATAAATTTTGCGGAAAATGATTTTCAACAAATTAGATTGATACTTTTCAACAAATCATATTTAAAAAATCAATAAATGATTTTTTCTACTCCTGTTGAAGAACACACTCATTACATATCCGCTAACTGTCGAGAAAGTTAGGCATTATTCAAAGATGAGGAGGAATGATTATTACTCAATACCTTTCGACCGATGAAATCACCATATTAACCATTATTCAATGGGGTTGCGATTGTTTTATGAATAATATATCTACCAAGTTTTAATTTAATATATCGTCAGCTGAGTATTGGTCTGTACCAAGTCACAAAATGTTAGTTGAGAGAAAATGAGTGTTGAAGTGTTGATTTTAACGGAAACTATATTTTTATGAGATTTTGATTTTAGTTTATGTTTAGGAATCTTAGCTGCTATAAAAAAATTATATTTCCATTACTTTTTTAATAATATTTATTAAATTACAACGTTTTTCATCATGGACATGTAACAAAATAAGTAAACAATTTTTACAAAAAAACATAGTATGATACCATGTTCAAAAAAATTCAAAACAATAAAAAAAAATCAGCGAGAAAAAATTAAATCAAATCAAATTGTACCCATTTTTTAATTATTCGAAGATTAATTTACTTTAAAACGCATTTTACTCTCCACTGGTATTTACTTCAAAGTTGATTGTAAAACTTTATTCTTTCCTTTGGAAATGGATGGGGAATTTAATTCGTCTGTGGTATTCATATCGTTTATAAAAAAGTAGGATAGTGTCGTAAGCTATTGTCTAAAGCAGTGGTTCTCAAACTTTTTGGTCTAACTTTGGCCTCCCTTTGCACTTACAAGGTGTTAATTCTGAACTGTTAATTCGCAATTTTGATGAAACTTCGTATAAGTGTAGTACAAGCAAAAATAACGGACCCGTATTTTTTTTTATCTACCACCGTCGCCGTTTAGAGGGTGAAATCACCCTTCAAAGTTAGGGTAAAATTTCAATTATGCTTACGGCAGATAGAGAGAAATTTTAAATTGACACAACACTTTATTTTTAGAGAGCTTTCTACTGATGTATATAAAGCCAGGATCGGACTTACTGGAGGGGCTATGTAGATAAAATTGGGAGTAAATTTTGAAATAGGGTGGATATGTTTTGGTATATTAAAATATGAATAGCATATATGGAAACTGCATGAAAAATACTAGTTTACCGGTTTTTGCTCAAAGTTGTAATTTAAAGCCCAAAACCTAAATAGCCCCTCCAGTAGAGCCGACCCTTGATTTATATACATCATTAGAAAGCTCTCTAAAAATAAAGTGTTGTGTCAATTTAAAGTTTTTCTCTATTTGCCGTGGTTTTCAAGTAATCAAGCAAAATTGAAATTTTACCCTAACTTTGAAGGGTGATTTCATCCCCTAAATGGCGACGGCTGCAGATAAAAAAAATAACGGACCCGTAGTTTATACGAAGTTTCATCAAAATTGCGAATTAACAGCTCAGAACCTTTCCTTGTTAGAACTTAAAAGGACCCCGAAATATGTAGAAATGAATAATAAGTGTGTAGGAAATGGGTATTTTATCTGTAATTAACTGTTTCTACAAAATAATATTATACAGACCGTAAAACAGCATTGTATTTAAAAAAAAATTGTAATAAATTGTAATTTTAAATAAAAAGATTGAAAGGAATAATTACTGTTCCTTACATAGTACTATCTAAATCACTTATTTGAATTTATTTCAACACTATTTGTGTAAATTAAAAATCACAAAGTGATTTAAAAAATTATCCGGATCGGCCGGGAATCGAACCCAGGATCTCCTGGTAACTAGCCAGGTGTGCTATCCGTTACACCACCGGTCCTTTGCTCGATAGGCGTCCGATACAGACAACATTCAACCACCTATGTGTATATACTCTCTATAATGCGAGAAGCAGTTACAATTTTTCAATCTCAAATATTATCGAGTGCTGTTAAAATGCAGGCAAAAGTCTGTCATACGTAGTAATGTTTCACAAGCACTCGATAATATTTGAGATTGAAAAATTGTAACTGCTTCTCGCATTATAGAGAGTACATACACATAGGTGGTTGAATGTTGTCTGTATCGGACGTCTATCGAGCAAAGGACCGGTGGTGTAACGGATAGCACACCTGGCTAGTTACCAGGAGATCCTGGGTTCGATTCCCGGCCGATCCGGATAATTTTTTCAATCACTTTGTGATTTTTAATTTACATATGTGGTTTTTGGTCATGTTAACCAAGGAAGTCGAGTGCTTAAAGTTTCAGTTTAGCTGAACGATAAGTGAACATACGAATACTACGTGTGTTTAAAATGCAGGCAAAAGTCTGTCATACGTAGTAGTGTTTCACAAGCACTCGATAATATTTGAGATTGAAAAACACTATTTGTGAAAAAATTCATTTTTTATAACTTAAAAATACATAAAAATGTATGAATAACAAGTCAAACAATTTATTTGATTATTAATGTTTAAATGTACTATGTCCGCACTCACATGACTGTACTAAGCAATGTTATTGGTTGTGGACTTGGTAAATTATATTTTTTGGACTTAGTACAAAATGAACACTGTATATCTCGAAAACGTCAACGAATTTTTGGTATTAGCATAGTGGGTCTGATACACTTCAATGTTAAAATTACTAAATAGGTCTTATCTCCAAAAAATGCAAAAATGGACTTGGTACAAACCAATACTCAGCTGACGATATGTTGCATAGTAACGTGTAAGTAAACAAAGTAGTTTATATTTTGTTTTGATCGTTTCCATACGTATACTTATACAAACATTTAATAAAACTAGAGATGGATTAAAAATTATATTCTTATAATTTAATGTTTATATTCAATTTTATTTAAATTAAAAAGGAAAAAAGCTGTAGAAAAAGCATAGTATTCTACTCGTGTGCAATGGCTATTACTCACTCAAATGAATTACGACACTTGCCTCGTAAACTCGGCTCGTGTCCCAATTTCATCTTCGTGAGTAACAGCTATCATTACCCACTCATTGAATAATATGCAAAATTACGCAAAAATTATTACGTCACTGGATGCTATTATAGTATTATCTATTTAACATAATAAGAATAAGTAATAATAAAAATTAATGGCAGGTTTACGGAATTTCAGCCGACATTAATTGGAAATACTGGCCTTAATTATATTAGTTCTTAAAATTATGTATTCGCTCCGAGCCGAAACTATAGCCATCTATATCAAGTGATCAATTGACAGTTTATCAGGACGACTTACTATTATAAATGCATTAAAAATATTTTACTGTTGAGAGGTTTACTTTGTGAAATTTCATTTTAAATATTAAAAATATTTAAAGTTTCAATTACTTTGTCAATTTCACTAGAATTGAGTAGAATTTACTAAACGCGTTTTCAATCTCGTGACCATCATCAGAGTAATTGAAGAAATGTATGTGGGAGTGTAATAAATACTCTTAAAATGAATTTGGGAAAAAACCCGTCATTATACTATTTCATATGAAATAGGCTGTACAATAACGTACCTGAAAGACGATGTTGATAAACCAGTTTTGAATAATAGAGATAATTATTTTTATCTGTGTAAGGTAAAAATTTTTAACCAATATGTTTAAGAATAAAGGAGGGGTGTCCAAAATGTTAAAGTTGCTGAAATTATATTTTTTCGTTTAGAAGTTCAGTTTTAATAAAGGTGAATTATTTAGGTCGTTTTGATCATTTAAAACCTCCAGTTGTGGGTCACTGTTCAATCTATTAATTTCAAGAGCCTCCAAGAGATTCAGTTTTGTACCCTTTTGACAAATATGTAGAACTTTTGGTTTGTGATTTATATTGGGGAAATGACCTGTTTCTAAGACGTGTAAACCAAAATTTGAGCTATGAATTTGAGATCCAACATGTTCCTTATACCTTGTCTCGAAGCTGCGACCCGTCTGTCCCACGTATTTAGCATTACACTGCGAACAATCTAAGCGGTAAACTCCACTCTTTTTTAGCGGATCAGTTTTTTCTTTTGCGTTAAAAAGTGAACGGCCGAGGTTTCCAAATGAACAGAAGGCGGGTGATATATTATATTTTGAAAATAAATTGCCTATTTTTGGATCTGGACCAGCAGTAATAGATGGATATATTTGTTCAATGGTGATTTTGTGTTGTTTTTTACGAATGAGTTCATTTATTCTTTAGCTCCAGGTCCCACAAACTAGCTGCGTATCGTTCAATGATCCACAGAGCATTCGCTATTCCTCTTCTACCAAAAGACCGAGAAACTGAACTTAACACAATAAAACAAATCGCCCTCAACAACGGTTTTTTCAACCCATTTAATAAATGAACTCATTCGTAAAAAACAACACAAAATCACCATTGAACAAATATATCCATCTATTACTGCTGGTCCAGATCCAAAACATTATGTATCACTCCCTTTCCTAGGTGTCATCTCACAAAAAATAGGCAATTTATTTTCAAAATATAATATATCACCCGCCTTCTGTTCATTTGGAAACCTCGGCCGTTCACTTTTTAACGCAAAAGAAAAAACTGATCCGCTAAAAAAGAGTGGAGTTTACCGCTTAGATTGTTCGCAGTGTAATGCTAAATACGTGGGACAGACGGGTCGCAGCTTCGAGACAAGGTATAAGGAACATGTTGGATCTCAAATTCATAGCTCAAATTTTGGTTTACACGTCTTAGAAACAGGTCATTTCCCCAATATAAATCACAAACCAAAAGTTCTACATATTTGTCAAAAGGGTACAAAACTGAATCTCTTGGAGGCTCTTGAAATTAATAGATTGAACAGTGACCCACAACTGGAGGTTTTAAATGATCAAAACGACCTAAATAATTCACCTTTATTAAAACTGAACTTCTAAACGAAAAAATATAATTTTCAGCAACTTTAACATTTTGGACACCCCTCCTTTATTCTTAAACATATTGGTTAAAAATTTTTACCTTACACAGATAAAAATAATTATCTCTATTATTCAAAACTGGTTTATCAACATCGTCTTTCAGGTACGTTATTGTACAGCCTATTTCATATGAAATAGTATAATGACGGGTTTTTTCCCAAATTCATTTTAAGAGTATTTATTACACTCCCACATACATTTCTTCAATTACTCTGATGATGGTCGCGAGATTGAAAACGCGTTTAGTAAATTCTACTCAATTCTAGTGAAATTGACAAAGTAATTGAAACTTTAAATATTTTTAACATTAAAAATATATTAAAAAACTGAAATCTGTTTAATAAAAATCATACATTTTCTCATTTCAACTTAAAAATGTCTTAAAATGGAATAGTTTTCAATAATTAACCAAAAAAAAAGCATAAGAGGTAATTTTTACGATATTTTTTTGAAAATTTCAAAATAAAGTTACGTTTGATAGTAGCGTTACAAATAATTATTTTGTAGAATCTGATAAATAGACATCGTAATAAGTACTCGTTTTGAAAAAATCAAACAGTATTTAAAAAAAAATACCTTTTCTTAAAAAAAAAAAAAAATAGTAAAATTATGTACAAACAGCGTCTAGATAAACTGACATCTTTGTCCACCTTGAACGCTGTGGCCGAATTTCGTACCCCCTCCAGGCAAAAGTTCATAGCGAATACAAAATTAGATGTACCTATGTTACTGTCTCTTTTCCTTTTTGTTACTTTTATTTTAGAATAACTATAGTAACTTAAGGCTGTACATTTAATTTTGCTTGATTTGTTAATGACGACAGAACATTTTTAGTTGATTTGGCCTATATTTAATTATGGAGTCTTTATACCTTGAATTATTCGATTTTATTAACACCTCGCACGAGATATCAATTTGAAAACGAGCCAGGCCTCATATCTTTAGAACTATGTATAAAAGATAATTAAAATTTGTCAAAATCGTTTCTAGGACATGGAGGGAGAACCGTTATGCCCCACATGCGAATTTTTTGTGGCCTACCCCTTAGGTTTCAACCACCCCGAGCCTTTTTTAGCGAATTTCCATTCTGGAAATTCAGCTATTACAGCAGCTCTTATGGTAAAACCTAAGTCCGGGACTATGGAAGAAATTTGTTTTGGAGCCTCTAGAACCCGAAAATCTACTTCACTAAAATTTATATATATATATATATATATATATATATATATATATATATATATATATATATATATATATATATATATATATATATATATATATATATATATATACCATATATATATGTACACGATAACTCTCGAACGAGACGTTTAATGCGTATAAAATTTGGTATGCGAGCTGGAATCTGGACTGGCTCGGCTAAGTTAGTTAGCCAGAGACGTCGGATGCCCAGAAGTAGGTTTTTTGGCCATTTTTCGCCTCGCCATTTTGTTTTTTTTTTTTTTTGCAAAATTTGGCTAGAATTCAAAAATTTTTTTTAATTTTTTTTGACACCATCGAAAAGGACGTAAAAAATTGCATAAGCTTTTAAAACATTGTACTATGTGCACTAGCTTTTAAGAAAAATTAATAATTTTCCTGAATTTTTTTACAATAAATGTTTCATCATTTTAGCAATTCTTTTCTAGACAAAACAAGTGCTAGTTAGTTATTCAATATGTATGTATGTATTATAATAACAATAGCTCTGTCTCATCTTTTTAAATTAAAATTAGCCAGATTTTTTAAGAGTACGTTATGGAAAGGAAATTTTTGGTATGATGTCCTCCTTTAGAGAGAAAATATAATTTATATATATTTACATACCTAGAAAAAAGATCGAAAACTATAGTTATGTAATGTAATAATATGTTGTTAAATGGATATATGCTACACTATGAGATTCGTAGGGTCCTGAGAACCCAAAAGCGCCAAATTTAACTACTGAACTGATTTTGAAAATTGTTTCACTGTTAGAAAGCTAAACTATTTAAAATGGATACAGGTCTTAGATGAGATCCGCCAGTGTCCAATATTTGGAAATTCGCTATGTTATGCAGATGCTGCGACAGGGGTATTTTTTTTAAATTGTAAGACCCCACTTTTGGTACATCATTGGAAAGCACTTTAAGGAGTTAGTTGCGGAAGATTCCTATGTAGGTCATAATAGTTGCCTCTCCATGTTCCAGAACCGATTTTAACAAATTTTAATTACTTATTAGAGTTCCAAAGATATGGGGCCTAGCTTGTTTTCAAATTGACGCCCTGTATACATAATTATATTAGACAGGCTTGCAGTCAACAATTAAAAGTCATTAGTTTCTTATTCAACTTATAATATTATACCTTAATATTAAATTTCAGAAATATAACAGTACAATTAACGATATAAATGTAGTAAATCTTAACATAAGATTCAAGGTGAATTTTTCATAGGAAATTACATAATTTATACATTATCAAAAAATTTTAACTGTCATTATTTTATAAACGATTGTAAGATAAAATTTCAAAAATATATACCAGATACCTATGTATCTTAATTTATAATTTTTCGTTATTATAACATAATTTATTTTCAATTGTAGCAAATTAAATTTATCTATATACAAATATTTATTTATTATAAAATCACTTTATAGTAGGATTCAATCAAACTGTATAACACAATCACAAGATTTTCCGTTTTTTCAGTTTTTAATTCGAAAATATAATCACAAATCTTTGTTAAATATTTTTTATGTCTGGGATGCCTGCAAAAAAAAAGATTCAACCCAAAATTCAGCTATGTATAATTATTGATTTTGAAAAGATCACTCGCGCGCACTCTTATGGTGAAATAAGAAGCGGTCTAAGGAAATTCATGTACATGTACGTCTAACAATACGTGTAGTATGCACGTATTTAAACGTTCATTAGCAGTGAGTTAGGTATGTCACATTCTTGCAATTTGTAATTTTTATGGTTATGTTTAATTAGAGAATGATAACCGGTTGAAATATAAGAGAATGTGACGTCACAGCTCCTTTGTAATCACGTAACTAATAGCTAAAAAAACACTTTTTTTTTCAAATTAATCTTTTATTAAATAATAATTAGGATGAATTAGTATAATAAATTTAATTATCATAAATTTTCATGCTTATACTTGAATCATGCTTATGTTTATATTTCTGTCGGCAATTAAACGTATATTTAAATAACAGCTTCTGAGTTCATCACCAGAGGCGTGAATAAGAATCTTTTTGTCGCCAATAATTCAAATTTATTAAGTAACAATTACATACCTTTCAATTATATTTGAAATTACTTTATTAAAATCGGAACTTTCCATTTCCATATCAATGTATGATGTCATAGTTTTAATAACAGAACTTTCCACGTTTATGGCTAGAATTTCAACTTTACAGCGATTAGATAAGCGTTGAAGTTTTGAATTCAACTGTGATAAAATCTGCAAGTGAAGTTATATAAACGTTATGTTATTTTGTTTTATGTTTTAATGTTTTTAGTCTAAGCGTTGACTATCAAAAGTCTTACGTCATAAAACATAAATAAATTAATAAATTTTGTGAAAAAAATAAGGAATGATAATAAAATAATACAATGGACTAGAATTGCCTAAACCAGTGATTCTCAAAGCGGGGGTTGCGAAAACTATTTGAGGGAGTCGCAGAAACCATTGATTACCAATTACATACCCATTTTCTACACATTTCCTGCCCATTTTTACATATTTCGGGAGTCTTTTGAAATTTTTAAGAGCAAAGGGGGTCGCCGACAAAAAAGTTTGAGAACCACTGGTCTAAACCAAACCTGACGTTATGGTTGAAAACTTAATAATTTTATTATGCTTCGACAGTTATTTTAATTTGTAAAATAGAAAGCAAAAAAATATCAAAATATAGCAGATTACGATTCGCTCTGAAACGAAACCATACCCATTTATATAAAGTGATTATTTGACAATTTATCAGGGCGCCTTACTATTATAAATGAATGAAAAATATATTAAAAAATTGAAATTTATTTCATAAAAGCCATACATCTGAATTAACTAAGAAAGAAAGAAAAAGCATAAGAGGTAATTTTTATATTTTTTGCAAATTTCAAAAAAAGTGACGTTTGTTAGTAGGGTTGCAAATAATTTCTTTTTATTATTTTCTTGTTTGTAAAATCTGGCAAATAGACATCGTAATAAGTACTTGTTTTGAAAAAATCAAACACAGAAAAAAATACTTTTTTCTTAAAAATATAGTAAAATTATATACAAACAGCATCCGGATAAACTGACATATTTGTCCACGGCGAAATCGAAATAAGCTCAAAATATTTTGCAAATTACTTAAAATTAGACTGCATGGATAAACTGGTTTTTGAAATTAAATTCCACAATTAATTGTTTATTTATAATTATAATTTTTACCTGATGTTCATATCTGCGTTTCGTATTAGCTGCTAACTTCTCGGTGGTTATAAATCGGACAACTGTATTTAGAAGGACACTTTCAGATCTGGTAAGAACATTATTTTGTACACATATTTCAACCGAAGTATCACTTGACGTTTTCATTAGACGTTGAATTAATTCAACTATATCACATATGGCAACTTTCCTTTCTTGAAATCTATAATAACAATTTTAATTTAATGTATTCTTTTCATTAAAAAAGAAAAAAAAAGAACACTAAAAGTATATAAAACTTGACAAACCTATCTTTTTCCCAACTTCGAATTAATACCGTGCCTTGTTCACTTTCTTTTAATATAATATTATGCGTTATATTTAATTCTCGACTTTGTTCTTCTATGTCATCTAGATTATTCGCTTCAGCTAGGCTAGCACGAATTCCAGCTGACCATAAATCTCTAAGAATCTTAAATTTTAAAAAATAAAATCAATTAAAAATTTTAATCTTTCGTATAAATTTATTTCGTATTTAATGTAAAATTTTAACTTTCAATATAATTATGTATTAATTTTAGGTAAAAAGAGATCTGATTTAGATCTCGACACATAGCTCACAATTTTGGAAATGACGTCAAGTATACAAGCTGATTTTGCAAAATCATTTTTTTTTTAAATGCATATTGTGCCCACCTGAATAAAATTATGTACGTTAAGACGACACTTAGATAGATATCAATTGTAGTCTTCAACAGACCCAAAGTCATTTATTTTTCTACACACGCTTAGAAACATACGCTCTCGAAAATAGGGTAAAAATAACAAAAATTTTACACTCTTGTGGCATAATTTTTTTCTTGTGAGAGTTCAGTGTTATCAATCTACTTAATAAATCTCTAACACTGACTGACAGACAACGCACAACCTAAACCATTGGATTTAGAAGCATGAGATTTTGCACAGGAATTCCCTATGTAACATAGGTGAGCACTAAGAAAGGATTTTTGAAAATTCGTCCCCTAAGTGGGTTAAATAGGGGATAAAAATTTGTAGGCATATTCGTCATTTTTTAAGTTAGAGATATAAAAATATGTTACTATGGCTATTAAAATAAATACAGTGGACCACCTCAACAAGAAACATCTCTCTCTATATATACATATTATATGTATACATATAGAGAGAGAGAGAGAGATGTTTCTTGTTGAGGACCACCTCAACAAGAAACATCTCTCTCTATATATACATATTATATGTATACATATAGAGAGAGAGATGTTTCTTGTTGAGGTGGTCCTATGTAATATATCTTATTTAATAAATCTTTAATATTGACTGACATCCTAAGATGTTCCCGATGATAAATTCGATCGGGTGGGTATACGGCTAGTTGATACATAATATGTAAATCGTATGTATACAACAAAATAGGACATCCTGTATGTACTAAACTGATAGACAGACATGTGAGTGTTATAATACTTTTATTTTTCATTTTGGGGTATCGAACACTAGGAATTGTTTTATTAAATAATTCACTGTTGAGAGATTTGTGAAACTCCATTTTAAATATTGAAAAATATTTAAAGTTCGATTACTTTGTCTATTTCACGAATTAAAAGTTATTTTTACTGAATGCGTTTTCAACCTTTCGGTCATCCTCAGAGTAGAAAGATGAAAATAATTAATGGGAATTTATAGGTAAGAAAGATATATAGGAGGGGTGTAATATTATTGAATTGGGAAAACCCATAAAATTTTTGTATCGAAGCAACTAAATATACGTGTAAAGAAGAAAGCAATTAAACCAGTTTGTAGGTACCGATATGAAAACATTTTTATTTTTACCTAATAATATGACTGTTCAGATAAATGACCTGTTTATGAAAACTAAAATAGGGGTGTCCAAAATTATTGAAAGACTGAAGTGATTATATTCGTTCAGAAATTTATTTTTAATAGAGGAGAATTATTTAGATCATTTTGATCGTTTAAAACTTCTATTTGTGGGTCACTGTTTAATCTATTAATTTATTTAATTGTTTTATTTACGGAGTTAATTGTTAAATTCGAAGATGTTTTGACACAAATAAAAATCTTTATATTATACAATATTTCATCTATTCTCGACGATTTATTAAACACTTTACAGTCCGTATTTTCAGCATCTGAAAATAGCTAGAACAACCATAGAGGTCGATCGCGGCCAGTGATCACACAAGTGTGCGCAAACAGGTTGACTTACAACAAACACACTCTCTGTGTGTTGGTTTTTGTAAACATTTATAGAAGAATAACATAAGTATAACATTTAAAAATATAATTTTATATAATTTATATAACAAAATATAATTTATTTTTTTATCTCTTTTATGATTATATTGAAATGTGTACATTTCAATACAATCAAAAAAGCAGTGTGTCTGTCTTTTATTGATATTATTTTAATTAAAAAAATGTATGTTTATACATGTTGAAATATTTCGCAAATTTATTTATATAATTTTTTTTTAAAATTCTTTTAAAATATTGCTGGCTCCTGTGGAAGTTTACTGTGAAAGTGCGCAGAATGTATAGTGTTAATATTTGTAAGCATTTTGGCTCTATAAAAACATTACAAAACAAAATATTTCATTTTGTAAATATTTTTAAATTCTAAGAACAATGTACGTAACTTATGATTGCCACCGTATTAGATATAGTAAGTTGGGTCATAATAGGTTAAAATTCAACTTACCATACACTTTTCACGAATCATAGGTTTTGATCCAATTGCACAAACTAATACATCTATCGAATTCTCGCCGCTGATCTGTTCTTCTTGCAAGGCTTGGACTAATTTATCTAATGAAATTGAAATGCCAGCACCAGCCTGGTGCACATCTTTAGTTAACATTCCTGTACGTCCTAAAATCGATCTAAAACTATTAAGCATGTCATCATAACGACCACCAGCTGCCAACACATCCATTCCCCCTCTTCTTCTTTTCTTCTTGATCTCACATACAAATTGGCACATCATTCCCGAATACTGATGAACATTATAGACAAGACCTGGTGCTATGAAAATGTTACACTGAAATTTTCAAAATATAAATTTTTTTAAGCCGTTATACGTCATAGAAAATTACAGTTTGGTAGTTAAGGAGTTAATAAAATACCTTAACTCCTAATGCTTCTGTATTTTGTATTATCATTTCTAAATCATTTAAACCCTGTTTAGCTAAATCACCAATTTCTCCTCGTCTTTTTAATAAGCTACGTAACTGTGTCGGTGCATTTTTTAATGTAATTTCCGAATCCATTAATGTAACTACATGCATCATAGCTTGATCCGTTAGACATAAACTTATTAAATGTGTTTGTACTTGAAATTTGGAAAGTTTCCCATCCTGTGAAGAATGTTAAATTATTTAAAACTGATTTAATACAGAATTAGTTACAGTGTTCATTCCATTTAACGACTTTAGTGATTAAAATAACTCGCCCAGCATATAGGTAACCTAAATTACTTGAAACGTATATTCCAACAACTTTACAGAACAGTGAATCAGCAATATGACTTTAATACGTTGATGGTCATAAGCTATAATGATGAAAAATTCAACTATATTCTGTTCAACCGGAAGGTGCAATTTTGACAGGCGGAATATTCACTAGTAATAAATCATTATTCAAAAACGAAAATAATCCTTAAGGAAAAAAACGAATAATAAGAACGTCCGAAAAACGAGAGACTAAAAATAAAAGACAGATTATACAATTAACACGAATTATACCCTATGTCTCTTTATTTTTAACAAGAAATACCAACAGTAGTTTATGATTAGTATTAATATACCCATCTTTTATTACCAATATAATTGTTTGTGTTTACCTACTTACTTTAGTATCTTTTTCATCTGATATTAGTTTAAAGGGATGCGAAATGAATATGATATGATTGTATGATTTATATGGCAATACGGCATATTCTAAAACAAGAAGATGCTTTGTAGAATGTAGAATCTTCCTCAACAGATTCAGCTGATAATTCCGTTTGTGACTAATAAGAACAATAAATTAATAAATATTATTTCTTTAAATTTGTTAAGGTGTTTTCTTCTATGAGTATATCACTATTTTTCAGATAATTTTATTTAATAATCAAATATATTTTTCAAATAAACTAATCGAACAGTAAAAATGTTCAAATTATTTTTTTGGAAGTTGTTTCTATTCATTTTATATTATAATATAAATATCTGTAAAATATTCGTTTAAAGTAATCGATTGAACATGCACTTTTGTACTACTGAAGTGCTAATGCAAAGTCATAAATTATACTAAGGACTAAAATATCAAAATTGCACCTACCGTTTGAACAGAGAATAGTATATTATTTTAACAACTAATACACTTTATATGAAATTGTTGATGGAATTAGAATTTGGAACGTGTTAAAAATTCCTACTGGCTGTTAATAATAAAGAAGAAAACGAATTTTATTTGCCAGATAAATTCAAATTTGTTTAGATAATCAATTTTTAAATGTCAGGTAAATTTTGGGAAATAAAGCTGAGCAACCACTAGGTTGGCAGCGCAGAGAGGTGCGGCGCAATGCGATTCCGCTCTCTAAAAACAATACAACTGAATAAATGCAGGTCCCTCTAATAGATCGGTAGAATTCGGATAATTGCGATGGATCTCAAAGTCTGTTAGTGTCTTTCTCCTCACATTTTTTAGCGGATTTGCATATGCTGATCAATTATTGTAAATGGTATAATTAAACAATATCATGTCCGTAAAAATTTCAAACTAAGTTTCATGTATTTTTCGATGTTGATTACGAATTTGAACTTGAAATTCGTTTGAGTCGATAGAGGGTTTTCGATTGAAATGCTATAATTTGAAAACTATACACATTAGAAAAATGAGATTTCCGCAATGAAGTAAAGATCAAAGGGCAGTATAACACGAAGTGGAAACAATATTTTGAAAGTCTTTAATTATTATGTCGCAATATAACCTTAAAATTTTTTAACGATTTTAAGTACAATTGAAAGCGCCCACTATGTCATGTGACATATCAAATTGAAGCTTGAAGAAAGCTGAATATAAATGTCTGGCATCAAATCGATTTAAATAAATCTGAAAAATTTTTCTACAAAGACCGCGTAATATTGTTTGGAGGGAATTGAAAAGAGAAAATATGTGGTATCGAGGTCATAATCCAATGAAAAAATTATAATGTTGAGATTGTTATATCAGATAGTCATCACTTTTGATCCATTCAGTACTTTAATGGAGGTATACTGGGTGTCCCGGCCGGATGTATACATACATACGATTTACATGTTAATTTTTTACATTGGATTCCCATAAGGAAAAAGTTATGTCACAAGAGTGTTTTGGATAAACGGATAAACATATTCCTATTTTTGGTAATCTTCTTTTATAAAATAATTTTTTCCCCCAAATTGTCTGCACTATTTCTTCAACAGAATATTTTTTTGGTATTTGTATTATTTTAATATTTATTTTCAAGAAAATAAAAAAATGCCTTTTTGAATTTACAGTAGATGACACAAATATTTATTATGTAAAAATGTGAATTGCTTGAAAATTGCGACATCCTTTTCTTTATTTTTCTGCATTATTATTGTTAAAGCTATAGTAACAGTAGTTATAATATTAAATTAGTAGTATTAGTTTGTTCAAAGCACTCTTGTGACATCACTTTTTCCTTATGGGAATCCAATGTTAAAAATTTACATGTAAATCGTATGTATACATCCAAATGGGACCTGGTATATCACTTTTTAATAAACCTGTATTGTTTCTAAGTGTAGTATGCGTGCTTCTGGAGGTACGTCAGTCAGGTGCCGGGGGTGCGCGGCCATATTTGTGTAAGATAGATATGTGACTTAGCGACGAATAAATAGCTACTGTTAGTAGACAAGGTTTGTTTTTCTAAGGTTTCGACGATTCATAGTACTATTTAATTTAAAAAATACAAATTATCATACTTTTGGGGACGGCGTGAATTATATCTGTAAAAAATTAGGCTTACTACTAAAAATAGTATATTATTCAACGAGCTAGTAATGATAGCTATTACTCATGAAGATGAAATTGCGACACGAGCCGAGCTTGCGAGGCGAGTGTCATAGTGCATCCGAATGAGTAATAGCCACTGCAAGCGAATAGAATAGAATATTTTTTCTACGACTTTTTTCCTTTTTTATTTAAATAAAATTGAATATAAATTTTAAATCAAATTTTTAATCTATTTCTAATTTCATTAAATGTTTGTATAATATGAATAAAACGATCAAAACAAAGTATATACTACTTTGTTTACTTATACGTTACTACGCAACATATATTAAATTAGAACTTGATACATACATTAGTCACAAAACAATCGCAAACCCATTGAATAATAGTTTACTGTGATTTCATTGGTCAAAAAGGTATTGAGTAATGATCATTCCTTCACACCTTAGAATAATGCCTAACTTTCTCAACAATTAACAGAAATGTAATGAGTGTGTTCTTCAACAGGAGTAGAAAAAATTATTTATAGTATTGATATAACTAATTAAAGGTTATGTTTCCTAACCTGACATGAAAAATATGGCAATTTAAACCAGAAAATTTTCTTTATGTGCACCACTAAAGGAGTAAAATTTCAGGATAACTTAGGAAAGTAAGTAAAAGTACAATCAAATTTAAATCGGTACAAATGGAACAGAAAATTATTCTGTGCATGTTTATAATTATCACATAGTGTCAAAGTGGGCAAATGAAATGAACCTATAAATAATTATTGGAGACGCAAAGATTACGCGTGCGCCTTTGGTGGTAACATTAGAAGCAGGATCAAGAGATGTGGGTATACGCTCCATTGGCATAGAAATATGTGTTATACAAATTATGTGCAAGTTACTAGATTTTATATCCTCAATTAAACTTATACGTACATTTTTATTTGATACAGCTTCTAATTTTACCACCAGAGGCACGAGTGAGAATCCTTGTGCCGCCAATTCTTGAAATGTTAACTTACACGAGCATCTGCCAATATAGAATATATATCATTGTGTTTCTCCTGTTCAATTCCACTGTATAAAAGAAAAGCACGTAAAAGCGAGGTATGATTTAGACGAATTGCAAAGTTTTTTGATTTTAAAATAGGAAATTCTTGAATTAACTCATAAACAATCGATAACAATTCAGCTTCAGCCGTCAAATTGCCAGCGCTTGGAGTTATAATGTCAAAAGCACATTCATACAATTCTCTAGGTTGAAAACCGAACACTTTTCTTTCTCTGTACACGCGTTCTATTGAATATCGTTTAAATAATGTAATACTATTTCTAGCAACATAACGAGCAAAAGATACTCTATAAAAGAAATAAAAAAAATTAAATATATAATTACCTCTTATCTCGATAAAAATATATCATACGTACAGTGAAAACTTCTATGATTTATTGTCTATTTACCCTAAAATAATTAATGTGGGAAGGTTGGTCTTGAAATAATACAAATACAAGTATTTGATACAATTAAACGCATATTAAATGTTTAAATTTTGAAATTTGAATTATTTGGGTTTTCGTAGATTTGTTTAATTTTAGTAATCTAACAAGGACAGAAATTATAAATCACAAAAAAAAGAAAAATGGAGTTATTTTATTTTAGTGAATAGAAATATTAATTGAATCGTAAGAATTCTCCTAATATGTAAAATGTATATTTATCTTTATTATAAAAGAAAAAATTCATTAAATATTAGATTTCTCGACAGTAACATGTTGCTGCACAATTAGTATACTATTAGAAAACCTACGTGATCTTTGAATTACGACACTAGCGTTCCTGGTGCCGATATTTAGCATTTTTATAGGAAAGAATTTATTGTCAGTAGATTATTTTGAATTTAAAAGTTCGCCATATTTTTATGAAAAATGTCAAATAGCAAATACAATTATTTAAAAAAAAAACGGTTTTCGAGATGTCCAAGTGGGTGATTTATGTGATTCTTGTTACAAAAAAGAAAAAAGCTTGTGTTAAAGTGGTCATGTATACGACGTTCAAGAAGTATAATATATACCTGTGTACGAAGTGTCATAACTGCCAAAGTTATGCGACAAAGAAATGTAAAACATCAATGTAATGTATCTATCGAGGTAAATGACTTCAAAGAGATATAATTTAAATAAATTTTAAATAATAAATAAATATTTATCTGAGCGGTTACAAAGTTGCACTAGACGCAATCTATTTATTTGTTGTATTAAAAATAGCAACAATAACTTGTAAACAACTTGTATTTCCGGTTTTCTGGACTTTTTTCATTTTAAAATATTGATTGACAAGCACTTAACACTCTTAACACGTTTGACACTAAATGATAAAAGTCAGTACATATTGTTTATGAATAGTTTTTTCATTCTCCTCTGAAAAACTTATAAATTGACTTATAGAGGCGCCATTTGTGACAATGCAGGTTCTCTATATACTAATAGCGAATATGCATGTTTTTTAGAAAATTGTGAAACATTTTTTAAAATATTCTATACATGTCACAAATTCTTATGACATTTCTTTTTGTTTGATTAATTTTAGTTTTTATAATAGTAGGGGAGCCCATGATGCTAAATGCGAACATTCTCGAGCGTCGTTGAGACCTACTGATTGTGAAGATTAGATGATATGAAGAAAAAAAAGTTATATGATATATATCCTTTCAGTGGTGCGGGGAGCGTCTACAGATGTTCAAAAAGGTAAAAAAAAAAAAACTGTGACACTGAAATATTCGAGCGCGTCAGATATTGATAGTGCATATATCCCACGTATCTCTGATAACGGAAGTATGTTAATCTGCCGGTTTGCATGACGGGGGTGGTCGTATGGAAGGGTAGAAAATAGAAAAAAAATAAATTTATTCGAGCTCGTCAGGGAATGCTAAATGACCCCAAAAGAAGCTCCGATTCAAAATTCTGACGATTTGGACGTAACGTAAGCTCGCGGCGGCTTTTTGAAAATGCAAAAAAAATAGTCATTTTGAAATACTCGAGCGCGTCAGATTTTCATATAGACGATTCAGTTTCATGCCCGAGACGTGCTGACACATAATCTGACGATAAACAGAAGGGATTTTCTAAACCTGACAATTTGAAAAAAAAAAATATTCATTTTACGTGAATTTCCTTTTTGGAAATACATTCATTACAGCAGATGCCATGAAAAGATTTTAGCTCGGGACCATGGCAGAAATTTCATCAAAATTGCGAATTGACAGTTCAAAACCTTTCCTTGTAAGTGAACTAGCTTTTGAGAAAAATTAAGAAATTTGCTGAATTTCTTTACAATAAATGCTTTGCACCATTATTATCATTACAATAACAATATTTATATCTGTTTCACTTTTCAAAATAAAAATAAACTAACTTTACAAGAACGCGTCATCACCGATTTTGAAAATTTATTCACTGTTAGAGAGCTGTCAGTGGCCGGGGGTCCCAAAGACGGTAAAAGTAAAATTACCCAACCGATTTTGAAAATTTTTTCACCTTTTAAAAGTTAAATTACAGATGTGCCGTAACTATTTGGACCCGATTTAGTCGGGTGAGTGACGAAAGAGAGGAGGTAAAGCAACCATACATAACATAGAAAATAATGTCTTACAGAATTGTTTGTACACTTACACATAAAGTTAATGTATTTTCCAATTACGTTTATAAATATAACTTTAATTACAAAAAGGAAAGGTTAAAAACCAATTTTATTTAACTTACGGGTGTAGTATGTCTTGCGAAAAGGATTTTAGTCTAACAGAAACTAAGCCTTTTTAATTAATTTGCTTTATAATCTTATACAGCTATACAGAGCGTGTATGGTTGTTACTATAGTTATAAAATTATGAACAGTTTGAATAGTGAATACAAGTATGAATAACCCCCAACAGCGTACACCAAACATTGTATCTGTGATTACCAATCGGTGGACCAGCTGTACATATTATCAATAACATATGTATTATCAATAATAAGCTGGAATACTGATTTTGAAGTTAAATCAAATTCTTATTTATTAATTTCTTATCAAATAATATTATTTTTAGATATTAATATTCGTTTTTAGAATATTTGAACAAAGATTATATTTAACATATTTATCATAACTTTTTTCAGCTTTTGTTAAATATTTTCAAAAACAGGATAATAAATTGTTTTATTACCCAACCACTTTATACAATTTATTTCTGGGCTTTTTTGAAAAATTTTATTACATAATTTATTGATAACATGATGATAACTGTGTTGGCAAGTGTGTTTCCAACGTATGAAGATTATGAAGAAGAAACAGAAATTTTTTGCCTTTTTTAACTTGAAGATATTTTTTGTGGTTTTTGTTTATTTTGTAAATATGATTTTGATGTGCTAATATTTATTTTAATTCGTTTTCAAACTAAACTTTTTTTAATATTTAATGGATATTAACGTTACTTTATGAAATTGAGTTTATAAAATAATACTTAATATTTTACTATACTGTGTTTTATTAAAGTAAGAATATAAGGAACAGTAAATTAATAAATAAGAGTAATCTATTTTTTTTTTTTTCAAATTTCTATTCACAACTGTTTGGTGGTCACTGGAATCTAATTGTGGCAACTATATAAATATAAAAAAAGACAAACTGCAAAAAAAGGATAGATCAAAGTATAGAGATAAGGTATCGGGTCCTTTTAGTCACGGCAGATCTGTAATTAAATGCATATATGCTATAGCTACTATATGAGACCCGTCAGGGTTTTGGGGGCCCAAAAGCGCTAAAAATTAACTATTTAACCGATTTAGTTGCACAGCGTTTTGTCTAATACAAGCTAGCTAGACAAAATTATTTTTTAATAGATATAAGTTTCAAAGTCTCCTGTATTTTTGGCTGCAAACATTGCTTCGCTCAAACTGCACGTACTAAACTTTATTTGCGATTTTTGTTACTTCGGCTTATGGAAGTCGTCAGATTATATTTTTCCCATGATCCTTAAATTATTTCCGTCGAAAAGAAAAAAACCTCGACCACGCTCGAGAATGCCGAGATGACGTTTTTTTTCTTCAAGTTAGTAACCCTCTCACTCTCTTACGTCAAGCTAAAATCGTCAGGTTATTTAAATGCACACTTTTAAGCATGTAATTAACTCACCTTACCTTAATCTGACGTGCTCAATTATTTCTAACGATCAACTTTTTTTTACTATTCTGATCCGCTATCCTAGGCCGTCGGCCATATATATAGGTTTCATATATGGTGGAGGTACTCAACAGAGTGCAAGGTATCCCCCCTTATATTAATCTGCCAAGCTTCATCAAATTCCAAAATCCCCGCTTGGGCTCCCCTACTATAACGAAATTAATGTAAATTATCTACCTTAAATAAAAATTCCGCCAAAACTATACATTCGAGCAATACAACGATCCTATTGGTTGTTACACTTGTGACGTATAATGTAAGTAAAACACCAAATATGCCGGATACATATACTGAATGAAATATGCACTAAAGGTATAACATAGGATACCATAAATAATAGGATACCTTCCATAAACTTTGTCACTGGTACGAAAACATATATCAAGTAGAAAAAAAATTAATTTTTGAATATTTAAAAATATTTAGTAACTTGTCACAATCAGTATTAAATATTTTTAAAATTGATTTAGGTAACTAGGAAAATATTAAATATTGACCATTATTTTTAAAAAAGGAGTTGCTTTGAATAAAATAAAAAATAATATTTGTTTTAAATATTTATTGATTTTAATTTTTGAAAAAATTTGTAAATGTAAATGGTCTTAAAAAATTAAATTGAAAATTAATTAATAATAGGTAATTATTTAATTTATTAACTATTTAATATATTTGCTAAACTTTTTTCGTCAAACAAATTAAAATATTGACAGATGTGGACAGCACTAGCAGTGGAAAACAACAAACGATTAGATTTTTGATATTATCCGAAACAGTGCCACCTACAGAACGAATTATATAACAGTTCTTCTGGCCTGAGTGGTTAATAACTTTCTTATTTGAATATTTACAAGTGACGTCAGCGCGCCAAATGGTGATGTTTAAATAATGATAATGTAAAATTAAAAATCATTTTTTATTTTTCTGAAATAAAGGCGCAAATTATACTCATAATATATTTTTGTGATTTTTTGACATAGGCTTAAACTATTTTTGAAATAAATGAAAAACATGCATATTCCCTATTTGAAACTACTAAAAATTTAATGACATCAAGAATGTTGTGGATAAATTAAATAATATAAACAATATAAAAGTAATGACTTAGCAATGATCAACTAATCACTAGCGTTTGTTTCACCCCACAACGCTTACAAATTTCATTACAATCAAAACATCATCTTTTTCGTATTACAGATATCATTACATTCTTGTATTACAGACTTTATTACACTCTCACGCAAAGTTATCCTCACTATAGAAGTTTTCACTGCAAAAATATTACATAACACCTTCATTCACTTGCCTATTAAATGGGGTATTTGACAAATTTTTAAAAACCATCTTAGTGTGTTTATTACTTCTTACTAAACTCATAATACACATTTTTAAATTATTTTGTACTATATTTTTAATAAAAATCACCGATAAAATTTTAGTTTTTAAAAAGATCGCCAAAACGATGCTTTCTGTGACGTCAAATCAAATGACGTCATTGGCTCTAAAACATTGAGTAGTAGTAGTAGGTCTAGTAATGAAAATTAATAATGAAAAATTTCTTTCATAGTTACCAAAAAAGTAAACAGTTTTTTTTCCTAACTACAATATAATACTTACATTTGAACGAGCTTGTGACGTAAGCTGCTTTTGCTTGATGTTTTTAATTACGTCATTTTTAACGTAAATTTTGTAATTTTATTTAATTAAAATTTTTATATTTTTTTGGATGAAATAACTTGTAAAAAAGCAATATTCAGTATCATTATGACTCGAGCAATTATTTAAAAATCAAAATAGATATTTTTTCAGCTACTGTCAAATACCCCATTATGACATAGGGTGAGAAAAAAAATTATTCTACAAAAAATTCTAGTACTTACCTTAAATCATGAGGAATAGAAACAATACTTCCTGATCGTGTCATCATTCGTACGCACGATTCAATACCATCATAGTACTTCGATTTAGGTAATAACAAAGGCGTCGTTAAGCATTGTCCACCATGAAGTTTAAATATTTTTACGACCGTCTCTTTCACATTTTCAATCAATGTTAGTGGCTTGTCTAGTGAACGATCAGAAGTTAAAGTATTTTTAGGATAATTCATGTCATAAGTTATATCTTCTGAAAAGGCAAAATTAAAACGTATTTAAAACTGACTTGAAAATTTTTAAGAAGTACAAAAACGGAACATTAAGGCAACATAAATGGCAAGAGGATTTTGATTAAAATGACACTATTACATTAACAAATATAAGATTTCGTATTATTAAATTTTTACAGACCTGAATAAAGTATGTTCAATCTTATTAACCGATTTGAGTGTTATTTTATGAGTATCAATATTTGTAAATAATAAAACAAATATTTTACTTCGCAAAGTATAAATACTTACAAAAATTTTATTAAAAAGTGAAGAATTAATGTTCGAAACAACTGTCACAAGTTTTTTTTTTTTTTATTTATATATATAGCAGCGTTTTGCAAAGTAAAAAAAAAATTATTTATTATTTACATATATTTAATTATTATTAAAAGTATTTCATTTATTTGATAGAATATAATGTGTATTGGCAACAGGGATAATCGAAAACCGAGTTCTAGTGCAATGGCCATATTACAAAATCTTCAATATTTCAATAGAAAAGTAGATAATTTCCTATTGTAGTATCCCAGGGGTCAATTTTAGGTGCTACATTATTTAATATACAAAGCACAAAATCGCGATATCCGTGACGTCATAATGTTAATGTGTCAAATACTATTGACAGTTTCTACATTTGTCAAAATTATAGGCTAGGAACTTACCCTTAAAAAGATGCTTAGAAATTGAAAAAGTGACCACGAGCGTTCTAGTGGCTGGTTTATTTTTTAATCGATGCAGAATTTAAAATAAAATATAAAATTCAAATACTATTTTTTGATTAAACCACGACTTCAATGCTAAAAATTGATAAAAATAAATAATTTGGCAAGTATTCTTATAAATGTTTTTAGTCTACGTATTCATTCTAAAATATCCTATTTTCAATAGTTTTCTCTCTTTCTAAAAAAAAGTTATAAATTTTTTTTTATATATCAATTGTGCTTATAGAGTACTACTAATACAAAATTTATACATGTATCTTACCTATTATTTTCATTAATTTCAACTTTTCAGTGACGCCGGCATTTGATAAAAAAATTGTATTGGAATTTTTTATTTCTTTTTAACTTTTAAATCGATTAAAAGAAAAATCAGCCACTAGAACGTTCGTGGTCGCTTTTTGTTAAAAATTAGGGTTAAGTTCCTACTCTATTATTAAAATACAAAATTCATTTAATACAAAAGTGTTTATAGTAAGCAATAATTGCATAGCAACAACTCAACAACTGGCGACACAAAGATTCTCACTCGCACCTCTGGTGGTAAAATTAGAACTAGTATCAAGTAAAAATATACGTATACGTTTAATTGGTGACATAAAATCTAGTAATTCGCACAAAATTGTATAATACATTTTTCTATTGACAATTAAACGTATGCAAAAATTTTTACTTGGTACAGCTTTTAATTTAAAAAAAAAGGAGCGCTCGCGTAATATTTGCGTCGCCAATTATTTGTATGTTCAGGTAAATAAACATTCGATGTCACATATGCGCTCGAATGATCTCGAGAACTGTAGGTCTGTTATCGGTGTTAAGTGTAAAAAATTATTTTTAATTTGATATAACGTTTTAAATATTGGGTTGTCCCATAAGTCCTTGCCAGTCAAAACAAATTTAATACTTAATATTGGCGACGCAAAGATTAAGCGAGCGCTCCTGGTTTTTTTAAATTAGAAGCTGTATCAAGTAAAAATTTTTGTATACGTTTAATTGTCGATAAAAAATGTACTATACAAATTATGCGCGAATTACTAGATTTTATATCGCCCATTAATCGTATACGCATATTTTTACTTGATGCTAGTTCCAATTTTACCACCAGAGGCGCGAGTGAGAATCTTTGCGTCGCCAATTTTTTATTTAATAAAGACACAATTAGCCACCTACTGGACACAATTTGAATACCCTTCTCCCAAAACGAGACAGGCTGGGACTCAAAAAGTTTTAAATAAAATGGCAAAGACTTATGGGACAACCCGATATTACGTAAAAAAAAGAGTTTCGTTATAAAACTTATATAATATGATCTTTCTTTTTATAACAAAAAAAAAAAAAAAAAATTTCTTCAAAAACCCAATTGCGGATCCGGATCTTAATTTTCATACTATTTTTCCCTAGCCAGGAACGTATGACCTTGAGGCGATAGTTTTACTTGAGTGTGTTTCGTTTTGCATAAAGTATGTTTGGTTACAAGTTTCAATTTACACGGCGATTTCGATTTATTTATAACTAGATCAGTAAGGGCCAGGGCTGGATTTATATTTAAACAGAAACTTGTTAAATGAGATGGTTACTAATCAATAACCCTGTATCAAAACTTTCAACTAAATTAAATTGAAAATCTGCATTACTTGTGGTTTTCATCTAAGGTAAAAAATTAAAATTAAAAGACAATTTTTTACTTGGCTAATACCACTTTATTTAAAGTTTTTAAATATCTGTGACATGTTTCGGACCCATATGGCCATTAACGAACAGTAAATTATATTTAACAAGCTACTTGGTTATATACTACATTTTGGTTACATTTTACCTATAGTGAACAATAAAAACTGTTGTTGTCGAATCAGAGCGAACAAAACAAAACAAAAACAAAACAGAAACGAAAGTATGTGACTCAGATTTGTAAACAAAATATAATAAAATAAAACCAGTTTTATCTGAATAAAATAAAACCAGTTAAACCTGAAATCGTAACCTTGTAAAAACTGGTTTTATTTTATTTATTTTATTTTGTTTACAAATCTGAATCACATATTTTCGTTTCTGTTTTATTTTTGTTTTGTTTTGTTCGCTCTGATTCGACAACAACAATTTTTATTGTTCACTATAGGTAAAATGTAACCAAAATGTAGTATATAAACAAGTAGCTTGTTAAATATAATTTACTGTTCGTTAATGGCCATATGGGTCCGAAACATGTCACAGATATTTAAAAACTTTAAATAAAGTGGTATTACCCAAGTAAAAAATTGTCTTTTAATTTTAAAATGGAATACCATAAAGTAACGCTCAAATCTATAAAATATATTAAGGTAAAAAAGGTAGACCATACAATAAGATGGCATTCAAATAAATTATATATTTGTGTATCAGTTTGAAATATTTAAAATTTCAGTATTATTGAAGAATAATTATTTAATTAGCAAAACAAAGTAATATTCGAAATTTTATAAAATTAAAATTCACAAACAAATCATAAAAGTTGATATGGCGCGTATAGAGTTAGCACTAATTAAAATTCCAATAGGTGACAAGCAAAGTAGAAAATACACTGCTAATGGGGATGATACATAGCTTCCTCGTACGCGTAACAGACTTTTATTCATTTTTTTTATGTGATTTTGTGTTTAAATTTCATCTTATTTTAATATTATTTTAGTACCATAAAAAACAAACCTGCCGGAGTTACGTCTTGATCAAAACAAGACGCTATAAGATATTTATAAGCTTTACTCTGAGTATTAGCAAGAGTTCGACGAAGTAAGTCTTGCAATTCACTTTCTTCAATTTGAGGTGGCGGAATATGTTCTGATTGTAATAGTTCTTGAGCAGTAGGTCGTTGACTAGCATCATGATTCAGGAGCCATCTAAAACCACAAAACATTTGTTAACGAATGAACTATTACTAAGAAAGATTTTTATTTTGTAAATACCTAATTATAGTAACATATCTTGCATACTGACTTTCGGTAAAATCAGGCGGAAAAACGATTTCTTTCAACCGAAGATTGGCTAAAACTTTCACTCGTTCCATGGCAGTGGGTAAAGGTGCGTAAGCCATTTCAAAAAGTATAATACCTAAACTGTATATATCGACTTTTTGATTATAAATAGCTTTACTAGCTTTGGTATTTAATTCAGGCGCAACATAAAGTGCAGTTCCTACTTTTCCCGTTAAACTTTCATCGCCATTTGCGCCACTGTTCATTATTTGCGCATCTAAAGAACTGCAATCACGAAAATCTAGAAAAAGTCGACTATAAATAAACACATTTATAGGTAAATTATAAGGCAGTATCATACCTAAACTAGTTTTAGGTAAAATGTTAGAGGTAGCTAGCCCAAAATCGCCTATTTTTACATGATCATTTGAATCCAAAAAAATGTTTACTGGTTTCAAATCTCTGTGTATCATACCTTGCTGATGTATATGACATAAACCTACAACATAATAAATAATATAGCAGCTCAATTACAACATTTTATTCACCTGTTATTTTTTATTTATTTATTTTTTTAATTCAACCATTTATCTCGTACCAAAACAAGTTTAATTGTAAAATGGTATTTGTACGTCTGTGGCAACCATTCTTTCAATAATGGAGTATTATAAAATGGAGATCTAACTTATATGAGAAGAATTGACAAAATTGGTCAGGAAAATGGTAAATATAAGGCTTTCTTTTTTTACCATTCGCGGCGTTAATAATGCTCGAATACTGATGTGAATATAGCGAATATAGTAATATAAAACCATAGAACACTAGAAGCCAACTAATATCAAAAAAGTGTAATTGGCTTGGAGTCATTTGGAGACGTGTCACAGCTTAAGGCATTAGTCAGTCCGTGTCCGTCGTCGAACGCACAGTGCATTGTATGTACATTGTTACCATTGTTAGTTGAACACGTTGAACAGCTCTCTCTGGTAATACGTGTGTTGCAGTAGTGTGCGTAAATACGCACACTACTAAAAAAAACACTAAACTAATACACTGCAAACAGTGTGTACCTACACAAACAGAGTGGGGAGATTTACGTCATAAACTCATTACAAGTGGAACAGAGACATAGACAATCTAGTTTGACCCCTTGTATAAAACGGATAAAACAGACTGTAAATACAGTACTTATTCTCAAATGGAAAAACGTCGGGACTGGGGAAGTGAGTGTTTCCATTTAAGAATCACTAATGTCGGTTGATGATATTTAATAATAAGGAAATACATAGAAATTACATAGGTATGAAATAAACTCTTATAGTTTAAATTACTTTATACGGCGGATATCTAATGGTACTGACTCCGATTTTACATAGTGACGTCAGCGAATTATATAATATACAATATAAATGATGCGACGCAAAATAAAAATTGTTAAGTTTATTTTAAAAACGATCAAAAAACCCACTTTATAACTGAGTTGAACATTGAAAAAGATTCCAGAAGATTCTATTCAAAAGCTAACAAAGATAATATAGAATAGTGTTGGGTCGCACATGTGCGAGTCACTCTGAAAGAGGGACTCTTTTAAGTGTGCGGTGTGCTGTGCGACTCTTACAAAAGGAGTCACTAGCACAGTCCGCCATAACCACACATAACTGAACACATTTGTGCATATGATACTGGACATCAGGATCAACTACATATTGCATATTATTGCACAAACAAGAGAATTTCAACTTTTTCAAAAATGAAGATACAATATGCATTAGGTAATTTATGGGTTGTTGGGTTGACATTTGACAAATTGCTTTCCAGTTTATAATGTTCGTACGAATTGAACAATATGACTTTTTTACGTACTACTAGAACAGGAAACTACCCCCGCAGGGTAAAGAAGTATATTTTATTTGTTAGTACTATTATTGCATTGTATTAACTAATTGTTTACCAGTTTTTTTTAAGTTTTTTTTAGACGGATACTGACGTTACGTACCAGATATTACGTATTTTTTTTAATTTATTTAATGTCCTATTCCTTCCAATTCTTACTTACTTTTATCCAATCAATTCTGTAATTTTTTTTGGGTATTCCTGTTACTTGTATTTGCTGCCTCGTTATTTTAAATTTTGTGAATTTTCAAAAATAATACTGACTTTATTTAATTTACTTTGAGTAATTGTGTTTATTTAGTTACCTTTCTTTATTAATACTATTTTTTATATTTATAAGTACTATTAATTTTTGTATGTAATGGATCAAAAATTAAGAAAAAGAGACGTGTTGAGTTTCGTAACCGAAAAAAAAATGGTGTTACTAAATGTAATTTTTGCTCTAATATTAATGTTTGCAAACCTTACAAAGTTCAAAAAATAGTTGGTTTTTTAATGTACACCTCTGAATTTAATTTTTTATATAAACAATACACATATTTCTTATTTTGAGAATTTATACGTTGTACCATATGGACTGAATTTAGTATTTACAAAACTTAAAAGGAGAAAGGAAAGGACAAATAAACGACAGGACAGCGCATACCACACTAACACAGTGTGCTGTGTGCTTGAAAAGAGTCGTGACTCTCGTTTCAAACTTAATCGGATATAACACAGTGTGCGAGTGTGTTTTACGTGTTGTGTGCTCCAAAAGAGTCGCTCGCTCTGTGCGGCACACCGCACTGTGCGGAGTCATGTGTGCTAGCACACATAAAAGAGTCGCCTCGACCCAACACTAATATAGAAGCCCACGTTTCCATTTGAGAGTGTTCCATTTGAGAATAAGTACTGTACCGCTTTCGTATCCGTCGGACGAGTGCCATCTTTGATTTGGACACTTTTTTGAATACATTGAGTTTCGTCTCCTTGTCTAATCTCCATACTTTCAATGTTCGTTTGTCACAGAGATTAAATTTTGTTATAATAAGATTAAGTTTAGTAGTACATATTATCAGAAATTGGGTAGAAAAAGAACGAAGTCAGAAAATACCGTTTTGAGAAAAACGCACTTCAAAGTTTCGTTACACAGTGTGAAAGTAAATAAAAAGTCATAAATGTCGTGTAATACACGACAATATATTGGTATAATATTGAGTCATCCGGAAAGTTCGTGCCGTTTTTGGTGTAGATGACCATCCCGATCTTCTTCAAATGGCCGAAAACTGTGGCTTTTGAATGCTCAAAAGTTGCCGCTAATTCTTAACAGTTTGCCTCATATTTCACCTTATTTCTTGATGGATAAATTCATCGTCAATACACACAGGTTGACCGGAGGGAGCCTCATATTTCAAAGAAAAATCACCCTTTCGAAATCTAGCAAACTACTTTCTATAAGTTCTGTCAAAAAGCGCATCATCACCATAAATACTATAAATATTTATCGTTGCGTCAGCCGCATTAGTACCTTTTTAAAACTCGTATAACATGACATGACGTTCCTTGATGTCTAAGATTGCTCATGATTACTGACAAAAGAAAATTATTTAAACACTGTTTAAAGATGTATGATACATATTAAAACAACACTATCGGCTTAACACTAACATGTTGTTGCATGTTTCGTTTGCGGTTGCTATTCGAAGAAATATGAATTCATCCGAGTGGCTCCGAAAATGGCACAAACTTTCCGAATGACCTAATACAATAGTAAACTATGTATTCGCTCCGATTCAAAACTATAAACATCTTTTAAGTGATTATTTGACAATTTATCAGGACATTTTACTATTATAAATGAATGAAAAATATATTGAAAAACTGAAATTTGCTTAATAAAGGTCATACATCTGCTCAATTTACCTTAAAAATATCTTAAAATGGAATAGTTTTCAATAATTTACCAAGAAAAAGCATAAGAGGTAATTTTTATGATTTTTTTTTGAAAGTTTCAAAATAAAGTGATGTTTGATAATAGGGTTATACATATTTTGTTTATTATTTTTGTAGAAACTGGTAAATAAATATCGTAATAAGTACTCGCTTTGAAAAAATCAAACAGTATTTTAAAAAAAAATACTTTTTCTTAGAGTAGAAAACAGTAAAATTATGTACAAACAACGTCCTGATAAACTGACATGTTTGTCCACCTTGAGCGCTGTAGTCGAATTTCGTATCCCCTCCAGGTAAAAGTTCATAACGAATTAAAAAAAAAAAAAAATAGGAATCAATTACCTATATTACCTCACGCCCTTTTAGAGGCAAATTTTTACTGAATCAAAAATACGTCTTTTTCCGTTTTTTCAAATTTTAATTAAACTTTACTGGCACATTTATTAAATTCTAAGCAAAAAAATTTCCTGTTAATTTTAAAGGCTGTTTTAAAGTAAGATCGATATTTCGCGCATGCGTACTGAGTAATTATATCTGTTGGCTAGCCACAGATGCCATTACGGAAGCATTCGTTCGAGTTTACACTGTGTGTGTGTGTGTGTTTTTAAGACACTTTATACAACCGAAACTCCTGTCATATGTGAAATTAATATGCAAAATACGTGAGAGCCATCGACATTCATTGGCAGATTAGTAAAGTGTATGAAAAAACATGAGTGTTGGAACGGTAAAAGAAAATGATAGCATGAATGTCAGCCGTTTTTACATTTTTTACATTACAAAAATTAATACTTATTAGCAGATTACGCAGATTATTCATTAGCAGATTACGCAAATTTAATTTGGATATTTTATTAGTAGCGTTCCACTGAATCTGACAAAATATTCGCAAGTGCTTTTGACTGCTGAAAAGGACACATGCTTTTGGTCTCTAGTAAATAAACAAAAAACATTTCAAGTACTTCCACAGATTTTTTCTACTAGATCAATTTTAATTTTACTAGATAAGTTTGACACAACAATGAATTAAAATAAGCAATGTTCCTTTGGTGAAAAAAATGTTTTTTTGATTGCTTACTTGCGAGTACTTGGCCAGAACCATGTCCTTGCTAGTTGTGTTTAAGGACGGATCTTTATTGTCATAGTCCGCTACGTGGCTCTGATGGTACTTGTAGGCTACAGTCCCTATACTATAGGTTGTTCAAAAATAACATATAATATAGGTCAGATGATCACGTGAAAACTGCACGATATTTATAACTTACAAAGAAATGTAACCGACCACCTAAAAATGCCTAGTTCACCGGATTCGATATTACGAGTTTTTGTATTTTAGAAAATGTATTTTTTATTTTGAGATATTAAAGATAAAATGAATTTAAGATTATAAATATGACTTAATTTGTTATTAAAATTGTTATTATTCATTTATCATTTGTATTGTTTTATTTTTGCAAAACAGTAATTTCATTCCTCAATTTACAAAATCGTTTATTAAGAGTTTTGATAAAAAATAACACTTTTGTGAAAATTAATAATAACACTTGTGAAAATTAATATTTATTAAATATTGAAAACACAGTCAATCACATTCCGAATTAGAATCTGATTCAGAACCGTTATTATCCACTAGGTATACATATAATAAAACTGTAACGGGACCGTGTCTGTACATGGAATATTTTTTTTAAAATTATACTGATACTGTAGATATTTATCGATATAGGCATCAAAACAGTGATTTTTTTTCGTTTGTCTGTCTGTCTGTTCACGCATCACGCAAAAACTACTGGATGGATTTTGATGAAAGGTGTGGTGATAACTTGTTAGCTGAGTCAACATCTAGGATACTTTTTATTCCGGGAAAATGTCTTATTCCCCCGGGAAAATATAAAAACCATTTTGAGCGTATGCACGCATTACGCAAAAACTATTGAACGGATTTTGATCAGTTGTAATGAGGTGATAACTTATTACTTGCGTTAACATCTAGGATACTTTTTACTAGGGGAAAATATCTCCTTCCCTCGGGAAAATACAAAATCGTATCACGTAACCGATAGATTTTCTTCCAACCTTCCGGTGTTATTTTGCTAACAGAAAACAAAACAAAAACAAAAATCAAAACAATGACAAAAAAAAAACGCCGTGAGCAGCGAAGCCCCATCACGGAAGTCGAATTTTTCCTTTCATCTTCGGTATTGAGTGTCTACAAGCGAAATATAATTTAAAGTCCACAAGCGATTTGTAATTTTGGTGGTTTCAAAACTGATGATGAGTGTCCGGTTGATCGGGGCTTTAAAAAAAGGTTTTAAGTTTTTAAGGGCTGAATCTCAGTAAATTTCAATTTTGTGCCGATAGCAGTTAACAGGGAAAAAGCCAACACAATTCGTACGAGGGCATTTCTATCCATGCTTATCCGCCAATTGCCTTTGTGTTTTATTTTTAAATATTAAAAAAGGAACTTAAATAGTAAACTGGAAGGCTTTTATGAAGATATTTTTTCTTTCCAAAAAAATCCAAAATTTCTATTTTATAAATAATAAAAATCCAAAATTCCAAATTTATAAATAAACAGTGACTTTAATAACATTTTCAAATTACTTAATATGTATGTATTTCATTTGTTAAAAAATTGTATTCACTTTTTTTTTAAATTTTTTAAAATTACTATTCGCCTACTTGTATTTAGAATAAAAGTAATGCATTTAAAACACATTTAACAATAGCATTCAATTCCGATGTAAAAATGGAAGAAGTGGGGGGAAAAGTAATGTGGACTCCCTAAAAGGTACTAGCTGGATACTAACTGAATACACGTACAAAATTTCAGCCCTCTAGGTTTCCTTAGAGAGTCTCTAGACGTGTTAGAAAACAAGCAAAAAAATTAAGGAAATATTGGCGTAAAAATCGTGGGGGTAAGGGTTAAAAGTTGAAACCCCCAAAAAACAGTGTCTGGCTATTAGCTTAACCTGTACACAAAATTTCAGCCCTCTAGGTTTATTAGGGGAGATTTTGACCCGAACGAAACTGTTAAAAAACAAGAAAAATCATGTTCTTTTGGGTATAAAAATGGTGGCGGCAGGGTTTGAAAGTCGAGACTCCCAAAAGGCACCCCCTTGATACTAACTCAAGCCGAATACAAAATTTCAGCCCTCTAGGTTTATTTGGGTGACCTGTGCGAGTGGTACAAACTTCGAAAACGTCGAAAATTCATGAAATTGTAGCTTAAAAATGAGGGGGGTGGGGGTAAAATATTAAAACCTCCAAAAAGCACAACCTAGGTATGAACTTTATCAACACACCAAATTTCAACCCTCTACGTTAATTCTGGGGGGCTGGGGGCCTGTTAGATCCAGCGAAAATCGTTTTTCCCCCCTCTACACCCACCAAATCATCCTAGGAAGCTGAATTTTGGATATGTTGTAGATAATTGACCGAAACATTATTTCCAACCGGTTTGGAAAAGTTTTATTGCTTTTCCGCCCCCCACCACCCCCCTTAAAAGTTGGGTCGGATCAAAAATTTTCCCAAAATTTGACCCCACTTTGATAGTATGAGGTGCCTCGAAAATGAGCCCCATTTACCAAATTTCATCTCTTAACTTCCATAGGGGGGCCCTACACAAATTAAAAGGTGGCGGGAATATATATATATATATATATATATATATATATATATATATATATATATATATATATATATATATATATATATATGACTTTTTTTTTCTACATATTCGTGTTCTACGGGTCCGAAAACGGATAGCGCCCCTACTCTCGCCTCTCACCGTTCTTGTCGTATAGACTGTATAAGTTTAATTTTTTCAAGGAAAAATTCGACTAAAAATATAAAAAGAAATAACAGTAACAACGTGCAACGTAAGAAATTGATAACAATAACAAAATAATGAAAAATAATAATACTGATAATTTTAAAATAAAAAAAGCCCAGTAAAAAATTTTTAAAAACGCAATTATTTCAACGGTTTAACGAAGGTTTAGATTGTAGATAACATTCCTATGTCCAAGTAATAAACCTATACAGAATTAAGAAAAGGGACTGTTTACTTATTTTTATTACAGACTATTGTTAAAACTTTTTGTCCTTTTGCCGACCGGTGAAGTCATTTAATATTGTTATAAATATTTTGTTACCTAGTCTAGGTTCAGAAACGAATTGAGTTATCAAAATTATTCCTACGGATTTTTTTATGTAGTCTTTTTCTAGATATAGTACTTATCATAGAAATACATGTTGCCACCTGGCAACCTAGTCAGATTTTGTTTAAATCAAAATTGTTTACATGGATCAGAAAGAGTAACATATTTGCATTTTCATATTCTTTGGTATATGAATTGTTTTCATATTCTTTGGTATAATACCAACAATTAAATCTTCTTTACTTTTTGCTATAATATTGATATTTTCGAAGTCTTACATGTTTTTAAGTTGAAAAAATAGCGAATATTAAATATCATATAATAAATACAATGCATAGAACAAGATTATGTAAATAAATTCCAAGCAAATAATTTTGACCACTTAATTTGCTTCAGAATCTAGACTATGTTATCTGTATCAGGATATAACACCCTGCCTTGAATTGGTGAAATAAAGACATTTGAACACAAAAATTTTTTTCTGGAACTTGAATTGGGTACAGAGGCTACTTTATGAATCACGTGAATATTTTTTGACCTATATTATATGTTATTTTTGAACAACCTATAAATAGAACTGGAACATGTCAGCCATTTTTACCCGACTGCATCAGAAGGAGGGTAATGTGTTTCGAAAGTATGTATGTATCCTCTGATTATGTCTGTTTCTGTGGCGCAGCCTACAGCCTAAACGGCTTGACGGATTTTGGTAAAGGTGTCGCTGGAATCGTCTTAATCTGGGGAGTGCTATAGGCTACATGAAATTTCAAAATTCATCAGTGAAATTTTGTAAAAAGGTTTCTTTAGTAACGTAAGTGAGCACGAAAAGTAGTTTTTTGAAAATTCATCTCCTAAGGTGGTAAAATAAGCGATGAAAATTTATATGAAAGCTAATTTTTCTCTACGAATTCGTCTGGGTGGGTGGAGTTGATAACGACATAGTGTGTACAACTACTCAATCTACAACTAGTTGACACGGAGGAAGTCGCGAACAACAACTAGTATACAGTAAAAACATTTTTTTTGTCAAATGGTAATTTTGGCTACCAGGCGCTGTAATCTCGTATGCGTACCTATATATTTTTTCTTCTAAATAATTAACACTAAAAAGACCTAAATAAAATAGTTAATTAAAAAAAATCAAAAAACCCGACTGCGTAAAAAGCAAACTAAAACGTTGAAAACAAGATAAAATGGAGAAAAAGAAAAATGAATAAAAAAGTAAAGCAGTAGGAGGCATACATATTGTACCAAGTAAAACAGAAATGTATGATGCCTCCGACTGCTTTACTTTTTTATTCATTTTTCTTTTTCTCCATTTTATCTTGTTTTCAACGTTTTAGTTTGCTTTTTACGCAGCCGGGTTTTTTGATTTTTTTAATTAACTATTTTATCATCAAATAAATGTCAAAATGAATTATCATATGTTTGAGTACATAATTATTATTAGTAAGTTATGTGTTAATGAACAATTAAAAATTTTTAATTTAATCATTCTTTCTAGGTTGAATTAAATTATTTTTTAAATATTTAATTTATTTTAGATGAATCGTTGATGAAAAATAGCGGACTATCAAAACTCGTATCACGACTATTTTAGACAGTATAGGGACTCTAGCCGATAAGTACCATCAACGTCATCTCATGAATTATGGTACAGTGGTACAGTAGCGGTATATTTTTTCAAAAAAGATTTATGGAGAGTGGTAGGGCTATAGCCAGGACCAATGAAACACAACTCATATAATTACCGTCAACTATTTCTCGAAACAATCTCCAAACTCTGTCGACATCTTTATGCAATCCTTTATCAATAGCAGTTCTAAAAACAAAAAGTAATAATAATAATAATAATAATATTTTAATATTTTTTTACACTAGCACAACCTTAAAGTACTTTTTTCACAAAACTCCATCTGAATATACATAAATTGTATTTCACGACTGTTAGGATTCTTTTTCTTTGATGTGTCTTCAATACTTTTAGTAGGCGTGGACGGTGAAGAATCTAGCGACTGATTTTCAGAACACACATTTCCACTATCCCGTTCGAATTCAATTCCGTCGGAAGAGTCACTGACAGTAGTTGTAGCTGGTCTAAAAAATGTTTACATACAAGCTCTACTGAATATTTACTAACTGAAACAAGAAATTGCATACCCAAAGCAACTCCAATCGTCATCGTCATCATCATCGCTCGTTTCATCATCGGAAGATTCTGATGGTGATGACGGATTTGGTTTACTTTTACTTTCATAGCTTATAGACCATTCTACACCGCAATTCAATGGGCATAAATTCTCCATATCATCAACGAACTGTGAAACAAATAGTTTTCAAATTAATAAATTGTTTGTTTATTGTTTGTGTTATGCTCGTACAACGCGTACTGTTTCAGCGAACGTAAATATCGTGCTTTTTCAGCGAATAACCAAAGCCATAAAACCATATGCAATAAAATACGGTCAGGAGTCTATAGGTACCTATGTCATCCACCCCTCCAGCAAGATAACGCTTTGTACGCACCCACAACACCAAGGCTGGTATCAAGTTTTTCTTTAAATGTTCGGGAAAGTATATATTTTTTAGTTGGAATTGATGCAGGAAATTTATTTTATATTTCAAATTCAGGCAACAATCTCGGAATTTATAAATGTTATATACATCTTTAAAATTGCTGTTCCTTTGGCTATACGAGCTAATACTGAAAATTAAACGTTAAAATAAAACTAAGGTTTACACGGTCCGTATAAAGCTTTTAAATATAAGTAAATTTATTAGTTATTCAGCTAGTAAAATAACAAACTAGAATTTTTATTCAAAATTTAAATTTTGTTAACAAATTGAAAAACATAGAATGACAAAATCATTTTTGGGACGACAATTGTATTATCAACTTACCGGATGTCCCATTCGGTATACATACGATTTACACGTTAATTGATAAACATTGTATTCCCATAAGGAAAAAGTTATGTCACAAGAGTGCTTTGGATAAATATTATATTATTGGTAATTTTCTTTTATAAAATAATATTTTCCCACCTAATTATTTGCACTATTTTTTCAACAGAATATTTTTTTAGTATTTTTATTATTTTAATATTTATTTTCAAGAAAATAAAAAAATCCATTTTTGAATTTACAGCAGATGACACAAATATTTATTATGTAAAAATGTGAATTGCTTGAAAATTGCGACATTCATTTCTTTATTTTACTGCAATTGTTGTTAAAGCGATAGTAACAGTAGCATATTAAATTAGTATTATTAGTATTATTAGTTTGTTCAGAGCACTCTTGTGACATAACTTTTTCCTTATGTGAATTCAATGTTATCAATTAACGTGTAAACCGTATGTATACATCCAAACAGGACACCCGGTACATTCATTCCGAATTTCTTTCAAACAGCTAACTTAATACCAGCCTTGGTGTCGTAAATGTACATGTACAAAGCAGAGTCTTGAAAGGAGGTGAATGACACAGATATCGGTAAACACCGGACTGGTTTACTTTTATTGTGTATGGTTTTATGGCTTTGGTTGTTCTCTGAAAAAGTACGATATTTACGTTCGCTGAAACAGCACGCGCTGTACGAGCACGTAATCTTTAAAAGTATAGTATAAAAACAGTAAATAACCATACTAAAACCGTAATATGTAAAAGTATTTCTAACATTATATTAGAAGCATATGAAAAATTTAAAATACTTTTTAAAAAATTGTCAAATACCCAATATATGAGTTTTATCTATATAATATGCTACTTCTATTTTTGATTTTCGTAACTGAGGAGGTCGATGTAAAAAGGGCATACGTCGTTTTTAGGGAGATTGCATTTTTGTAATCTTTATAGTTTTTTCTATATATGTACAAAAAATTGTTACAATTCGTTAAAATTTAACTTTGCAAAGCTGATTTAAACTAGATCATGTGGTGTTATATTTTATTCCATTGTTGTGTTTGTGCTAAGCTGTGTTGTTCGTTTGTTCTTTAAAAATGTATTAATTTATTGTGTAAAATCAACAGTAAAAAGAACGAAAGTGTATTTTTGAATAGTGAGGAACGTCCCGATAAAAGAAGATTTAAAACAATCTTTAAAACATCGAAGTTGCAATAAAAAAAAAAAAAAAAAAAAAAAAAAAAACGAAGATATTCTGGAGAATGTTATAGTTCTACTTCTGGTGAAAAATTACCTGATAAATCTTTTCCCGTAGTATCAAATTGTTGTAGAAATAAGTGTTTTAAAGATACATATGCATTAAAATGCAAAAAATTCTTTACAATTAATTTTTTTGTGATAGCTCTAAAAAAACAGCAGGATATTCTTTTATCTGGAAAGATGCAATGCAAAAGTTCTTCTACTCATCATGTGTAAGTTCAACTTAATAGAAATAATATCTGGACATACGCTGATAATACAATTGAACTCCAAGAAGTGCAACAAAATGTTCCCTTCCCCACCTGAGTTGCAGTTCTTGGAGTTCCAGTGACGGTCCAAAGAAGATATATTTTGACGTAACTGTTTATAAACAAAATAATTTTCACGGTTAATTTTACTATAAGCCTAAATATTTGAATGAAATCAATAATTATTCTACGCTACTTACTAAATAAAATTACATCTAACTCAACAATAATTATGAAATAATTTTTATAAACTTTATTTAAATAAAAAAATTAAAATAATAACAACAATACGTCTTAAATGTTATATTGTTTTGATAATAACGAACATTAACTTAAAAAATTCCAATAAAATACTTCAACAATGTACAGAAATGACAACAATCCGACTAAATCTGTTATATAACATAATATGTGGGTATACTATATAGTACATGTAAGTAAAACTGACTTGACCGTATACGACGAATAAACCGCTAATGATCAAACGAAAGAGTCGAGCGGGTGATGTGAACACACATACATACTTATTTAATGCAACGGACGTGTGTAAGCGAGGTATGACTCGCCCCTCTCACTTGATGTTTTTGTTGCACTTCTTGAAGTGGGCACAAAATGGATTTATTCTGTAAATTTAATGGTTCAAAAACTATTGTTTGTCAAAAATGTTTGAGTGACCTTTACCAGGTTTCGGGAAAAAGACTGCGCATTGTACAACAGAAAATTTTAAAAGATCAATCATTTGGAGAAAGATGTGGTATAATTATACAACAACCAACCTCTAAAACTTATACGTGTATAAATATTAAAAATTTCCTTTAATTTTTATGTAAATGTAGATTTTAATTAAAAATTAAAAATGTTAAGGCCGTATATTAAACATGGCTGCAATCATCTCTGTAAATGGGGCGTATAAATGTGTTTTTTTGTTCACTTATTTCTTAATTAATTTTTACACGTTAGTAAATTTGATATTAAATTCTAAAAGATAAATTGAATATCTACAAAAATGTACTGAAGGTCCAAACTCGAAAATTTTATGGTATAAAATTTATAGAAAGTCAAATCTTTACAACCCCATTTCCGAAAAACATGATTTTCAGGTATACGCTCTTTTTACATAGACCTCCTTAACTTTGATTAAGACGGTTAATTGAAATAAAACGGTTAATTATAAAAATAAAAAGTATAAATATTTACTCCTTTCAATTCAGCACTTTTCTTCTTAACTGGCAAATCTACTTCATCGACTGTTTCTGGACTTGTTTTTCGATCTTCTAAGCCGGTGTCTACAATCGCACTTTCAATCCAAGAATTATAATAACGAACAACATTTTCATGATTCAGCCTTGATAATAATTTCACTTCTCGGGTGATCTTTCTGTTTAATTGCTTATTATTAGGATTTAATCGAATTCGTTTAATAGCATAACATCCACCATCAAGTCTATTTTTCACCTTAAACAAACAATTTTTTTTAAAGAAAACCTTTTACCTGAAATCATATTCTGAAATTTACTTTTAAAACATCACCAAACGCTCCGCGGCCAAGCCATTTTAATATTTCAAATTCATTTTGAATTCGAGACTGTCCCCCGTTCTGAATTGGTATAAAACCTTGTATATCACAGTTATTGATGTCATCTTGTATATCACAGTTGCTATCAGAATCATTGCCTGAGTTTCCGTCACCACTTGGTGTAGTATCTAACGTACGTGCTGGTGAACATCGTTCTATACGAGCCCGTATAAAATTATGTTTCAGTAACTGAGATGCCGTCCAACGATTTCTCTCATCACATGCAATACATCTTCAAGGCGACAAAATAAATTAGTAAAATTATTATTTAAAAGTAATTCACAATATCTACATATCAATAATAGTGATAGATCCCAAGTATATTTTTTTCTCTCATATCAAATCTGAACATATGACGTTAAATTATTTCGAAAATTGGAAAATTTATCCAAGAATATGCTTATACATACAATCCAACCTTAACATTTCATTGTCATTGAAAAGAAATTTTTTCTATTTGATAGATTTGAGCGTTACTTTATGGTATTTCATTTTAAAATAAAAAGACAATTTTTTTACTTTACTAAGGGTAACAGTCCATGGCGCTGTAATTTAACGGAATACGGAAAACAGAAAACGGAAAACCAGAACGGAACGGCAGAAAGAGCGGATTTTGCGTTAAATTTAAACGGAAGCGTTCGTCAGCCATTTATAAAGTATTTTTATACAGAAATATTAAAACTTCTGTTAATATTACTGATTTTTATCAATTAATTAATTGATTAAATGGTATTTTTAAAGTAATTATAAAGTAATTTAGTAAGTAGACAATTCTTTCATTATTTTTTAACGTGAATAGTTCAAACGGAAATATGTAATTTCTGTTCCATTTTAATTATACACCGTTCCCCATGCACATAAAAAATCGGAAATTTTTAAATTTAGTATTTTCATTTTTATAATTTATCATATAATTAAACATTTTTAATTAAAAAATAATATTGCCGTTTATTATATTTGTAATTATTTTCAATATTTTTGCATGAGTCGTGACTTTTTTTATGTGATTATGGTAATTATGAAAAAAAATTTACATACTTTTCCGTTAAAATATACTCCATGGGGAACTGGGGTATAAAAAATCGGAAATTCTGTTTCTGTAGGAGCGGTGTATGTACTTGTCTTTAATAATTTTATTAATAATTACAGAAATTTATTGAATATAATTTGGCTGTTCAATATATTTTAATGTATTATTTTTGTTTTAGGAAATCATGGAATCAACCACACTTTCGTTGTTGTTTATTAAAGAAATTATTGAATCGCAGAGGACTCCTGTACTACCATGGCAGAGAGAATGTAGAAGACGAGCTTTACTTACAGCATATGTACACCCTCGCATGAAAAAAAGATGTGAAAATATATTCAACCAACGCCGATTCTGGGTTCATCTAATTTTTACAGAAAGCCAGAGGCTTGCTCAAGGAGCTAGCAACACTTTAATAATGGAGTTGAAAAACATTGATCATGATAAGTACTTTGAGTATTTGAGGATGACTCCATATGTATTTAATGAATTATTAGAAATGATTCGCTCCAGGATACAAAAACAGAATGTAGTTCGAAAATCGATTCCTGCAAGTTGGAGCAAAATACCTACTTACAGAATTGTGGCATGACCAGTTAAATTAATTTATATGCAATAAATAGACTGAACATAGTGTACTTTGAATTTTATAAAAAAACAAATTAATAATTGTTAATTTTTTAGTAAATAAAAATCTTTCTAAAACAAAACAGATATTTTCTTTATAATATGTGGTTTATTCGTTACGTACCCACAGAATATTTATCAGTACAAGAAATACTTCGGGAACTTGGAAAAGATAGATTGTATATAAAATATTTATATATAAAAATATAAATTATTTTGTACATAAAATAACAATAATAATAATTTAGGAAGTTTTTTTCTTCTGCTTATAGTTTATAAAAATCACTATAAAAAATAATATTCACACAATTTTAGATATTTGTGTATAACTATGTTTTATAAATGGCGCCAGAACGTTTCCATTCAAATTTAAACGGAATCTTTCGTACTCTGTCGGTCTGTTCCGTTGAATTAAACGCCGTGGACTGGTACCCTAAAGCGGCCCCTACACGCTCAATAATATTGCACAAAATCTGAGGTGGCACAATATTATTGATCGTCTGTAGGTTATATTGAAGGGTTGTACAATATATTGTGCTGATCAAAAACAGTTTGAAATATATTGTGCAATGAATGAATATTGTAACGTCTGTAGGCTTTGCAAATATTATTGCGCAATATGACTTTATTTATTTAAGTTTCAATTTATTAATTGTTTTGTAATGCCATATTTGGTGGCTATTCATTGAACCAGTTTGACTTATTAATTTGAAAGAGTAATTATTTACTGCTTCGCAACACCTTTATCACTTAATATTTTGAATTAAATAACAGTCGAATTATTGTACAATTCCTACATTCAATTTATTGTACAAATTTATTTTACAAATTATTGAACTGTCTGGAGGGAAGTTCAATAAATTGCACAAGTTGATTGCACAATATTATTGAGCGTGTAGGGGCCGCTTAATACCACTTTATTTAAAGTCTTAATTGTGTCTGTGATATGTTTCGGCCTGTATGGCCATTGACGAACTGTTCGTCAATGGCCATACAGGCCGAAACATGTCACAGACAATTAAGACTTTAAATAAAGTGGTATTAGTAAAGTAAAAAAAAAAATTGTCTTTTTATTAGAAATTTTTTCATTTAATATTTAATTAAATAATGATACAAAATGTATTTGGCTCTGTTTTTGCAGACATTTTCAAACATAGATACACTAGATTAAGCGTACCGTCAGTTGGGACGAATCTGGACGATTTTTTCAGTTTTTTGGCAATAAATTGTTTAGAGTTTATCTAAAAAATTCTAAAAAAATAATTTAAATGCTTTAATATCACGAACATATAGGGCAGTAATAAAAATATCAAAATTGGTACTGCAACATTTTTTTTTTTTTTTTTTTTTGGTTATATAGTGTCTACATTTGTCCCTATGTGTGGGGCGAATCTGGACAGTGCTTTATTTGCAATATAAATCACATTCAGTCATGCATATGGGTAAAATCGGACATAAAAAGATAAAAATAGCTGAATTTCCAATCTAGAAATTCGCTAAGATAAATAACTGCATCAGCGAATGACTTTTGATGGGTGGAATAAAACATTTTGGATTTAAATGAATTTTATTTCGATTTACCTTTGAGTCTATCATGCAAGGTCGATTTGGGAACATGGAAATATTCAGCAGCTAGTCTGAGCGATTTTGTTTTATTTTTAATATCGAAAAGCAGGGGCGCAACAACTACATATCTACAGGGGGTTCAACAAAAATTTAAATTTTCAAATTTTTTGATAACGCAGTTCTCCGGTAACAATGGAAAATGTTGTAATAAAATGTCGTCTCCGAAAATTTGATTTTCAAATAAAAAATATTAGTAAACCACTAAAAATTTTATTTTTTAATATAAATAAAATAAATTGAAGGAAAATTTCCAGGTAATTTTAGGGGGTCCGGACCCCTTGGACCTCCCCGGTTGTTGCGCCTCTGTCAAAAAGAGCCCATTTTATGTTATCTAGACTACAGTTTATGTAGTTTATAGCCATTTTCTCTTTATATTGACGCACCATGGTGTATGAATTCGCCTCACCTATAGACAATTTTTTGTTAATCAATTTATAAAAAAAAAAAAAATTAAGGACAACACAGCTTTCATTTTTGGTACATATATTGTCAAAAAAAAAAAAAAAAACGCCAAACATTTTGTTACCAGTCCCTACTTTATATATATAACTATTTTTTTTTTTGTACAGCAGTTTCTTTATAAGATTTCAAAACGCGCGTTATTTTTAAAAATTATAAACAAAGCGCCTCTAAAATAACAAAATACAAAAATGTCACGTTCACCGCTTTTCTTTGATGACTAACTCATAACTGACAAAATTCAGTAGCATAAATTGATCTATGACCTTGTACAGTCATAACACTAACGAAGAAATATCGAGAGGCAGCTCTGTCTAGATTCGTCCCTACCATAGAGTAATAGAGACAACATATTTATGCCTACACTACTGGAACCAGTGTAACATGTAAGAGATAGACAATATGTTGTATACACACACTGGGTTTACATTGTATTAGTGCGATTTTGTGTATTTGTGTGAGTAACGGACATAGTAGGGGCGGTCACGTGGCTCAAACACCACACGCGTGTACTAGGGGATGTAACCGATGTAACGTGGATGTAACAATACCAACAACAATCAAGTCCATTATCGTGTGGTTGATCTTCAATCATCGACTGCTACTGACAAACTGACAACTAAGAAGCCTAATGAGCACAGAAGTACACACTCGTGATTTCAGAAAAGTGATAGTTGCTGTACCTCTGTACTCTGGGGTCCCTACTGTCCAGATTCGCTCCAACTGATGGTACATCTAAAAATCTGTTGTCAGTAGGAAGGCCGTTCAAGGCCTATTATGCAGCTTCTTATTCAGTTGCTGATAAGTTGTCATAGAGTTAACTTCGTACGTAGTATCATTAATTAATTATTGAAGTTTAAACAGAAAAAAATATGAAGTGTGTCGTATCTAAGTGTAAAAATTCCATTTAAACAAAAAAAAAAATACTCAAAATAAAGGGATATCTTTCTTTAAATAAGTAAAAATATATTATGAATCGTTTATGTGTCAACAATTATGTATATTATATGTATGCACAGTGTACGTACAATTTATAGGCTAGTGATTCACCCTTAAAAAGAGACTTAGGGCCTATTCGTACCGCACCAAGTCAAAGTGTCTTGCTCTTACTTTTAAGAACATTATACTTGTTTTGAAGAACTTTTGTCTTACTTTGGAGATATTTGTATGTTCCTGTCTCACTTTCCGTGTTCTTGAGAGAAGGGTGAAGGATATGTACGATGTATACCGAACGCTATTACTGACTATAAACTATGTATGCTACAATCATCGTATCATAGAGATGTACACGATATGATTTTACTCACAGAGTACTAATTTAAATACAAGAGTAATATTGTACTAGATTTTAGATAAAATTTCTTGTTAATACAATAATACGTGAAAGTTTTTAAAAAATGTGTTGTTAATTATTTAGAATTTAGCTAATTCACTTGAATGAATTTTTTTAATGAAAATAAGTTGCGTTTTTAATGACAATAGGAATATTCTTATTGGAACGAGAAAAAATTAAAAAATAAAATAACAGAAAATTCTCATATAATTTTTATTTGTATAAATTGAATTATATAATTCATTTTATTTATTTATACTATTATTATTATTATTATTATTATTATTATTATTATTATTATTATTATTATTATTAATTTTTTTTATTATAATAAGAATTGTACAGAATTTTGATAAGAATTGAATGTAAAATGTTGAACTGGCAAAAATTTTAATAGGTATAAAGAAATTAGCATTATGAATAATACAATTTTGTTCGTCATTGGCCTGGCCTTTATATAAGGTTAAAACTATTCATTAAGAATTTTTTAGTACATCAAACATGTATACGAAGTATCCCATGATTTAAATACCTAATTAAAGCCGGTTACACACGGTCTGATCTCATCGGCCAATAAAATAGACATTATTGACGACGTAAAGATTCTCTCTCGTGTCTCTGGTGGTAAAATTAGGACTAGTATCAAGTTAAAATATACGCATAAATGTTTAATTGGGGATATAAAATCTAGTAATCCGCCCATAATTTGTATAATAGGTATTCTAATGACAATTACACGTATACAAAAATTTTTACTTGATACAGATTCTTAATGATTAGTTTTATATTAGTTTTAGAAAATGAATTATATAATTCAATTTATACAAATAAAAATTATATGAGAATTTTCTGTTATTTTATTTTTTAATTTTTTCTCGTTCCAATAAGAATATTCCTATTGTCATTAAAAACGCAACTTATTTTCATTAAGAAAATTCATTCAAGTGAATTAGCTAAATTCTAAATAATTAACAACACATTTTTTAAAAACTTTCACGTATTATTGTATTAACAAGAAATTTTATCTAAAATCTAGTACAATATTACTCTTGTATTTAAATTAGTACTCTGTGAGTAAAATCATATCGTGTACATCAAGGGGTCAAACTAGATTGTCTATGTCTCTGTTCCACTTGTAATGAGTTTGTGACGTAAATCTCCCCACTCTATTGGTGTAGATACACACTGTTTGCAGTGGTATTGGTTTAATGGTTGCGTCTGTGTGCGTATTTACACATACTACTACACCACACGTATTACCAGAGAGAGAAATGTGTGCTGCTCAACTAACAATGTCTAACAATGTAATATAATGGACTGTGTGTTCGGTGACGGACAGCGACTGACTACATGACTTAGCTGTGACAGGCCTACAAATGACTCCAAGCGAATTACACTTTTTTGATGTTAGTTGGCTTCTAGTGTTCTATGGTGTACATCTCTATGATACGATGATTGTAGCATACATAGTTTATAGTCAGTAATAGCGTTCGGTATACATCGTACATATCCTTCACCCTTCTCTCAAGAACACGGAAAGTGAGACAGGAACATACAAATATCTCCAAAGTAAGACAAAAGTTCTTCAAAACAAGTATAATGTTCTTAAAAGTAAGAGCAAGACACTTTGACTTGGTGCGGTACGAATAGGCCCTTAGAAATGGAAAAAGTGGACCACGAGTGTTCTAGTGATTGGTTTTTTTAACCGATGTAGAATTTAAAATAAAATAAAAAATTCAAATACTATTTTTTATTAACATAATTATCATAAATAATTTGATTATCATAAATAAATAGTATTCTTATAAAAAATATTCGATTTAAGTCTACGTATTCATTCTAAAATATATTGTCAGTAGATTTGCATCTCTTTAAAAAAAATGTTATAAATATTTTTTTCTATATCAATGGTGTTTACTGAATATTACCAATACAAAATTTATACATGTAACTTACCTATTACTTTCATTAATCCTACTTTCTATAGTAATACCACCATTTAATAAAAAAAAAAGTTAGAAATTTTTATCCCTTTTTAAATATTGAATTGATGGCAATTTCCCAAATTACGTGCCAACGAAATTTTGTAGTTTTTTCCTGTTTTTCTTGATTGATTTACAAGTAAAACAAGTAAAAAAGCAGATAAAAATTGTCGGACAGGTTTAATTTTCGTTAAAAAATATTAAAATTTAATATATTAAGCATTGCGTTTAGTAAGTAAATAACCCATTTTCCTTTCTTTTTTTAAATTTGGGCAAAGGGAAATACTAGAAAGAAAAACAAACAATTTAATTTAATTATCATATTTATTTATTACTAAATAATATAATTTCTAAAAGAGGAATAGTAAAATCATATTAACATAACCTAAATTTCCTGTAAATAAAAAATTAAGTTTTTAATATTTTTTAATGAAAATTAAATATGTGCATAAACTTTTATCGTCATTTTTATTTGTTTTAATACTAAATCAATCAAAAAAAAAAAAAAAAATAAATATAAAAATATAAAAAATATTTGATAACTTTATTTTTTCGTTGGCACGTAGTTTGAGAATTAGCCGAATCGATTAAAAAAAATCAATCACTAGAACGCTCACGGTCACTTTTATTAAAACTTAGAATTAAGTCCCTACCCTATTATTGTTATTTGTAAATTACGTTATATTTTCTTTAAAGTAATGATTTAAGCCGTGTTCCGATATATACTGCCAGTACTGGAAGCACGGTAAATTACGACGTCGCGCCAGTACACTGGCAAAAGCGTTCCATTTTAAATTGTCATATTTCAGTGTACTGTCAATCATGAATAACGGAACAGATCTACAGTATACTGGTTACTCCACTACTGTGAGTGCCTTACCTCTGTGAAACCAGTGCTTACAGTAAAAAAATGGCGTCCATCAATGACGTCAAGGAAACGTCATGAATGTTTTAAGCACTGTGACAGAGCACTGGCAACACATTACGGAACGGATGACACTACTGGTGCAGTACTCACAGTGTATATCGGAATACGCCTTTAATAATAAAGTAACAGACATACTTGTTTATAAAGTCTTTTAATTCGTAAGGCAACTTGACAGGTATTTTTGGTTGTTTTTCATTTTCATCAATTGGAGATCCACGAAGTAAACACAGTAACAAAATACCAAACTTATAAATATCGTTTTTCTTAGAATAATTTTTATGTTGTCCCTCAATTCGTGTAACAAATTCATGTAGTCGTTTATCCAAACTATAATCGGATATTTTAATAGTACCTAAGTGAAAAAATTATTTTTTTAATTTAAATTCACTAAATAACTAGAGTGCCTTTATTTTTGATATCCATACAAATCAAAATGGACAAAAAATTTTTATTTTCCCCTAAAGTAGTATATTTATCGTAAAAGTGACAAATTTATTGTTCTTATTAACTCTTTCAGTCCTAAATTATAAAAACGATATCTGGAAAATAATTTTCCGATTTTTTCTATATATACCGTTCATTCTTAACACAAAATGCTACTTTTATTACTTTATAATTAATTAAATAATTCAGGTACAACACTGGATTTTTACGATCTTTTTGTCGTCAATATTTCTAAAAGTTTACCAATTTATTTTTGTGTAAAATTAATGCTACAACACTGATATTATAAAATAGCAATTTCCGTCAATAGAACTTACATTTTATATCTGTATGAATATCTGTAAATAATAATCGGATATATTTTAACACTTTACTGTCCGATCACATAACATGTGTGTGATAGCCAAAACAACCGTACAAACTGATCACACATGTGTGTGATGCTACTGTGGACGGGTATTGGCCAGTAACACGCTCTCTGTGTGATGATTTCTCTAAATGTTAACATAATACATCTAATACATATCATAATTTTGTGTTTTTTATATTTTTTAGCACTTTGTTATTATTGTACATATTTATTTTTATTTTTATTATTTTATTATTATTTTTCTTTTTTTATTATTATTAACGTTTAAATGATTAAGACGAGTTAACTCGTCATGCAATATGGCAACTCAAAATACTTTGATATGAATATATTCACTAATACAAGTGCTGCCATCTGTAATAAATGATAAAAAAACTCGAAGTTTTATCTTTTCATTGGTCATCAAAAACAAAATTCCAAAAAAATGCTTAAAAAACAGGCCGCAAGACGAGGGAACCCCCTTAATTCTATGTTTACAACAACTAGAAAATTTAGAAGAAACAAACAGAATTAAAAAAAAAATCTCCCAAGCGTTCGGTTAATTCATTGATTCGTCATTTTGAAAATCTTAAACGTCAAATTTATGTCTGAAAATATGTCAGATGTGATGTTATAACATATGTCAAGACATGTATGTTATGACATAAAATATGTTATAACATTTAGCGTCTCCACAGAAAATTTTTTATATCACGGCATAAGTTTTAACATGAATAACATGATATATGTTTAGTGGTAACGCACGTTAATATAATTTCTATTTGACAAATTTCTAGGGTTGGCATTTTATGTTGGCATCTCTGATTTTCTTTCCTTTTTGGTAACCTTATCTATTGTACTTGTCATTGGCAGTAAAAGGTCTGGCATTTTGAAACGGAAAATTTTTAAATGGTTAAAATAAAAGCGTTAAAAATGTGTGCGTTCGCACATGTTGAATTATTTCGTCAAATTATTTACATAAAGCTTTTTAAATTTAATTCTTTAAAAATATTGCCGGCCCCTACCCCGTAGACGTCCGGACATTAAAGTATTAATGAAAATGTAAAAAAAAAAATGTTACCATATTTGTCAATAAATACACAGGTAGCTCGCAAATCACGATGTAAAACATTATTTTTATGTAAAAAATCTAAAGCAAGTAAAATTTCTTCGGCTATATAACGTAGCATATCGCAATCCATGACAACATTTTCACTTAAATATAAAGAGGCTAATGACATTCCTGAAATATCAAAAATATATAATTAACTCCTTTAATGATTAAGACATTAACACTTTACGGTCCGAGTACAAAGCATCTGTATAATGGTCAGAACAACCGTGGAGGCCGATCGCGATCAGTGATCACACATGTGTGCGATATTAAACCGCAAACAGGTATTGACCAGTAACAAAGACACTGTGATGAATTCAGTAAACATTTATAGACGAATAACACATAAAAATTATATAATTTTTAAAAAATTAATTTTATATTATTTTATTTATACGGTAACGTAAAAGTCCCTATACCGGAAGACTATTTTTAGGTGGTAATTAAACTGGCGTATAAAAATTGATAAATAAATTAAACACCCATTTTTTTTTTCTTAATAAACATGAAAGAAAGTTTTTCTAATCCAATGAATATGTTTTTAAAAAAATATAACCGAAAAATTTTTATTTATTAATGTTTTTCTTTTACAAAATGTCGACATGTATAGGCGAACAGAGAAAATTTATTAACACAAAAGTCGGACCCCTAAGACGAAAAAGTATGTAATTATGAAATAAATTCTTAAAATACAGTGACATCTTTTGACGCAAAATTTCAAAGTAGGGAGTATTCACTACAATGGTTTGAGAACATAATATTATGTTCTCAAACCATTGTAGTGAATACTCCCTAATAATTTAATAATTTATAATACGTTAATAATTTATTTATACAGTAATTTCGACATTAAATGGCCAAAAAAGGTTTAGTGACCACACGTGGTAATTATATCCTAAATATGTTAATTTCTATAATAATATCAAAATTTATAAACATAAATATGAGACAGCATGCAGCCTGTACATAAATCTGCTCGGGCAGTAGCTAAGATTTTATTGACTACTGATGTCTGCTCACATTAAAATCGTCTGCCGTGAAAAATATAAACTTCCAAGACTACTTATAATAAACAAAATATATATCAACGGCAGACGTGATCAATTAATTTCAAAATTGCATTTTTTTTTGGCACATTAAAAATCGTCTGCCACGATGTTAATCGCACGATAATGGTCTGCCATTATCATTTTCCGATAATAATAACAATATATTTTTAAATTTTCAAATGGCAGACGTGGTCAAATACATTTGAATTTCGTCTATTTTTGATACTTGGCCTATCTGAGCTCCAGCTATTATCACCGCGCTGGGCTTAGCGAGTCCCCATTTCATGTATGGTAGGTATAGGGGACTCACTGCACAAAAATCTAGATCTGGTCAAATACATACAGGTAGCCGACCACTGGCTCTTGGACTACCAGTATGGTTACCATTTTCCATTGATAATAACAATTTTGAAATTTTAAAAAAATATTTTTGATTTATCAATGATTATACGTTTTGGAATAAAAAGAATATTATAGATCATAACACATAAAACAGTAGGTAAGTGTTTTAGATGCAAAAATAAATTAAAAATGTTTATAATATACATATGTAAATATTTATAATACCTTAAAAACATAGGTTAGGGTAACTTCAAAAATGTAAACTTTACCGCATCGATGCAGCATCATGACCTTTCTGCTGCGTCTAATACTACATGATGCGATGCTGATGCTCTCTTGAAATTGGATGCACATTAGATGTTTTTGAACGGGATATTGGCATCATTTAACCTCTGATTTGACTGTAGTTAATATAGCATGATTAGACTATAGATAATATAGCAATACAGTCCTTGTATATATTATCTTTGAATTTCAACTTGAATTTACTTGAAATTGAAGATTGAAAAAATTGAAATTATTGGAATAAAAAATATTTCATATTTTGAATGCAAGATGTATTCAGATAGTTTAAACAATTTTAATGAGAGGTAAATAAATTCATCTTTTTTAACATTTAGTTTTTCGGAATTATTCCTATAACCGTTATGGTCATAGGACCATTGGCATCGTCTTTTATTCACATCACCATAGCTACGACAGCCACCTATATTTTAAATGTAAGTAGCTGTGATATTACATTATGCGCATGACACGCATCACCAAATTTCTTGATACATTGTTTTGACGCATCAAATGCAAAAATGAACTTTTGATTTTTCGTTGTGATGCGTCTGATGCGTTTCTGAAGTTTTGACTCTGCCTCATGCAACCAGTGATGCATTTTTGAAGTTAGCCTTAATAATAGGGTTCTTGACTGAAGTTACGAAAATATTCTAAAAGCATTGTTTTTCCATATCAGTTAAGTGATTTTCTTATTTTCGACAGATTCTGTAAAAATCATCAAAAAAAATAACCCTACAATTTTAAATGAGAAAAAGGCGGGAAAAATACCTCACTATAATGACGTCACAGTTTGAAGCAACCAAACGTCAATGTTAATATTTATAATCTCAAAACTTTGATTATATTCATAAAATGTCAAAGTAAAAGCAAGTAATTATTTGAATTCTGGTTGATTATTATTACTATATATAGGGTAAAAGACCCCATTGTCGATCGGGGTTATAAGTCCGATCAGTTTTGACATTTATATCTTAATGAAGTTATTTCTGAAAGAAACCTTTGATAAAAAAAATTATTATTAATAGAATGATTATTTTTCAATTTAAATTCACCTCACATTTAATGCCTCCTCACTTAATTTAAGAAATACATATATATATCGAAAAATTTTTGTTGAATTCTTGAATTTTTAGTATGATGGATGATCATTATTCAAAACACATGAGTTATAAATTGTAACATTTTTCACCGAATTTTTAAAGTTATTAGCATAATAAAAGTATACAAATAATTGTTATTAGTCCACTTAAGAGATTAGGATAGCTAAATTAAATTTTATATGCGTTAAATATTATTTGTATGACTGATTCTTCTTGGGATCTGAGTTTTACAGTTAGGTACCGTATTTTGAGAATTATATATTGCATACCTATTTTATAAACATTTTTAATTAATTTTTGGGTTTAAAACACTTAACTAACCGTTTTTATAATTTTACTTTAATATTTTATTTATTTCAGAACGTAAAATCAATTGAAAAATAATTAATATTGAATTAAAACTTCCAAATTGTTATTTATATAGGTATTTTCAAATAAAAACGTCAAACATAATATGTATGATATGTATGTATTACATCTGAAACGACACATACAGATACAATATAAACTAAATTTAACTGTTTAAAAATTCACAATGGTTAACGGCTAAGTCAGATCTTATACAATGTTTTTTTAAAAGATCAGCAGAGAGCGAAACGAAATTGTGATTTTAATGGTTTATTTTATCGAATATTTAAACCGTTCTTGGCTTTTGCTTTGACGTTCTATGTTTCACTAGATGTCACTCTATGATAATACTCTATGACATATAGCCTCACCTAGTAGTGGATAGAGTGTCAAAGTGGCTGGAAGAGAATGGTTCAAATATTCGATAGTAGAAGGTACTTCATGTACATTAATGCGCGATTTTTCATAGGGGTCAGTGTATTGATCTTTCAAAGGAGGTTAATATTTTCTGTCCGCTTTTTCATAGACGTCAACAAATTATAAAACAAAAACATTAATAAATCAAAATTTTTGGGTTATATTTTCTTAAAAACATATCCATTGGATTAAAAAAACTTGGTTTCATACTTATTAAGAAAAAAAGATGGGTGTTTTGTTTATTTTTTAATTTTTTTAAGCTAATTTAATGATACAGCTAAAAATAGTGATCGGTCATCGGGTCTCTTACCCTATAAGCTAATAGAAATATTCAAAAGAAAACACAATTTCATCTCGCCGATGAAAATTATCAAAGTCGACATATCTAGCTACAAAATGTTACGTCATTTTCAAGAAATGGCGCGTTTTCACTAATTTGAATATTTGTTGCAAAATGGTGATTTTCAAAATAAAATTTCTAAATAGTTATCAAATCTTTTTATGTTTCATCATTAAAATTGGACATCTGTAATGATAATGCATAGAATTATTTAACATTTGACACAAATTTTAAATACAGTCAAGTACTGTATTGTAATGAGTCCTAGAACAAGTCTGTAAATAATATTTAAATAATATAAAAAGGTAATTTAGCTGTTCTAATCTCTTAACTGGACTAATAAAAATTATTTGTATATTTTTATTATGCTAACTTGGAAAATTCACTGAGAAATGTTGAAATTTATAAGGCACGTGTTTCTACCAAGTACCATTGATTGAAATCAAAGTAGACAAATTCAACAAAAAATGTTTAATGTATATATATATATATATATATATATATATATATATATATATATATATATATATATATATATATATAATGTGTTTAAAATTTGTCAAATGTTAAATAATTTTATGAATTATCATTACATACCTCCAATTTCAATGATGAGACATAAAAATATTTGATAACTATTTACAAATTTTATTTTGAAAATCGTTATTTTTCAACGATTCAAATTAGTGAAAACGCGCCATTGCTTAACAAAAATGTGTATGTTTACACATGCTAAATTATTTCGTGAATTTATTTATATAGTTGTTTTTATTTTTTTAAATTTAATTCTTTAAAAATATTACCGACCTCTGCGTTGTTGAGCGGACCGTATAGTGTTAACATCAAATTTTGTTTGTGCAGAGTGCCTTATTGTACAGTAACTTTTTATAAAGCTCATTCTCGGAAAACAAAAGATTATGAAACGAAATGGGTAAATTTAAAAAAAAAATCATTTATTAAATGTAAATACTGGGGGAAATGATAAAATATGTTTTTATTTCGGAATTTCCACTTTAAATCAAAATTCTGTGATATGCTTCGACTTTTATAAATTTTTTTATACCAGTTATATAAAAAAAATTTTAAGTTACTGAAAAGTACTTACCAACAATAAACTCTTGCAGTAAATAAACTATAACGGAATCATTCTCTTGAATATATTTTATATTTAAATAATTAACTAAATTTCGATGTCGCAGTTTTGTTAAGAAATTCAGTTCGTGTTCCATATTTGCAATGAATTTCATACACTGTGATAGATCGTGTTGTTCTAGATTACCTAGTTTTGGCTCTCTAGAGTTTCCATGCTGTTTAATTTTGAACTGCCATTCATTTATAGCGACAACTTCACCAGTAGCTATATCTAATCCCACATAAAATATATTACCACGTTCTGAATGACCTAAAATTTGAAATATCATTCATAAGAATTAAATTTCAGTTTAATGTTTTAAAAATATATCAAATAATGATTATGATACTGAACTAAAAAGTGAAATTGTCACAGTTTATTTGGGAAGTTATGAATTTCAATTTTGTATGGACTCGCAGTAGTTAAGTCTGTCATTAAAGCCAATAGTATGTTGTAAATATCATTTTTTTTTTTAAATAAACATTAATGTTGGCTATCGTACTGTTAGAACTTGTATTAACCAAAATAGAAATGATTCAGAAAAAAATTTGGAATTTATTTTCATAAGAATTAATTTGAATTCAATTTTTTAAATATACAAAAACCATGTTCGACCGTACATTTTTTGAGCATGCGCACTATTAAATTGCGCAAACGTTCTGAAAAAAATTCTGTGTAACCCCCGCTGGTAATACTGTAGCACACACAACACCATCCAATGTATAATAAAATGTCGTGATTCGTAACAGAATTTTCAATTGTGTTAAACCTGATGATGAGTTAACTACTCGAAAGCTGGCTCGTTACAGAAAAATTTAGTTTAGTGAAAAGTGACAAAGTAAAATTATTCGCATATTTAGTTAAGTTTGTAATACCATTAATGTTGACAGGAAATATAAAAAAACTGCTCTTTCAGCATTGGCAAATAAGTCTATTAATTGTAATTAACGCACGATTTTAATTTACTTAGTAAAGTCGCGATTCTAATGAACTATAATTTCATAAATTTAAATACATGTGATGTTGATGTTGTTTAAAAATAAAAATTTACAAACTTACAACAATGTTTGAAGTTATTACCTACACATCTTCCGCGATAAACCTGACGTTCACCTTTATTCGTGAATAGTAACAATTTTACACCACGATGCTCACACTGTGATCCGTCACTACTTTCTGAAGTACTTTGACATCTCTTCCTAATATTTAAAACAAAATAAAAAAGACAAAATTTAAATATTATTAATTTTTATTCATTTATATATACTTCAAATTACCGAGAAAAAGATCTTGCTCTCTCCACTAACGGATTTAACGCAAGCACATCACTTTCTGATGTCCGTCTCTGTTCTTTTTTCAATTTTGGCTCCGAACGTAATATTTCTTTTCGCCGCTGAATTTCATTATTCATTTCTTGACGCTAGAATTCATATAATACATAGTTTCTTGACGAACACTCAACAATAACTTAATGATGATGAAATCAGAGTCTAATACACACGCTTCCTAATGTTTATACTAAGTAACAAGTGCGCTACCACTTTTAACGGAAAACAATGTTAGTGTAAAAAAAATCATGCACTCGACACTTAAGGGGTTATATACAGTTGTAATAGTCGTGTCATGAAATGACAGCTCATTTGGCGTGTAAGGTAATTTGCGTGTCTTGTTGGCAATTTTGGTGTTGTATTGCATTGATTTCATAATAGATTTTAGATCCATAGATCCCTTTTCTCTATGATATGTAAAAGTGCAGGCTCGAAAAATACATTTGGTCTAGTTTGTCGCTGTTGTTAACAGGGCTGCCAGATTGTATAATTGGATACAAAATCTGTATAATTTGGTTACTTTATGTATCCTCTTTGTATAAGAAACTTTCTTGTATAATTGGATACAAACACCGAAAATTTAGACTGAATACGCTGAACATAGCAGTTGCAATTCTTTGTTAATGTGACATCACGTTAGACCCAAAGAAACTAAATGTTTTAGGACACACAAAAAACATATTAAATACTGTATTTATATATATACTTATCTAAATATATAGGTAGCCAACATCAAAGGGTTTAATTAGCATAAATCTTAAGTTCATAGTGATGAAAACATTTGAATACGTTTTTTTTTTGTGTGTCCAAAAATTGGGAGTTTTCAGATACGAGGTTGGGACAGAGAACGCGCGTGTATATATATGAATTTTCTTTCGTTCTGACAAGATTGCAAAAATGATTAAAATTTAATAATTAAAGTTTAGTCGGAAAAAAAAATCGGTTCATTTTTTTCTTGCTCTTTTTTTGTAACAAAAAGTTTTGTATAATGGGAGTCAATTTTGTATAATTTCAGAGACCTGACTGTATAAACTAAAAATTTTTACTGGCAGCCCTGGTTGTTAATTTGAAAGTGGAAGATAATTTTTAGTTCCGTCTAAGTATTCATTCAGGAATCAGTTCCAACCGAAACAATTTTAAGTAGCCAGTTTAAATATTCGTTTAAAATTAAATAATGAGCAATTCCATGCATAAGTCGATAATAAGTTTAAGATGTGTTGAGCTATTAACTCGAATATTATTGAATTATCTTTTATTTTGTCGGAGTTATAATTATTCAAATTTGCGTTCAAGGTCACAAAATGGAGATTCCCCAAAATATTTTACCAATTTTTTCAGAGTCTAAGAATAATTGAGAAATGATTACATGTGCCATTGAATGTACTTTACATACAATTTCAATCAGACCGATTTCCATCCTAATATATGCACATATATTGAAGTAATCGCAACTTTTATTTTTTTCTTTAATCGCTTATACTGAAAATACCTTATCTTCGATTTTCGATTTTCTTTTTTTAAATGAAAGTACTCAGTCCCCTCTATAACATGGTACTCGACTTTCTTGGTTTTTTTGAGCTTTATGGATTTTACGGGGCTTAGTTTTAAAAAATACATGATTTTTTAACTAAATGATAAAATAAAGTATTAATTATGATATTACCGCACTTTTGATTTTCGATTTTCTTTTTTCAAATGAAAGTACTCAGTCCCCTCTACAACGTGGTACTCGATTTTCTTGGTTTTTTGAGTCTTACTTGGTTTTTTGAGTCTTTTGAGGTAATATTGGAATTAATACTTTATTTTACCAATTTGTTAAAAAATTCAAGTATTTTTTAAAAACTGAGCCCCCTAAAATCTGCAAAACTCAAAAAAACAAAGAAAATCGAATACCACGTTGTAGAGGGGACTGAGTACTTTCATTTGAAAAAAGAAAATCGAAAATCAAAGGTGAGGTAATATTATAACTATAATATTTTATTTTATCATTTAGGTAAATAATGTATTTCTTAAAACCAAGCCCCGTAAAATCCGTAAAACTCAAAAAAACCAAGAAAATCGAGTACCACGTTGTAGAGGGGGCTGGGTTTTTTCATTTGAAAAAAGAAAATCGAAAATCAAAAGTGCGGTAATATCATAATTAATACTTTATTTTATCATTTAGTTAAAAAATCACGTATTTTTTAAAACTAAGGTCCGTAAAATCCGTAAAGCTAAAAAAACCAAGAAAATGGAGTACCATATCATATCTTCATTGAAACGTTGTAGTGTTTCAAATTTAAAAATATCGCCACCAAAATTAGTGTTAATTAATCACTATTTTTGGGTAAAGAATGCAATATGAATATTTAATATTTAAAACACATATATAATCTTATTTTATTATTAGAAAAAATTTCATTTATATATAGTTAATATAAGCTTCTCTCTTTTTTTAAATTTATTACGTAATCCTAACGCTATTATAGTGTTCAAATATGTTGCTAAAATTATCAAATTTTTAAATATTACGTAAATTGTTTTGTTAACTTGCATATTTTAATTCAAGTTTAGGTTTCTTGAATATTTTACAATACTGTTAAACTTTATACGATATTTATATTGTTAATTGTTAAATATTTGTTGCTTAATGACAAAAATTATTTAAATACAAATAAATTTAGATTTAACTTATTGGATACTTGTTTATTCTGCATACACGCCATATATTCAGAATAATCCCGTTATTTTTCAGATTTACGACCTATTTGTAAAAGTACATTGGATTTTTTTTTTAAAACCATATTTTTAATTTATATCGGCCTTAACCCTTTGGTGAAATGGGCCCCACCAAAGTTTAGTTATAATTCTAGCACGCTACCTGAGTTGCTATTTAAATTTCCAAGTAAAATTAAAATAAGTAAAATTATTAATAATCACGGGTCATCGACTTTAGTACAGGAGCCGAGCACCCTTTGTAGTCGAGGAGCCCCTGCATCATAAAACTTAAATTTTATAAATTATTGCAATAAATTTTTTTATTTCCAATGTCACCTCCCAATTAATTAATTTCATTAATTAATTTATCAATTTATAATAAATAAATATTCTTTTCTACCATTTAATCATAGTATCTTCATTCTTTGGTGTCATTTTGGCACCAAAGCATCTCCTTTTAGTAATAAATTTCGTTACAGTCGGAAAAGTTTATAATTTTTTTACTGCATATTTTTTAAGTACACTATCCCAAGAACGCTCTCACCAAATTTCGTAACGATTGGAACATTAAATCCGAAGTTTATTTATTTATAGCGTACTTCTTATTGCGTACTACTTATAGCGTAATCATTTTAAACGCGATATTCTCAGAATCGTATCTTCTTAAAAATACCTTTGCGATGGACACGATTATTAAAAAAAAAAAAACTCTTAATCCGATCAATACCAAATTTATACTACTTATTTATTATGATAATAGCTAGTCGCTGACAGAAGGATTTTCAATTTTTTTTTAAAAAAAAAGTTTTTTTAAAATAAAAATTCGCAAATTTAACTCCTTGAAAAAATAAACTTTTTGTTAAAATCGTTGCCATTTTTTTTTTTAATTTAAATTTTGACAAATCCTTCCATTAGCGACCAGACAATAAAATATACTAACGAAATGCTTTTGAAATTTTGATTTCAAATGAATCGTTTGCGAGTTATCAAAAAGGCCCTACTGAAATACAGCTCCGCTATTTTTAAATATTTTTCTATGAAAAAAATTTAACAAGTATCCCAAAACATGTACTAATCGATGTTGTTAACAGTTTTTAAATAAATATTTTGTTGTTGAAAAAAATCGAAAAAATGTCATTTCGCCCCCTACAACTGTATAGAACCCCTTAAATAGATTAGATATATTATCTAATGAAAAAACTGCGTTATAATATTATAATCTTCTATACTAATAATATAAGTATAATAAAGAAAGTTTGTTTGTATGTCCGAAGTAAACTCAAAAAGTACTGAATCGATTTTAAAAATTTGTTCACTGTTAGAAAGCTTGACTATTCCAGATTAACATAGGATATGCTATGTGAGGTTTCCTGAACTCTAGGCACCTAAAATGTGCCTAAAGTGAACTACGCAATCAATTTTGAAAATTTTTTCACTGTTTGATAGCTTAACTATTCCAGATTAACGCAGACTATGTTATATGAGATTATGAGGCCTTGCGAAGTCCTGGGGATCCAAAAAGCATTCAAAATAAACCCAACTTTAGACCCAAAAAGGATCTAGAGTGAACTACTACTCAATCGATCTTGAAAATTTTTTCACTGTTACAAAGCTAAACTGTTCCAAATTGACATTGGCTATGTTGCATGAGGCCCGTTAGGGTTTGGAGACCCCAAAAGCTTCAAAATTAACCAACCCAACCGAATTTGAAAATTTTTTTACTGTTGCGAAACTAAACAATTCCAGGTTAACATAGGTTATATTATATTAGGTTGTTCAAGATTCTGACAACTTTTCTTCTCAAATACTATTGAATTATGAAAAAAGTTAACATAAGATCAAAATTGTCCGTCAGGGTATTATAGACCCAAAAGGGCTTAAGATAAAGAATTAGACACAACTTGGGTAGCAAGATCATAGTAATTATGGACCACTGGGTAGCAAGGTCATAGTGATTATGAACTACTAGAGAGCAAGATCGTAGTGATTATGGATCACTGGGTAGAAAGATCATAGTGATTATGAGCCACTGGGTAGGGTAGAAGGTCACAGTGATTATGGACTACTGGGTAATAAAGTCGTAGTGATTAAGAATCACAAAAATCGTAAAAGATTCTTTATAACGTTTGAGCGGAATGGTCTTTTTCATTACGTTTTATTTTTGGCTTTTATTCATAAATACCTATATACTAATCCCTTATCAGCTACATATCCCAACCCATTTCTTTCGGAAGCAGCGGGAATGGGACAAAAAAATTACTTCCGATGACATCTCTATTTTAGAGTCGTTTAGCGAGCGAAGCCAATCACTATAAATAACATATCGTACAGAATTTCAGAATATCTGATTTGAATATAATTGAACTCATAATTCAGATATTATTACGCAGATGAAATCGTGGGCCATGGCTATAAAATATGTATAATAACATTTGTAAAATATAAAATGCATATCGCCCCTTGAGAATAAAACTGTTACAACTGCAAAATCACTAATTTTAAGATTTAAAGAAATAAGATTTTGAAGAAATTTAAAACTGAATAACTTTTTTCCAAATCATCTTAGAACTTTAAAACTTTGCTAGGTTCATTCTAACAGTTAGTTTTAAATGTTATGATAAAAATTTTGTCGAGAAAATTCATAGTTTAAATTTTCATTGTAGTTGTAACCAAAATTTTTTTAGTTATTTTAAAAAAAGTCACATTCTGTTTAGGATTATAATGTTATATCTGCAAATAATACATTTTTTCTTAATTATTTCACAAAATATTACTTTTTGTTGGTGACGCAAAGTTGTATCTGCAAGTAATACATTTCAGAAATTTTGAAAATTTCACTTTATAATTTTATTGTATAATTTTATAATGGCAATTGTTTAAGGTAACACATTCCATAACTGTATTACAGATAGAGATGGGCAACTGGAAAATTCCCAGTGGGAATTTCCCCGGGAATATGCCCATTTGGGTAATTATTGAGTATTTTCCCGGGAAAATTCGCAAGGTAACACATTCCATAACTGTATTACAGATAGAGATGGGCAACGGCAAAATTCCCAATAGGAATTTTCCCGGGAATATTCTCATTTGGGTAATTATTGAGTATTTTCCCGGGAAAATTCCCGAAACCTGAGTAAAAACGATTACTTACAATAAGCTGTACTAATTTACAAATGCGTTTTTAATTAAAGACCGCGACACCGGTCCCTCAATTTACGTGAATATTCGTTTCATGGGGATTCAATTTATGCGGATAAAAAATCGCGTAAATTAAATCCGTCATTATAAAAAAAAGATACTGGAAATAAAAGCTACCAAAAATTGTAGAGAATTTTATAATACTTTAAATGATAACGAAAATGTAGAAATTTACACCTTAAAATTTTAAAAATATCGTTTTTTTCGATATCGATAATTTTCGATAACGAAAAATAGGTTTTGACAGTCCCAATATATTAGGAATACCCACAACTTGCTTCGCTTAAGCCTTCAAAAATTTCGTTATTTTTGAGCTACGATATACCGTTTAAGAGATATTTACGACCAAAGGTTTACGTTTTCGAAAAGCATGAAAACTGATTTTTTCGAAAATATTCTATTGCCGACCAAAGAAATGGGACTAATAGAGCATAAATTAAACCATTATACAATCAATTTATAATAACACAGGCCAACGACTAAAAAACTTTTTTAATACTTTAACCATATTTTTATGGATTTTAGTGTGCTGAATCTGAAAATAACAATAAAATTGCTGTATCACCCACCATTTCCCTACATTTTACATCATAAACCTTTATATTCAAAAAAGTATAGTTCAGAAAATTAATGCAATCAATATATAATAAAAAACCTTTTTAATACTTTAACCATATTTTTTATGGATTTTAGTGTGCTGAATCTGAAAATAACAATAAAATTGCTGTATCACCCACCATTTCCCTACATTTTACATCATAAACCTTTATATTCAAAAAAGTATAGTTCAGAAAATTAATGCAATCAATATAATACTAAATGTGCGAAAGCGAGCGATCCAATATCTTATAATGAATATAATATCTTATAATTCCAATATCTTTGCTCAAAGTTCCCGCATTTATCAGAAGCAAAGTTACAAGAGGGCGTCTTCATTGGCCCTGATATAAGAAAATGATGTTTGACTCTGAGTTTGAATTACATATAACAGTGAAAGAGAAAAAGGCTTGGATTACTTTCAAGGAAGTTGTTAACAAGTTTTTGGGTAACAAAAAAGACCCAGACTATAGTATAACCATTGTATCTAATATGCTTAATCGCTTTAAAAATTTGGAATGTTTAACGAGCTTAAAGATTCATTTCTTAAACAGCCAGCTAGACTACTTTCTGGACAATTTAGGAGCTGTCAGTGAGGAATAAGGAGAACGTTTCCACCAGGATATCAAGATAATGGAAAAACACTATCAGGGACGTTGGAACACTAGGATGATGGGAGATTACTGTTGGTTCTTTCACCGAGAAAGTCAGCAAGCGGCACACAGAAGAAAAAGCCACATCCGAAGCTTCAAAGAAAAGAGAGAAAGAAAATATAAGTCCATGGACTCTTAAAACCTTCATAAAACTTAGTATTAGGAATAAAAATATATTTTATGTGTTAAAATAGTTCTGTTTGTCTTGTACAAGTTATTTTCTTCCCACTCCTATAGAATATTAGCATATTTCATTAAATCTGACATAGCCAAAATGTGACAAAACTGTGGGTGATACAAAATAATGAAACTCAAATTTGGATTCAGCACCCAAAAAAATATAAAGATCACCTATTAACATTAAAAAAGTTTTTTATGACCTTAATTTTGCAGGCCTGTGTAATTTGTTAGACATTTAGTAGTAAAAGTAATTAAACACATTTAACTGAAAATATTATGTTATTTATTCTTCTTTCCTTCTTTTCTTCTATTATAACTATTAGGAGTATGTAGCTATTAAAGATATGCTGCTACAATTTTATTTTGTTTTTGGATTTTAATTTACTTATATTGTTTCTTACATTTTCTTTTATATCAATATTTAGCCGATTGAAGTTTTTCCCACGTTTGTCTGTTTTTATTATACAAATATTTCGATCAAGCTTTTAGTTTACTTTTCTAGTTTACATTTTATCTTCTACGCAATATCCTGATTTAATTTTTGTTTTTACCGGAAAAATTTCTAAGTTTTCAGTGAATAACGTTCTGACCCTGTATTAATTAAGCCTTTTTGTATATTTGTCGAACGCAAATCGCGATTTCGCTTTCGTTTCTTTCCTTCCGAAACAGGTGTTGTTAAATTTCCATTAGTATTATTTGGGAAAGTTTCGTCCAAATTAAAATATATATCCGAATTAACAGTAATAGTTAAAGCAGAAGACAAAAACTGTCCATTATTTAAATTTAAATGGATAAAATTATTTAAATTGTTTAAATTATATGGTTTAAATTGTTTAAATTATAAGATTAAATTCAGAAAGAGCTGTTAAATTAATTTTTTCTTTATCAGCGTCCATATTTTGAAATTAAAATAAATTATAATTATATTTTAATAACAATAATGCTACGAAAGAATTCGTCTAAACTCAATAAACATTAAATATGTCTAAAATTGTGAACATCATTATTCACTTACGTTGTAAAATGATAACAGAAGAAGGAATACCAAAATGCGTGTAGTTCTGTATGTACCTTAGTGTTGGGTCGCACATGTGCGAGTCACTCTGAAAGAGGGACTCCTTTAAATGTGCGGTGTGCTGTGCGACTCTTACAAAAGGAGTCACTAGCACAGTCTGCCATTACCACACATAACTGAACACATTTGTGCATATGATACTGGACATCAGGATCAACTACATATGGCATATTATTGCACAAACAAAAGAATTTCAACTTTTTCAAAAATGAAGATACAATATGCATTAGGTAATTTATGGGTTGTTGGGTTAACATTTGACAAATTGCTTTCCAGTTTATAATGTTCGTACGAATTGAACAATATGACTTTTTTACGTACTACTAGAACAGGAAACTACCCCCGCAGGGTAAAGAAGTATATTTTATTTGTTAGTACTATTATTGCATTGTATTAACTAATTGTTTAACAGTTTTTTTTAAGTTTTTTTTTAGATGGATACTGACGTTACGTACAAGTTATTACGTATTTTTTTCTATTTATTAAGTCCTATTGGTGTGTGTCTTGGCTATATGTCCTATTCCTTCCAATTCTTACTTACTTTTATCCAATCAATTCTGTAATTTTTTTTTTGGGTATTCCTGTTACTTGTATTTGCTGTCTCGTTATTTTAAATTTTGTGAATTTTCAAAAATAATACTGACTTTATTTAATTTACTTTGAGTAATTGTGTTTATTTAGTTACCTTTCTTTATTAATACTATTTTTTATATTTATAAGTAAGTACTATTAATTTTTATATGTAATGGATCAAAAATTAAGAAAAAGAGACGTGTTGAGTTTCGTAAATGAAAAAAAAAATGGTGTTACTAAATGTAATTTTTGCTCTAATATTAATGTTTGCAAACCTTACAAAGTTCAAAAAAAAGTTGGTTTTTGAATGTACACCTCTTAATTTAATTTTTCATATAAACAATACACATATTTCTTATTTTGAGAATTTATACGTTGTACCATATGGACTGAATTTAGTATTTACAAAACTTAAAAGGAGAAAGGAAAGGACAAATAAACGACAGGACAGCGTATACCACACTAACACAGTGTGCTGTGTGCTCGAAAAGAGTCGTGACTCTCGTTTCAAACTTAATCGCATATAACACAGTGTGCGAGTGTGTTTTACGTGTTGTGTGCTCCAAAAGAGTCACTCGCTCTGTGCGGCACACCGCACTGTGCGGAGTCATGTGTGCTAGCACACATAAAAGAGTCGCTTCGATCCAACACTAATGTACCTACAATCCACTCTAACTAACATGTAGCCACTTAATAAAAGAAATCACATACATGTACCTTTTTTAATCTAAATAAAAAGTTAATTTTTTGTTTTCTCTTTGTTACAACTGCACATGTAACAAAAATTTTTTAAACCACTTATTCTTAGATTGTTAAAATTTAAAAAAAATTTATGGACTATAACTTTTTTATTTTCTAGAATTTTAGGATGAAAATTTCACCAATCGATAGCTTAAATGTAGCTGAATCCAATGATATAAAAATCTCAAAAACGAAAAATTTGCAGTTGTAACAGTTTTATTCTCAACGTGCGATATGTAGGAAACTATATAAAACACCCTAATGAAAATAAAATAGACACCTGAGCGAAGCCAGGATAGGCTGCTAGTTATGTAATAAGATAGACCAATGAACATATTATATACATTATATAGACTGAGTATATCTATGAATAAATGAAGCTTCAAGATACGTTCAAAATACGACCAAGTGCTATTTTACTACTGTGAACAGAGTAATAACTAGGTATCGGACATTTTTCGGATCCAACGGCATTCGTGTTTTGTGTATGATATATATATATATATATATATATATATATATATATATATATATATATATATATATATATATATATATATATATATATATATATATATTATCACACATATTATCTGTCTATCTGCCTGCATATACAAAACACGATGTTGTTTGATCCGAAAAATATCCGATACCTAGTAATAACCATGATATCTGTAGTAAAAATTTTTAATGCATTTTCAAATAATTATTGTCAAAATATAACATTGATAGTAAAATTTAACTGTTTTGAGAAAAATCTGCAAAATTTTGAAAAAAATTCTACTGATTTTATTTTCAAAATATGTACGTAATATACACAAATACGATACTTGACTGTGTTTAAAATTTGTGTCAAATATTCAATAATGCTATGAAATATATATGAATAATTATTATTATATATGTATTTGATTTTAATGATGAAATATAAAAATGTTTATAAATTTTATTTTGAAAATTGTTAATTTTCAGTCGATTCAAATTACAGAAAACGCGCCATTCTTTTAAAAATAATGTAAAATTTTATAAACAAACATATCGATTTTAGTAATTTTCATCGGCGAAGTAAAATTGTGTTTTATTTTCAGTATTTCTATTAGCTTAAATTATACAGTAATAATAATCGGCCAGAATTCAAATAAATACTTGCTTTTACTTTGACATCTTATATGAATATAATCAAAGTTTTAAAGTTACAAAGATTGATATTGACATTTGTTGACATTGATATTGAGATTGATATTGAAAGATGTCTTCAGATCGTGACGTCATTACAATGAGCTGCTTTTCGCGTCAATTATTTCATTGAAAATTGTAGTTATTTTTTGATAATTTTTACAGAATTTATCGAAAATAAAATCATTTAACTGATATGTAAAAACAATACTTTTAGAATAGTTTTTTTTTTTTTTTAAATTTTAGTCAAGTACTCTATTACGTCTTGCAATAAATATTGTCCTGTTTATTGAATAATAGATAGCACATTATGTTTCTCACATCACAGCTCGCTATGTGCGTCAGTGAAACAGTCCAGAAACTGGCTTTACACACTGTCTATTTAATATTATTCACTGGTCTATGATAATAAATCAATAATCCAAGCAAATTACTGATTAAAACCTTGTTTTTTGCCAAAATTACTACCTGAAAGAGAAACTATGGAAAAGATAGAAAAAATTCCATAGAATTCGATGAACTAGTTTCAAACAGTTGAATCATTCATAATAAAATACAAATATAAAAACCATAAATATAATATTACATTTATGGTTTTTATATTTTATGCTACTGAAGAGGGCTCAAAAGTAGTCGAAATCGGTCTAGCGAATATTTTATATTTTTTAAGTGGGTCCTTAAGGGGAAAAACTATTATTATGTATAATCCAGCCCAGAGTACGGCTCAATATAGTGATTTAAGTTGAATCATTGGAGAAGTTCCTGAAAATGGCGGCCAAAGAAGGCCAAAATCGGTTTTTCGCATTTAAAAAAAAAAAAAGTTCATACAAAATTGTAGAATTTTTTAATATCAACAGAATTAATATATCAACAAATTAGTGCATAAACAAATTAGATATTGCAAAAAAACGCCAAAAATAAGTAAAAGTGTAGACATTGGCAAGTGAAATAGGAGCGTTTCTGAAAAACTGCAAAATATTGTAGTTTTTGCAGAAATCATTTTTTTTTTTTTTTTGTAAAAAAGACGTTTTCGTAGAATTTGATTTAACCAGGTTCCGAACCACCTGCAGTCACGTTTACAGACTCAAAATTTTCTTAAAGACTTGTACTAACGTATGCAATAAGTGCGCGCATTGTTATTTAAAGTATACAAAATAAATGACAGAAAGATTAATAATTTTTTTGAATCTTGTAAACTTCGATTATTTTTTATATTTTTAAATTATATTTTTTTGATTATGTCTTCAGGAATCATTAAGTCAGAGCTATAAATAAGGAACGGTGGTGTAACGGATAGCACACCTGGCTAGTTACCAGGAGATCCTGGGTTCGATTCCCGGCCGATCCGGATAATTTTTTCAATCACTTTGTGATTTTTAATTTACATATGTGGTTTTGGTCATGTTAACCAAGGAAGTTGAGTGCTTAAAGTTTCAGTTTAGCTGAACGATAAGTGAACATATGAATACTACGTGTGTTTAAAATGCAGACAAAAGTCTGTCATACGTCGTAGTGTTTCACAAGCACTCGATATTTGAAATTGAAAAAAAAAAAAGTTGAAAAGTATTATTAATATTTCTCCAGCCCCATTTTTCGTGATAAAGTTATTTTTGATGGCTAAAGTTCTCTTGCCGGCCCTGATTATCTGTTAACACCTTGACGGTCATTGACGTCATAAGACGTCAAGTGAAACCTGGTATCTAAAGCTGAGCGTCGACTAGGTCGGAAACGCGGCGCGGCGCGGTTCTTACATCAATAAGATCTCCGGGGCGGTACCACGCCGCTCTATCGACCTAGTGGACGAACCTGCATTTATTCAGATGTATTTATCTCCGAGATGGATTATATATATATATTGAGTATACAAGCAAAAGTCGCAGATGAATTACAAAAAACTAGTGTTTTATCTTTTCAGTGGTTTAATTTTTTAAAACTGGTAATGGTCCGCAATGGCTGCGTTTAATCGTCAAAAGCTGCGTTTGATTGTAATTATGTCCCTGCCACTCTCCATACAGTCCGTTATAAAAAAAAAATGGGCCGTTTTCTGACGCCGCTGTAACTAATATACCAGATGGCGTTGATGTACTAGAATAAAATTAGAGTCGAGACATGAGTTTTGATAATTCGCTATTTTTCATCAAAGATTCATCTAAAATAAATTGGAAATAAATTAAATATTTTAAAAAATACTTTAACTGAACCTAGAAAGATTAATTAAATTAAAAAAATTTAATTGTTCGTTAACACATAACTTGGTGACGATACTTTTGTACTCAATCATATGATAATTAATTTTGACATCCATCTGATGAAAAATGCTCACATGTCCCAACTCTATTTAGTATGCTCCGATACCATTAGCGCCACGTAGCAAACTGTGACATAAAAAGGTCCGTCCTTGAAAACAAGTGGCAGGGACATGATTGTAGTCGACAAAAATGAAATACGCATGTACAATACTAAACCGCGTAATAAACATGGTTGGCAGATGATGCAATACTGCAGTCAAAAACTTAATCAACAAATAAAGAATAGAAAAACACCGGTTATTGATATTCGTTTTAGTAATTTTTCAATTTATTAATTAGGCATAACTATTTTATAAAAAAAAAAAAAAAAATATATATTTTTACAGAAGACAAGAGAAAAAAACAATTATTATAAACACCTTATTGCGTAGTTATTTTTTAAACGCACTACATATATTATATCACATACACTTTTGATTCGTTGTAAGCAACATCATAATTGAAATAGAATCATATGCCTTACTCTTTTTACGTATATGCGAATTTTACTATCTAAAAAGAGTAAGATATATGATTCTATTTCAAACTGCTTACAACGAGTCAAAAGTGTAATTATATGTATGAATGTATGTATGCCCCATTGATAGTACTATGCCCATTTATTCACTTCATTTCATAATATTTGATTCTACGTAACATCATTACATTACACGGCGCATGACGTCTATCAACGTTGTGTTTACATCGTAGTAATATAAGTTTCTGAGTTGAAACACAACGTCAATAAACGTCACAAAAATAAAAAATAAAAATACATCAGAAATTATTCCAAAAAGCTCGTTTTTTGAGATTCCAGACGTCGGACGTGTCTGAAAAATATTAGCGGGTAAAAAACCATTAATTTTTTTCTAGATTATTTTAGTTTACATCTTTAGGGTAAATTTAAAAAAAAAAAAAATTAATACGGTTACTGCTATGCCTTTGGTCAATAATCACTTTTAAAGTTTTTTTGTTTATCGATTAAAAAATATCTCAAAATTTAAGTTTAACAAAGCATTATATAGAAACATGAAGTGATAATTAACCAAATTTATTTTTCCTCTAATCTCCTGACTTTTCAGAACATTTTGATGAAAAAATTATTGCTTTATGTTAAATATTACAGAAGTTATGGATTTTTTAATATAATAACATCACCGAAAGTGATAGCCGCGGAAACATCATTTTAACCCTATTTTGCTAAATTTCAAAAATTCTTAACTTGAAAACTATTAAAGATAATTTTTTAAAATTTTGTACAAATGATTAGGATGGTTAAATAAACAAATAAAAAAATTTTCAGCTAAATCTGAGGTCATGGGTGACATTTTATTTTTTTATTGGATGATTTGAATTGAAATGACCCTTTAGATTAAATTATTTTAATAAATTTATTGCTATTGGCTTTTAATTACTTTTAAACATTATTTTGACATAATATTATTTTAAGTTTTATTAAATGTCTAATAATAATAGTAATAATAAAATAAAGCACCTCTTGATCATAACAAATTTTCCCTATATGTTAAAATTTATGATTATGTTCTTAGTTGCTTGAAATACCCTGTGTAATAAATAGGGCTAATAGGTATCAAGTATAATAACAAACAACAAAATCTAATATAAAATGGTGTCATAACTGACAAATCATCAGAATGAGCTAACTCAGGCTAGTCGCTTTAGAGGTTAAAAACAATGAATCAGTTACAACTTTCTTTTTGTAAAAAAAAAATTAAAAAATGTTTCTCAAATTTAGTCAAGTACCCAATTCAAATTGTATATTCCATGGAAAATTTAAAAAATGCAATTTATAAAATATCATACTTCCTTATCCTCCTTCTGTTGCTGTGCTTGTAAAATTTGTTGTTTTTGTTTCTCTTGTCTACCGTACATTTCATCCCAGAAACTTTCATATTCAGACTTGCAATTATGCTTATGCAGAAATGTTTTCACGTGTTGAGTCAAATCAAAAATCATAACTTCTCCCTTATGGCGTGTGGCCAATTGTTCTAATTCTTTTTGTAAGAGTTTTACTAATTCATTAGATAATCCTCGACTGTTTTTCAATATTATTACCGGTTCACTACGACAAAATTATCGAATAATAAATATTATTCTATTCTCATCAGTTATTTTAAAAAATTATAATAATAATTATGTACATGTCAGGATACTCTGGTGAACATTTTACGTGAAGATCGATTTGTGAATGATTTTTCTGTAAACCAGAACTTCCTTGTTGGGGTAAAAGAGTAATACAAACTTCTAGAGGAACCCATGTATTCCAAGCCGTAGGTTTACGCAAATCAACTAAGTCTGGTCCAAAAATGGCCTAAAAAATTTTTCATGTATTTTATTACAGTTAACTTTTGAATTTAAATTCTTATTTTTTTTTATTATTAAATATAACAAGTAGGCCATGTAAACCTGTAAAACTTGAAATTCGTTGTCTTGACGCTCTTGGTAAGATTCCACGTAAGACATTATTAAAAAAACATTTTAAATTATTACGTTAATTAAAGCGCAGTGGAAGTTAATTATGAAATAAAAATAAATTATAAAATTTTGTTCAATAATTTTAACCTCAATATTGGCGCTACAACGCCATATTGGATGCGTTTAATAAGTGTGCAGTGTGCAATTTTGCAGAAAATGAGTAATGGGAATAATATCTATTCTACAGTTATGTGCTTAAATAAAAGAGGGTACTGTTTTGAGGCTAAATTGTAACTTCAATATAGCATATCATTTCATTTGTCTTTTATATAATCTCTTTTGTCTGTAGCAGTTTTCGTATTTTTGAACGTTGGGAGAATTTTTCTTCTATTCCTACTTTAATATTAACTGGTATTAGATAAATTCACGTTTATCGTGTTAGCCTTCTTCAAGGACCATTTTAAAGAATCGGTTGTATTAATTCTGTATTGCTACGCTCAATAGCGCTAATGATAGTGACATTGGACGTGTTGTTTTGTAAATTTGTGAACGCGGTTGACGCTATAGCTAGTTTCCGACGTTTCTAGACTATATGTGATTTGTATGTGTGAAATAAATTATATTTCGTTTAGAGTGTAGTATTTGTGTCTAGGAGTATTATTTCGTCAACGACCATGTCGGACGAGGCACACCCTAAGACACTTTATGTAGGGAATCTGGACGCCAGCGTGTCTGAAGATTTGTTATGTGCCCTGTTTTCACAAATTGGTGCAGTCAAAGGGTGTAAAATTATTCGTGAACCTGGTAATGACCCTTATGCTTTTGTTGAATTTACAAATCACCAGGCCGCTGCTACCGCTTTAGCAGCAATGAATAAGAGGTCATTTCTTGACAAAGAAATGAAAGTAAACTGGGCTACTAGTCCTGGTAACCAACCCAAACAGGACACCTCGAATCACCATCACATATTTGTCGGAGATCTGTCACCGGAAATCGAAACTCAGACATTAAGGGAAGCCTTTGCGCCTTTCGGTGAAATATCAAATTGTCGGATAGTCCGTGATCCTCAAACGCTTAAATCCAAGGGTTACGCTTTTGTATCATTTGTAAAAAAAGCCGAAGCGGAGAATGCAATTGCTGCGATGAATGGTCAGTGGTTAGGATCTCGTTCTATTCGAACCAATTGGTCAACAAGAAAACCACCACCCCCACGCACAGATCGGCCATCACGCGGACCCGGCAAACAGCCGACATTTGATGAAGTTTATAACCAAAGTTCACCAACAAATTGTACAGTATACTGTGGTGGTTTTGTAAATGGAATTTCCGAGGAATTAATGCAGAAAACATTCTCACCATTTGGACAGATTCAAGATATACGTGTGTTTAAGGATAAAGGTTACGCGTTTATTCGATTCGCCACTAAAGAGGCTGCCACGCACGCCATTGAGAGTACGCACAACACAGAAATAAATGGACAAACTGTGAAGTGCTTTTGGGGTAAAGAAAGTGGGGGAGATAATGCTGTTAATCAACAAGTGATACCGCAACCAACTGCTCCCGCTCAGCAATACCCATACACATACCAACAACAGATGGGATATTGGTATCAGGTACGTAATATAAAATTCAAATTTCCATACGTAATTCAGTAAGTACTTGCACCTTTCAGGATTAACCATTTATCAATACAATACGTTGCTAACAATTTACTCATATTATAACAGGGATATCCGACAGCTCAGATGCAGACCGGATACATGCCGGCTGGCTATCCGGCCGGATACCAGCAGTATCAGTATGCGACGCCAGCAGCGGCAGCTGCACCTCAACAGTATCGTATGGTGCCCCCTCAGGGACAGTGGCCCATTCCTAATGCAGGACCACAACCCCCAAATGCCGCTCCACTTATGTACGCCACTATGCCGCAGTTCCAGACGCAATGAACCTTTCGGTGATGACTTTCCGATACTATAGCAACACTGGACCTACCTTCCTTCAACGGTTTGTCACACGATTGTATCATTATTACTTAGTTAATATATAATTATGTATACTCTGATAAAAAACAACAAAAAAAAAAAAAAAAAACAAAACAAACAAACAAAGAACGTAAATCGTCTGACAAACTTTTATCATAATACCTTTTACATAATGTCTATAAATGGTTAGGTTTCGTTGTTATTTTATTGTCGTGTACGAACATTGTGAACTGGATTAATAACGTTAATAACGCCAATAACGGATAGCGTTAGCGAGTGATTCTTCTGCACACATTCTTATATATTTCTGTTTTTATAGTCAGTATACTTTTTTTGATAGATGAATTTTTGATGCATATTAATTAATAAAGTGCCTATATTTATTTGGCAATTATAAAAACATACGTTACATACAACATATACTCTATCATATTTGTGTACTGGCTTTTTAAATTCACTTTTGTGTTTATTCGATTCAAGTGATATTTAAAAAGAAATAGATTTTATAGGTAAGCATAAAGTGATTTGGCATTTATAAGAAAGTGTGCAATATAATATAAAATATATAATTAATATTATGATACATATTTACACATTTGGTTGTGTTGTGTAACAGAAATATTATAGTTTTAATTTAAATAAATATATTTAAGTTATGATCACAAATGAATTAGTTTGTAAGTTTGTATTTTTACAATGTTCGTGTACGAAAAATCATATAACATTTAAGTTATTTTCTTTCTGCAGCAAGACTTGAAAAACAACATCAACATATTAATAAATATGATAATTTTAATGAAAAATAAACTGACAATTTGAAATTTTTTGTTTTCTTATTTTTTGTATTTAAATTTTTTATTGCTTGACGGGAAGAATAAAATAATATAATAAATTCTCAAATAATATCGTTTATTATAATATTCATTAGTTTCAATACGATCCATAGTACTGTTTTCGAAATTTTCATCTATCGTCGTATTTAAAATAAAAAAAAAAAACATTAGTCATTTGATTTGGCTCATAACTAATTAACAAATCTGTCATGACATCAACATGCAGATAAAATAATTAACCAATCACAGTTAAACCAGTGATTATGGTATATTTACAATAGGTGTTAGAAAAATTCATTTATGTACTCGAAAACTGATATATATTGTACAAAAAGTAACGTCGATTTTAAGGTACAAATTTTTTGTCTGTATCATTTGTATTTTTTTATTTTTAACCTCTGCCACGCATACATATTTTACCATGCATATTTTAATTAAACCAAATTTGTTTGTATATTGTATAGTTTTGTTTCGAGCAAAATAACAAACTTTTATGTGTTTCTGAAATGTTATTCTATGCAAATCAATCAATATATTGAGTTTTTTCACTCAGCAAAACAGCTTTGCAGTAGAGTCCCTATAGTAAATAGAGTCGTGACATGTGTGCTGAACGCTGATTGGTTCCGGCATTCTCTGTCCAAAATTTACGTAAAATACATTGAAAATAAATTAAATATTAACAAAAATCATTTAGTTTAACCTAGAAAGAATAATTAAATTAAAACCTTTTAATTGTTCATTAATTCATAACTTATTAACAATAATTATGTACTCAAAAATATTTACTCAAACATGCGATAGTTAATTTTGAAGCTTCCCGCCCTGTTTTGGACAGAAAATGGATGACATGTCACGACTCTATTTATTATAGGGACTCTACTTTGCAGTAGCCTAGTGCTGTCATCTGTTGGTCACGTTTAAGCAACATGTTATTAATAATATTATGAATGGGTGCAAACCGTCGGTGAATTGGCTTTGCAGTAGCTTCTGATTTTTATTCACCGAACTAAGAAGTAATATATTGGGTAATTTGTTGAGATGCTTATGGGTACGTTCGTGGTACCAAGTGTTTGCAAGCAGCGTGCAGTAGCCAAGCACTTGGCATTTGTTGGTGACATTTTAAAGCAACATTTTATTCATAATACAGTTTATTAAAAACATTTTTATAAAGGCAGGGGAAAGGAGTACCATGAATGCCATGAAGCTTCTTTATTTAAGAATACTTTATGACTTCCTGACCTTCTTAATACTTCTTTTCCATGGCCTTATAAAATTATTTTTTAATAAATTGTATTAATCGATAAGATGTTGAGTTTTAAACGGCATCAGCAGATGTCAAATGCTAGGCTACTATAAGTTGCTTGCAAGTACTTGATATCATGAACGTACCCTATGTTACAACCATAAATATGCTCAGAATTTAAGTCGTCCAATGGATTAAAAGATGAGGTGAAGACTTCTGCACTCTGTATCAGAATTTATGCGAATTTGGTTCGCACAAATTCAGATAAAAATGTCCGATCAATCACATTCTTTATTTTTACATTGCATTTTGAAGTCATGTTCGTTCGTCGGAATTCATATGGGAAGATACAATGTGCAAGTCGAGATTATTAAACATTTTTGATCATACATACGTATACAATACATAACAGTATTTTACAAATTCATTCGATAACATGCAAAAGCAATTTTGAGAATCATAAATTGGAATGCAAATAATGAAACTCGCTCAATTTTTTCGTTTTGGAGATCATATATATACCTATAACTTTTTTTATGAAAAATTTATGGCTAAGTACGAATTTTACAATGAAAACATATTTTATTTTGTAACTTTATCATATTTTGTACTCAAACATCAAAATATTTTCACATAACTTTTGATACGATGTGCGCATTATAATTGTGAATTATGAAGATTTGATTTCGCCAGGAACCTAAGTAGCTGCTTCAAAGCTGATTCACCAAATATAATACGCCTATTTCTTGGTTTTATAAAACTGTTATTAATAACGTCACCAATAGATGTCGGTGCCAGACTGAAACAAAGCTGTTTTGCTGCGTGAAAATACCTATTGTTTATTTAGTAATTATGTAGTCACTTTTTCAGTGCTAACAATCAGTAAATATTTCATAGAATAAGATTCTAAAAACACATAAAAATTTGTTATTTTGTTCGGAACAAAATTATTCCTTCAGTATACAAACAAATTTGGTTTACTTTAAAGATATTAAAATAAATATGCATAGTTTATCTGAAAAAAGTTACAAATAATAAGAATTAGCTGTATGAAACAGACAAAAAATTTGTATGCAGTTAACACTTTTGAAAAATATATGCAGTTTCTGAAGTGCATTATGAATTTTTTTTAGCAAAATGTCGACGGGTCGTATTAAACAAAATACCTAACCACATTGCAGAACTCCCTTTTATTTATGCAATCTTTTTTTTTTTTTCTTGACAATTGAGAGTTTTTCAAAATTCGAAGGAAAATGTTAGGACATTAAATCTGTTTTTCATCATATGTTACCATACGTTTTAAATTTATTTTTTAAAATTTATACATTCTAGTAATTAGTGTTAGATGATGCATGTCCTGATGTTTTTTTCAAATTGTTCCAACATACTGAAACTTAATCATTCCAAAATTTTGAGATGATTATTTTATATTAAGTTACTTTATTATGGTTTGAAGGAAAAAATAGATATAATATGTATTCTTCTTTCTTTTATGAGTTAAATATCAAAAATATTTAATTTTATATAGAAAGTGAACCAAATGAAATGAATAATTTTTTTTTTTAATTTTTTTGTCCAATTTAATTTACTTAAAAGCGGTAAAATATTTTTGGTATGATAAAAAAATGCTATTATTCTTTCCTTCTTATAACCAAATTTGTGAATGATAAATATAAATCTAAGTCACATTTGAAATTCTGAAACAGCACTAGCGAAGTTTTATATTATATCAGATTTCATTTATGTAAACGAATAAAAATTTATCAAATCACAAATTTGGCCACGCTGATTGTTTATTAAAGCGCTAATAAAATATATATCTATAAAAAGGATCGTGTTCAATATATTTTATATATATGTAAAAAAAAAAAATTAATATAATTTTTAATGGAAAATATTCTGAACTGTTCTCAGGTGGACCTTCCGATGCCAGCGTTTGTAATACTTACTTAAGTCGGTTAGATGAGTCGATAAAAATTTTAAATGTCAGTAAAACCGTTTTGGTTCAACTTAGTGAGAATTCGTTTCAATTTCATATAAAATAAATCACTTTCAAATCAACAGACAATCATTTTGCCAACAGATCACCTTACTTTGAACTTTTATTTTTTAATTAACGACAATTTTACAAAAAAACAAAAAAAATTTCACAATATATGTTCACAAATTAGATTCAGTGTATATTTAGCATTCTAAACTATCTTATTATTGGTTTATGTTGTCTTGAATAATCAATCAGCGATTGTAAATGTACATGAATAAATAAAAATAAGCGAAAAAAGTGAGAAAATGCCATATTGTGCTGATTCTACAGCATAATTATTTGGATATATAAATATAAAATTATATAATATATATATAATATAAATATAAATCTTTTTGATTTTTCGCGTTTATTGCATGGATTTATTACTCCATTAATAAGTAAAATATTTATTTTAAAAACATTTCAACTCTACAAATAAGCTGCTTTCCTAACGGTTTGATCATGCAAAGAATCGATTTACGCTGAAAATAAAGATCTATGATGAAATGAAAATAGTAATTGGTTTTACGTATGTTCTCATTAACAATATTGTCTAATCTACTAGACTTTTTTGAAAATTGATTTTTCATATTTCATATTTTCATTTTACAACATGACAAGTATGCTGTGTAAAAATTTCAGAGTAGAATTTAAAGTACTTTTTCTACAATCTTAGTGGAAAGAAGGCTTTTGCGCTCTGTGAAGAGAGCGCAAAATGGCTATTTGCCGAAGACTCTCGTTGCCGCGCAACGAAGTAGTACTTTGCACTTTAAAGCGTAAAGTAATACTTTGTCGCTCGCTCAACGTATATTTAATTACAAATCGGGTAGGCGTTGTTTATATTTTCTATGGTAACAAATAAGCAGATTCTAAAATCATTAGTTTTATGGTAATCAAGTGAAATATTAATTTTATTAAATTTCAAAATAACTAGAAAATATTAATTAAAAATAAAAAATAACTATAATTAATAAAAAATAAGAATAAAAAATTTTAAGAAATCTATACATATATGATGGAAATATATAATTGTGACAGTGATTTCTCAAGTACATCTCCAAATATTTCTGAAGCTGCAAAACATTAAAGTAAATATTAACGTCCATTATTATTTTTTTAAGTATCTTTTAAATAAAAAATACATTTTATAAGATTGTAGAAAAAATTTTGTGTGTAATTCGAGCACAAAATGATATTACCGCTCTCATGAAAGTAACGCGCTCCGCCTATTTTCAATCGAGCGGCAATATACCATTTTGCGCTCTTAATACACAAATAACTATTAAATCTTATAACCACTTGTATATTGTATAAATTTAATATTACCAACGCGACGCAGAGATTGTCATTTACGCCTCTAGTGGTGAAAAATTAGAAGCTGTCTTTGATAGAAATATGTATCATTCACGCACGCGCTTTTAGGGGTATAATTTAAAAGTTGTTCAAGGGAAATACCGTGAGTATGTAATTTTTAAACTATTTCCATGGTAATTCTTTTGGATAGCTTTTAAATTACACCACTAAAATTTTACACATGTCATGATATGTATTTTTACCACCGATTAAATGTAGACATTCATAAATCGACATACGAAAACAAATTTTAATTCCACCGCCAAAGCTGTGCACGCAATTTTTTCGATATTTTCAACATTTTATTTTTTTATTTTTCTTATACAAATTACTAAAAAGTATGCATTCGGCGATGAGAAATTTCCTTCAGCCTTTATACAACTTCTAAGCTTAGAAGAACGCATATAATATTTTCATCGCCAAAAAGATACTTGTGTCAGTAGAACATGGTTATGTTGCGGAAGAAATATCCGCCATATTTTTCCTTATGCAAACGGTGTGATGTCATATGTAATAGAGAGAGAGGGCCATCAATATATAACGTCACAATTTTAAATAAATAAAAAAATTTTCGTTCAATTAATGATTCATATAATTAAATTTTTTAATGCAAATAACAAAACAAATATTTGACTTTGTAAAATATCTTTTTATTGTGACAGTTGTTTCAATTATTAGTTGATCATTTTCAAACAAACAAAAATTTTACCAATTGCAAGACGCAATAAATAGTAAGAAATAGTAATAAGATTCAAAATTATGAAAACAAATTTGAACACAGTGTGATGCCACTATGTGGAGGAGATTAGAGTAAATTGTGGCAAAATGTAACATAGGGAGAGCGAGGGTCTAAAAATGACGAAAATCGTGTGGCGTAATATATTAATGGCCTCTAGCCTATCGTTAGTGGCTAATAAAAACATAGCTATTATTTTTTTTTTAATTTTTACTTTTAATTGATCCGAAAAAATAGTTTGAAATAGTTTTTAAAAGTTCACCAATTGGAAATTTCATCGAAATTATTCTCCTTATAAAATTTTTTATTTTTGAGACTAAAAGTGCGCGCATAATATTTCCCTCGCCATTTGAACACATCTAAATTATCTCCTTTGTACATCTAATTTTCAATTAGAGGAGCACTACGTTAAAACCACATTAATAATAAATAAAATAAGGTAAAGATTACAACGGCTTATGGCGACCGCTTCAGAAAATATAATAATGTGGTTGTGAGAAAAACGTCTTTAATGTTTTGGTTTACTATTGGATCCTCCACAACCCCAAGCATTTTTACAGCAGCCTAGTACTGACATCTGTTGGTGGTGTTCTACAGCAACATGTTGTTTGATAATGAAGTTTGTTTAAGAATGAAAATAATAAACTGTGTTATAAATAATACGTTAAAGCGTCAGTCTTAGGCTTTTCAAAAACTAGCAAGCTATCGTAATAAGTAAACTCAAATTCATTAACTTTTCTTACAAAAAAAATAGCAAATTAAGTACAAACAGCGTTCCGATAAATTGACATATTTGTCCACCTTGAGCGTTGCAGTCGAATTTCGTATGCCCTTCAAACAAAAATTCATAGCGAATAATTGCTGATGCAAAAATTCTCACTCGCACATAATTTGTATAATATCTATATTTCTATCCCCAGTTAAACATATACGTATATGTTTTACTTAATACAGCTTGTAATTTTACCACCAGAGGCTCTCGCGTAATCTTTCATCGCTGATAGTCCATAACTTTCATACCAAAGTCTCATACCAGGTCCTGATGTTTTGAATAATTTTGTGAAGTATTGAAATTTCGTTAAGTTCAGCCATATTAGAGGTGCTCTGGCCTATTTTAGCATTATTGGAACTTTATAGATTTGTGTATCGCGGTTTATAGTAACAAATGAATTCGTATTTAATTTAAAATTTAATTGACAACTATTAAAGTCTTATACCTAGAATAAGAGTGAAAATGTGTAAACATTGTTCGGCCATGTTAGTTCTTTCTCGGCCCTTACCTAGAGGGTTCTATAATCAAATTTTTGACGAAGAAGTTCACAATCTTTTTAGTTATTAGTACTGATTTTTTCATTGCTGTCAACTGTTTTTGAATTTTGGATCCAATTTTTGTAAGCTAATACTCAGTTACTTTTCGACATTTGAGTGAAGTTTTTGAATAAATAATTATTGAGATCGAATTCAGATCTTTCTCATTTCTTATATTAACGCGTTAACACTTCTTTACATTCAGATTCAGCCATTGTTGGCCACGTGTACATCTAGTTACCTATTGCCCGGTCATAATTGCTGACAATATAGTTCCGAAATGTGGGTGGGTCACAATATTTTCGAAAATATGTTCCAGTCCTATTACTTGTTTACAAGCCTGTTAATACAAACGGTTATAAAATACAAAATACTTAAAATATAATTTTGAAATTTTTACACAATATTCTCGTTTTAAAATGAAAGTATGAAATAGAAAAAAAATTAAATCTGAACAAAACAGTATGTACTTTTAAATAAAATTTTTACTTTTTTAATTTAAGAATATCAAATTGCGAAAGTCAAACAATCTAGCTTGGAACTTAAGCAGATAATTAAGGTATTATTTTTCTAACAGCAGTATTCTGATAGTGTCATATCAACGATCATTGACTAAGCTAGACTATCAATCACGTATTCCAAAAGTGTATTCAATTTCATTGTAGTTCCGATACTGAAAACCAATGTCGCTAATATCGAATTTAAACGGTCGATGACAGTACAACGTAATAAAAGGTGTACTACTGAGTTCAGCCGGTAGATGGCACAAGTATGACCTTAAGCAATTAAGCATTCAGATGCGTACTCGAAAAAAATTGCGTCAAAATCCACCAAAACTGTACTTTTGCTATCTACTGGTTCGATTCAGTAGGTAGTACATTTACTATGTTACCGACGGCTTAAATTTGGCGCTAGCGACATTCGTTTTCTGTTTTAGAACTACAATGAAACTGAACACACTTTTGGAATGTGATTTTGATAGTCTAGCTTAGTCAATGGTCGTTAGATTATACATATATATATATATATATATATATATATATATATATATATATATATATATATATATATATATATATTTGTAAAAAAAAAAGTATTTAAAATATTTTTCTCATCATAACGTTAAATTTTTTTTTGAGATACTTATCAAAAATTGAACATTTCACATAGCTTTATTTTGAGTAATGTGCTCCGAGTGTAGTTTACTTTTAAGAACAAAATAATATTAATATTTAGAAAAAATAACACCAAAAAAATTTTTAGTTATTGTAGGAAATTAAATGTTAGACAGAAATTTAGCACTACATACATAAAAAACTGTGTTTATTTATTTTTTATTATTAAATCGTTTTACAGAAATACAGGAGACGATTTAAATTCATTCAATTAAATAATAATGGCATATCGAAAATAAAAATTTGTATTTTTTGACATATTTAAATGATTACCAAAAACTACTTGAACGTCGTCATATTTAAAAAGATATATAAATGAAACTATTGGCGATATTAAGATTTAACGCCATTTCGGGAACGTCCTTTAGATAAATTTGTGACAAAAATATTAGTGCATAATTTCTGTAAAATGCTGTGGAAGTTTCATTCATATTGAATGCACTATTTAAGATGTTCTACGTACGCTTCCAGTTTAATATTATGACCGTATTATTGATAATGCTGTTCAAACAATTTTCGAAAATAATCATATTCAGCGATCAGAAAATGAAACAGTATTTTCTATTTCTATTAGCTGCACTCGGAAGATAATTTGTACAATATTTTTACGAATGGGAAACGTGTATTACAAAGGGTAGATTAAAAGTAATTAGAAAGTATTTAATTACTATTTAAGTTTGATTGTGACAAGTAATAACTGTGTGCAGTATCAATTTATTAACAGCGGCAACATACTCATTTAGATTGAAGCAGAAGAATGAACACTTTTATTTCAACAGTTTTTAATATGAAGAATTGTATAGAGTATTGCGTATTAACTGGAAGACACTGTAAAACTCATATATGTGTATAATCTGAGAGCTAGTTGCAAGAATTCTAACCAATAAGATTAACGAATAAAATATTTTTAAAATGTGAATAATAAACTAGTGGCCCCAACTTGTCACTTAAAAATTTATTTTAAAATTTATTCATTATTTATTGCAACGGCAGTTAAACAATACAGTTTTAAATTTGATTTAAATATATGGTTTTAGAATGCATGTGCTATTATTCGAATTTTCAAAATAAAGATAACATTATAATTGGCGACGAAAATATTACGTCCGCGCCTCTGGTGGTGAAATTCGAAGCTATAATTAGGTAGAACATGTACGTATACATCGAATTGTCGATAGAAATACGTATTATATAAACAATATGCGCGTCACCGGATTTCTATCTATCGCTAATTAGACAAATGTCAGACCTGATACAGCTTCCAGTTTTACTACCGTTGGGGGTCACTAATATAAACGATGACAAAGAAAATACGCCTAATGTTGCTGGACACAATCAGCTTGAGAACTGAAAATAGGAAATAAAAGGAAACAGCTTTCTGTAAATATTTCGAAAAATATTGATTAAGATAACCAATTTTTTCAGATATATTTCTATATTAAGAATACACATGTGTAGAAAACAGTAGTGTAACTCACATGACAAGTTCGATAATAAACTTTTCTGCTCAAAAATTAATATTCTCGATATATTTTCAAAAAAATTTTTCATTTATTTTGAACCGCTATAAACATTTTTTCGACTTCGGCACACTAAACAGATCTTTTGTCATCGTTTATACTGTTGTTTCACCAACAGATACTGTTATACTGTTGTTTCACCAACAGTAATAAAAATACGAGATGTTTTTTAACTGTGATTGGTGGTTACCATGTGGACGACAGTATGCAGCCAATGAAAGACCGGTATTGTTATGCAAATATAATACTACATATCACTCATCTGTTTGTGAAACAGACTATAACATTTTTAAAAATATTTAATGTTTTAATCTTATTGATAATAATTCTTACAGCCGATTCTTGGTCTAATATTTACAATTATGAGAATTAGTTTTGAGATTGGCGTCCTAATTCTTTTTATGGAGTTCATTTAAAAGTATGGTATAATTTTGAAAAAATTAAAAGATTTGATTTTTCCCGTTTTATAATTTTAAAATTACATAATATTTGCTATGACATAATTACATAATTTAAAAAGTACACTGGTAACTTGGTATATGTATGTCCTTAATCTGTTCCAGATCTTGGGATTTATATCAAACAAAAGGTATTTTCCGGGAACGAAACAGTTTGTAACAGCCTAGCACTGACATGCGGTGGTGACATTTTAAAGTACCATATTATTGGGCCTATTCGTATCGGCACTGCTCGTAAACGGCTTGCAAGCACATATCGCTCGATTGCTTGCAAGCACATGCTTAAAACGAGCACACTTAGCTTGCTACCAAGATCGGCAAAATAAAGATAAATATACATATATGTATACATATATATCTTGGTAGCAAGCTGAGTGAATTCGTTTTTAAACATGTGCTTGCAAGCAGTCGAGCGATATGTGCTTGCAAGCCGCTTGCGAGCAATGCCGATACGAATAGGCCCATTAATAACATAGTTTATTAAACAGTTGTTTTATATAGCCAGGGAAATAGAGTACTGTGAATGCTATGAAGCATTATTAAATAAAGAAGCTTCATAGCATTCATAATACTCCTTTTTCGTAACTTTACAAAATTATTATTTAATAAACTACATTATCAATAACATACTGCTGTAAAGCGTTACCAACTGATGTCAGCACCCGGCTGGTCAAAGCTGCTGAGTTGTCGGAAGTCACCCAAAAGAAAAAACTGTTTAAAGTACTAATATTTTTTAACTCATAATATTTTATGTTTAAATTTTGAACATAAAATCAAAACATCTGTTGAGTTTATAGCTCCTGACGGCATAGAAATCGTTTGTTTTTCTCTTTCTTGTAACTACTGAACCAGATCAAAAACGTAAACCAACTCAATAGATGAAGAAAATTCACTTCTGAAGTTCTGAAGGTTACTAAAATAGATCATTATATTATAATTTATGGCATAAATATATTACAATATTACCTTTACCGAGAAAAATATTGATAGAATGAATATATGAAGGAAAACAAAACAAAAAGTATTATGTAATTTTAAAACCATTTGCCATACTTTTTGAAAAATTAGTGATTTAATAAATTTAAGGGAACTTCTTCATATTGGTTAGAAGAATATTTACAAATGGCTTAAAATGTTGTCGGGACACCATAAATGATCCAGTGGAATCGATGTTTTTTTCTTTTAGGTGTATCAGTACACTGACAATATATTCGAGTCTAGAATATCCAAAATTAGAGTTTAAAGATCGATATTTTGATAAGAGGAAACCTATTACGTGTGTGAGTTAGATGTACGTATTGCAAATAAAATCATTTCTTAAATATTGATTTTGATCATACGTCCAAAAAGTTTTTTTAATATTGTCAGTCATAAAAAAGAATAAATATTACAAGTGAGTGAAAAGATCTGAAAATATAAGATAGTGACATCATTTGCCGTAAAGTATTGCAGGTTTAAAAGTAGTCTGTGGTAATTCTATTCGATCGATTTCATTGTTCTTTTTACTTTTTAAATTTTTAAACCACAAAATAGAACGATAACATCCCACTATAGCCTTAGAGCTGGTAAAGGATTCACTCAAAGTTATTTTGTACCGACTGATATTTGGTATAAAGACGTGTCGGTAATGGTCTAAAACAATGTTGAATATTTTTCCCTAAAAAATATAGTGACTTTTTTTCATAAATCGAACCGTTTCTAAGATATTTACATACTTAATCGACAAATTAGTACAAAAACGTAACAACTTCAATACAATTGTCACTATATTGAATTAGTTTATGAATTCCCTGGCGGAAAAAAATTTATGAAAAACTATGACAAATTCTATAAAAATTTATGAATCTCTATGAAACAATAAATTATTAAAAGATTATATTTCTTCATAGAAAATCATAAAAAATGACCATGACTTTAATGAAAAATTATGCATTATTCTAAAACATTATGATTATGAGTTATGCGTAACTATGAAAAAATATGAATATCTATTACAACTGAACGTCTGAAAACTTATTAAAATCTCTGTTTTTTAACGATAATTTCTGACAAACAATGAATTCTTGTTGAATGAATTTTTGAAAAAATATGCGGGAACTTCATACGATTAGGGTTGTTCGGCCAGATTGAAGATGTATACAAAATTTAAAAACATTAAATAAATCGTTCACCAGCTCTCAGTCTATAATATTTAAACGTAAAAGGAGTAAGTACAGATATGACTTTTTTATGCCACATCTTTTAGTCTTCCCTGGGTGTACTGGTCAATTATATTAAGAAATGCACATGAAAATATATAGCTAATTAAGTACAGCGTTATTACAAAGTAAAATTTAAAATGAAAGGATTGCAGCACACATTTCAAAACGGCAAAAAAACTAAAATAAATTTATCTTTAGCTAATAGGCATGTAATCGTAGTTTAAATCAGTTAGATAGGATAAAACAATGAAGAAATCACTATTAAATAAACGAAAAATTTCGAACTGATAAAACAAAATAAAAAAAATTCAAATTTGTAAAAATCAATGCAATGGATAGAAAGAGTATGTTTTTTATATTTTTTTTCTTTTTTTTCTTTCTTTTTTGTTTTTGTATTTTTATTATTATAAATCTATTTACTTAGTAATTTAAATGAGAAAGAATTATTAATTTTTTTTTTAATAAAATAGAAAAATAAATTTATGATTCTCCACAAAATTTTTACAAATTTGATCAATACAAAAAAAAAGTAAAAACTGAAAAAAAACAGCTTTTAAAATTTGCCCTGGCTCATGAGTTATATTTCTATTTTTAAGTTAAATCTGGCTAGATTTTTAGTGTGTGTGTGTGTGTTCGATAAGCTTTTTTGTTAGTGTGATATTGTATCACGTGTAATCCATATCGCGCATTTAAAACGTAATTTGGATTTTACACGGTGTGTAAAGTGTGTAAGATAGACAAGTATGAGGACGCGTTGTTTTTGTAAGAAAAAAAAATGTATGATGCTGGTTGTTAAATAAATAATTGGGCCTGGGAATTTCTTTTTTATTCAAATTCTCCTTCATCCTTTTGTACAGGTTGTTCGAAAAATATTTATGAAATAAGATATGAGAGAAATCTGAACGTTTCAGATCGAATTATATTTTTGATCTGATCAGATCTAATATTTTTCTATTAAGATGTATAATATTTAAATGAGGAGCAAAAAGTAATAAATAAAAGTATTACTTAGAAATTACCACTTTATTACAAAAACAGTTTGAAAAAATTTAAAAAACGTTCTAAACTTATTCAAATCTAAAATTATGTGAACCATCAGTGGCGTGCATCATTTTAAGCAATTTTGCAATACCAGAAACACATTTTCCTGCTTCAATTTATTATTAAGCAATTTGTATTTTCTTCCATTTGAAATATAAAAAATAAGGAAAGATAATATACATAAATATTCGACAATATTTGCTACGCTAACCGAATGTATCAAATCAGTAAACCAAAGACTTTTTTGCCATCACCTAAGTTCGACGTCACCACACAAGGGGCCAAACTACTCTATGATAGTTAGCATGTCGGCTGTCGCTAGAATTTTACGTCATCATACCTCGCTGCGATGCATCCCCCACTTTCTATGGTTATATACATATTTAGAATTTGTGTTCGTATGTGTAGCATAGTGGATGTGAGTATGTGTGATATTCGTTATGTATGTGGTCGAGGTGGGAGTGGATACACACTATAGAACAACTATATGTATGTATCTGCTGCTAACACGATCTAACTAACCACAGCCACCACCTAACAATGCTCGTTTGCTCTTGTAGAGCCGATGGACGACTAGTCAGTAAGCAGTATAAAATGCAACTTATTGTAACTTTCGGATCACACTTTTTTATATGTACGCTTCATCTGTGTCAGCATACAAGAGAACCAACAGTTGCGCTCATGATGCATGTATAGTATATTTTTTTTAGTTTAGTAACGACGTCACTATTATCTCTTCTAATTTATAATGGTAGCTGTCCTTTAAAGAAATTATACGATACTGATCCTTAAAATAATACATAAATTAAGTTTATTTTCATATTTTCTTTTTCTTACTTATTTCAATTCACAAATTATATAAGATTTCACTTACGGACTTGTGTATACTGAATGAAAGTTAGAAAGAGTAAACATGCCATTAAATTAGGTATTATTATTGAATAATTTTTACCAACAATTTTTTATTTGATCCACCCATTTCAATTCATATTTCTATGATACCTAGGTAGTAAGGTACCACAGTAAACTATCATAAAAATATGAATTGAAATGGATGGATCAAATAAAAAATTATTGATAAAAATTATTTAATAATACCTAATTTAATGGTATACATCAACCATCTTTAAATGGGATGACTTTTCAAGTACGGCAATAATCATTAGTATTGTTCGCAGCAGGCTATCTACTTGCCTATACAAGTGTTAAAAGAAACCATCACTCGTAAAACAGGTAATATATTTAAACACAATTGCAGAGAACATAGGGTGGCATTTGTTCAAACTCAATAAAATAATTTTTTAAAAGTTTATGATCACTAATAACACTTTCTTAAAAAGTCATTCCATTTAAAGATGGTTAAAGTATATGTTATCTCTTTCTAACTTTCATTCAGTATACACAAATCCGTAAGTAAAATCTTATGTAATTTATCAATTGAAATAAATGAGAAAAAGAAAAAATGAAAATAAACTTAATTTTATGTACTATTTTAAGGATCAGTATCGTATAATTTTTTTAAAGGACAGTTAGCATCATAAATTGAAAAGAGATGATGTCATTGTTAAACTAAAAAAATATACTATACTTAGTTGTTATTAACGCTTTTGGTACCAGCGTCGTTCCTGAACAACGTCAACTTAAACAATACATAGAAAATATAAAATCGAATTTTTAGCAACAACATGGATGTTAGTTTCATATTCTACCGGTACGTGGTGATAGGTGACCGTAAAGACCCAATGTTGTAGCTGAATAACAATTCATAATATTTTTTTAATTATAGATTAAAAAAGTAACTTTTTGTGCTAAATATAAATGGGAAATTTTTTTTTACCTACCGAACATAACTTTACCATACCGTTAAAGCGTAAATATTTCATATATAGAGGTAAAACGGAGATACAAGGATTTCATATAAAGAGGTTCAAATATATCGTATTATGCACAGAACACAGAATGTGAACTCGTATCTCTATACTAGCGAAACCAGTGTTCCCAACAAAAAAGATGGAAAATCCCTACCTATATGTTATGTAGGTACACACTGTTTGCACTTGTATATGTTTGATATCTGCATCTGCATGAGTGGTCGCCCATACGGCACACACCATAGAACACTAGAAGCCAACTAATATCAAAAAAGTGTAATTCGCTTGGAGTCATTTGTAGGCCAGTCACAGCTTAAGGCATATAGTCAGTCAGTGTCCGTCGCCGAACACACAGTACATTGTTAGACAATGCTTAGACATTGTTACTTAAATTGGACAGCTTGGTCCCCAGAGTACAGAGGTACAGCAACTATCTCTTTTCTGAAATCACGAGTGTGTACTTCTGTGCTCATTAGGCTTCTTAGTTGTCAGTTTGTCAGTAGCAGTCGATGATTGAAGATCAACCACACGATAATGGACTTGATTGTTGGTATTGTTACATCCACGTTACATCGGTTACATCCCCTAGTAGAGCCAAAGTATTTTCTTATGTCTCAGACGCAGAAACCAGTTTTATTTATGGTACGTCCATTACATTAATAAGGGGTGTTTGTCATAAAACACGTGTAGTTGGTGCATTTATAACTACAATTCTGAGAAGCAAAATTATAATCTATACAGGTCGTTTTTTTTTAACCATAACATAGGAGAACAATGTATTAGGTTTCTTTGGGAAATGTGGAATTTAACATACAAAAATTAAAACACAATATTTTCAAATATTTTTTTTTATTCTTATACAAAGTAATTAACATTACAATCTATCATTCGAGGCTAGTGATGGTTCACTGTGACAGCTGCGAGTGATCTTTCACTCGCAGCTGATCCACTCAACTTCCATTAATTTTCCACATTTACTAATTATTAATTATTTCGAGCTGTTGGCAATATGAGTCAGCATTAACTGTTTCGCCAATATTTAAAAAACTGTAATTACTAATTCCCTCCATTGCCACCAAACTTTTTCATTAATTGTAATTTCTCTAAATGCACGATCAATATTTCTAATGGACTCTGATGCATTATGTCCCATTTTGTATTAAAAAAAATTCTCAAATTCCCTTGGCGATTCCATTGCCTATATTTACTTATTTAAAACAAAAAATACCTAATAGGCAAAAGTGTAATAGCACTTCTTTATATCACAATTGAATTTTTGTACACTGGATGTATACATTTCAAGGGAACGGTCTCACCATTAACAGTAAAACTAGACGAAAAGTCTTATTTTAGAAAAAGAATATCGAAGTTAAAAGTATTTCATTTCTGTTTTAAAATTATATTAAATTGCGTTTCTGCAGAAATATACAATATAAGAAGAACTTTTTGGACAAGTTCGTATTTTGTCAATATCTATGTTATGGTTAGGTGAAAACGATCTGTATGTATGTATCAATACCTAGAAAAAATAATAATAATAAATAAAATTATTTCCCCTCTAAAATAGTTTCTTTTCTAACACAAGCATTTGTAGTTATTGACACCTCACTCTTAATTGTTACAGCTTTTTTGTATGCTTGTTCTTTTTCTTACGCGTTAATTTTAGATACATTCATCTAATTTACCCATTCTATCTATCAGTTTTTCCCCTTTTGCGATCCTCTGAGACATAAGAAAATACTTTTGCTATACATGCGTGTGGTGTCTGAGCCACGTGACCGCCCCTACTATGTCCGTTACTCACACAAATACACAAAATCGCACTAATACAATGTAAACCTAGTGTGTGTATACAACATATTGTCTATCTCTTACATGTTACACTGGTTCCAGTAGTGTAGGCATAGATATGTTGTCTCTATTACTCTATGGCTTGGTCTGTGTGTTGTAGTCGTTGTAGTAGTATGTGTGAATACGCACACAGACGCAACCATTAAACCAACACCACTGCAAACAGTGTGTATCTACACCAAAAGAGTGGGGAGATTTACGTCACTAACTCATTACAAGTGGAACAGAGACATAGATAATCTAGTTTGACCCCTTGGCACACACACAGCCACATTCACACATATGGCGGACAGACCAACATCCAGTGTAACCAACAATGATCTAACAATGAGTTAGTAATTGATGCGCATCTGATCACCGCAACCGAACGAGTGATCAGCTAAGCCCTCCAGGATTCTGTGGGACAATCCCGGTACAGCAGATGTGAAATTTTTGTTAAGATAATCCCGGAAGTCCTACTGCATTTCGTAAACTGGAAATAATTAAAATATTTAATTCGATGTTTTTGTTGTTCATCACTTGTATTTTTTAAAAAAATGTCATTCTGTTTTTTTTTATTTTTTTGCTCGTCAATTATATTTTTGAAAATAAATTTTTGGAATTCAAATTTCTTTTTTGAAATAAATATTGCGAATAAAAATAAGGTGCAAAATTGTTATACATAATATTTAAGCGAATAAGTTGGAGGTATACGAAATTGTGACGAGGTTTGACAGTGATTGAAGGGAATATGTAAATTACCTACCCAAATATAGTGTGGCATATTTTATAGACAGTCCCTTAATTTAGAATTTTGGATTTACTAGTTCTTTAGTTTCTCAAAAAAGATATACATAATTATAACAAAAATACTAAAACAGTCTCTTAAAGTACATCTTGATTCGGAGTTCTGTACTGAATAGTACTTCGAATTTTCACTTATGTATATATAGGAGACCAAAGTGATACAATAGAAACTGTTTTTTGTAGAATTAACCAAGTTATTTGGCCTCTTTCATCCCTTTATTTTCCGTCCGTTTTAGGCTCTTAATTTATAAAAGTTAATATTGATTGTTTATTTTTCGTTACGTAGTTAAATTATTTATTCAAAAGTCTACAAAATTTTCGATAGATTCACAGTGACGATGCTAATAGAAAAATTAGTTTCAACATTATTCTTATAGATGTGACCTACATAATATAACACCACCAGTCCGAAAAAAACTTGAAAACTTAGTTTCATACTTACGGAAAACTTCTCTACGAGTCCCAAAAAAAAATCTACCCACTAAAAATGTCCAGTTGGTTATTTCAATATTATTTACTACTATTTTACTAAACTTATGATAAATTGTGTGTATGGTGATGAACTGATGATAATAAGTAGAAACCGGGACAAATAGTCGTCCCGAAAGGATCTGTTGGGACACCGGGACAATAAAGTTAAAGCCGGGACAAATCTGGGAAACTGGGACGTATGGATACCATACTTGTATCTACCATGTATATCATATACCTAAACCTATGTATAGTTATGTAGGTGATGTACATAAATCATGCTAATTAGTTGCGTACTTTTTTTTCGAATAGAATTAGCAATTCATATACTTAAATTTATTTATAAGGAAAACTACCTAGCATGTTTCTAACATTTTTAATTTTAATTATTAGTCGAATTTTTCTATGAAAAAATTCGACTTATACAGCCTATACGATAAGAACGGGACGAGGTGAGAGTATTAGGGGCGCAATTAGGGGTGGTTTTGGGTGGTAGGTGTGAGTTATCACGTCTTTTTCAATTTGCAATTATTTAAACAAAATGCCTGATAATATAATACCTCAGACAATTTCACGTAAAAAAGGCATACTTGTTACTTTCGATAAATATTACCGTTTTCGAGTAATTTAAAGTAAAACTATCTATTTCCAAATTATCCCCTAATCATAAGTGATCGAATAATTGATACCATAAATTTAATTATCTTAATGTTCATACGCGCCCCTAAAATATGAATCCAGTAATCAAAAGCACCTAAAAAATTTTTAAAAAAAAGAAGTCAGTTTCGTTCCACCCCTCTAGATTTTACCCCTCTGCTTTATCTCCTTTATTATTGAGTTTTGGAACAAAGTGTAGATGAAAAGGTACTCATTATTTTTGAACATACTATCAGCTCCAGCAATTACGGTACATAATTCTGGACCACCCTATATATATATATATATATATATATATATATATATATATATATATATATATATATATATATATATATATATATATATATATATATTCCCGCTACCTTTTGACATGTGTAGGGGCCTCCTATGGAAAGGAAGAGCTAAAATTTGGTAAGTGGGGCTCATTTCCGATGCACAACAATACTATCAAAGTGGGGTCAAATTTTGGATCCGACCCAACCTTTAAGAGGATGTGGGGGGCAATAAAACAATAAAACTTTTCCAAGCCGGCTAGAAATAATGTTTTGGTCAATTATCTACAACATATCCAAAATTCAGCTTCCTAGGGTGATTTCGAGGGTGATGACTCGCACAGGTCACCCAAATTCCTTTTTTAGTCCTTTTTTAATATTTAAAAATAAAACATAAAGGCAATTGGCGGATAAGCGTGGGTCGGAATGCTCTCGTACGAATTGTGTCGGTTTTTATTCTTGTAACTGCTATCGGCATAAAATTGAAATTTACTGAGATTCAGCCCTTAAAAACTTAAACCCTTTTTTTAAAGCCCCGATCAGGCGGACACTCATCATCAGTTTTGAAACCACCAAAATGACAAATCGCTTGTAGACTCAATCACCTTTAGATATCTTGAAGATACCGAAGATGAAGGGAAAAATTCGACTTCCGTGATGGGACCCCGCTGCTCATCGCGTTTTATAGATGAATTCTGTAAATCATATTTTAAAATAGGGCATGGATAGTTTTATACTGAATCTATGACTTTTTAAATTTGCTACTTTTTTTCTTTAAATTTTTACCGCCAAAACGCTCATTGTTGTTTTGTTTAAAATAATAAACAAAATAAATAATCCATGACGATTATTTTTTAAAAATCAATATCATGCAAATAAAAAGTTTGATACTGTGTGGGAAAAAAGGAATATTTTGTGCAAATATCGATTGACATAATTGTTATATTCTACGTTATGTATATATAAATAGATTATCCATTTAAAAATAGCTCATACGTGTTTACTGTTTTCTTTCAAACTGAAATTATTCTTTTCGTTTTGTTTATTTCGAATAATGAAAACTTCATTAAAAATTGGTGGAAAAACAATTCCATTAATTGGCCTTGGCACATGGCAAGCAACTGATGAAACAATTGAAAAAGCTGTATCCACTGCACTAGAAATCGGATATCGGCATATTGGTAACATTTCATTTACTTTATTAGGTTTCCTTTAGTTTAATTTTAATTGTGTCTATAGATACTGCTTTTAATTATAACAATGAGGAAGCAATTGGCAGGACATTAAAAAAATGGTTTGATGAGAAGAAAGGATCTAGAGAAGATCTTTTCATTACAACAAAGGTATTTGTCCAATTGAAAGGTGTTTAAAATCCTATAACAATGAAATTTTAAAATTTAATATTATTGCTGATTTTTTAGCTACCTCATATAGGAAATCGACCAAAAGATGTTAAGAAATTTTTGGATTTATCTTTAAATAGACTACAACTTGATTATATTGATTTATACTTAATCCATGTACCTTTTGGATTTTACTATAATCCGGATACATTAACTCCGTTAGTTAATGAAAAAGGAGAGTATGAGTTGGATAATGACACAGATCATGTAGCCATATGGAAGGTAAAATTCAGTTTTAGTGTTTTCTTGATATATATATATATATATATATATATATATATATATATATATATATATATATATATATATATATATATAGGCGGGATTCGGGGAGGGGGGCACGCCCCCAATATTCGTGCAAATAAAAAATTAAAAACTTGAACAAGCTTTATTAAGATGATATGGCAAAAGAAAAGGGGTGAGGATGCAGAAATTAAGTCAAGCATTTGTCGACCTGAACTGATTTGTTACTCTAAGAATCTCCCGAACAGGGCCGTAACTAGGCTGGGGCAGGCGGGGCATTGCCCCGGGGCCCCCCCAGCCAAAGGGGGCGCCCAAAAGAACACAAGAAACTCCAAATTTCTAATTTTCTTGGTAAATTTTAAGGGCCGTATTTATTTCTGTGTAGGAAACGAGCAAACGACTGATAAGCAAAAAAAAAAGGTCGCCGCTTTTTTTTGCTTTTTTGCCGAAGGGCGTAATTTTAAGGGCGGTATTTCTGTAAAATTAGGGCGGCAGACGACTGACGAGCAAAAAAAAAGGTCGCCGCTTCTTTTTTGCCAGGGGCGAAATTTTTTGTTTTTGCCCGGGGCGGTGTAGGGGCCCCTGAAGATCTAGTTACTGCCCTGCTCCCAAGATGGCTTTCATATTAAATATATTCCTTCCCCTCAAATATTTTTCTTGAAATCCCGCCTATATATATATATATATATATATATATATATATATATATATATATATATATATATATATATATATATATATATACGTATCTATACACTAGCGGAAATAATTAAAGGATCAAAAAAAATTCCAAATTTTTAGCGACTTTTCGAATGGCTGTATCTTTGTGAAAAATGGTCGTATCGGAGTCGTAAGCAAAGCAATTTAAAGCTGGAAGTTTCTAGTTTCGAGATCTTGCGATAAAAAAATTTTCAAAGCAACGTGTGTGGCGCAATCCTAATAAATACACTAAAAAAAAAAAAAATTTTCGAAATTTTTACGTTTTATTTTTTTTTTTTTTTGATCCACGGACTTGGAAAAAATTTTTCCGACTTAACCACCATATGGACCGGATAACTTGTTCATTCAGCTTTAATTTGCTCTTTTATAGACTTTTATACGACCACTTCTCGCTGAGATATCGGACTTTGAATAGAAAAAAATCATTTCGTCTTTGACCATCGATATATATATATATATATATATATATATATATATATATATATATATATATATATATATATATATATATATATATAATATACCATTACAGTTTTGTTTTTATAGCAAAAACGAAGCGAAATCGTGCTTTTGTGTAGTTATATCAATTTTCAAAATAAACAAATTAAGGGGGGAGAGTCCTCCAGACAACAGGTTTTTTAATACTTTTTTTAAGAAACTGGATACATTTATTTATCATATGAAGTTACATAGTATAGTACATGTTATGGTGTATTCACTCATAAATTTTTATGCAAAAAAAAAGAAAAAGTGGCGGCGCTACAGCTGTTCCAGGTTCTGGAGGACCCTTCCCCCTTAAGTTTCCTTACTTCTTGACACCAATTTCGATTATACTATTTTAATTTTTATTGGGTATCATTTATACCTATATGAACAAACTCGTATAAATATTTTAGGTACTAGAAAAAGAAGTATCCAACGGTCGAATTCGTAATCTGGGTTTAAGTAATTTTAACATTAATCAAATAAAAAATGTTTATGACAATGCGGAAAAAATAAAACCAACAGTACTACAAGTAGAAATGCATGCGTATTTACAGCAACACGATCTTCGAAAATTTTGTGAAGAATTGGGTATAATTATAACAGCTTACGCTCCTTTAGGAAGTCCGGGTGCTAAAAATCATTTTGTTAATAAATATAATTATGAGTAAGTAAAATTATTTGTGAATTGAATGAATTTCTAATAGATCAGTTTAATTATACTAATCATATAAACATAAAGTGCTTTATGGTATATTATGGAAATGTTGTTTCAAAAATGTGTAAATTAAATTAAACGACTTATGTTACTTCTCTGTTTAATAAAAAAAATAAATCAATATTTTCAATACTTACCAGAAAGCATTAAAGTAAATCACTTATGTCACTAACCATTACTAAGGTAAAAGACCCGGTAATTGACCCTGGCCCAGTTTCTGAACTTTTCAACTTTGTTATAAATTAATAAAAAAACTATATTTTAAATAAGAAAAAAAATAAATTCTTAATTTAAAGTAATCTATTCTGTGTCTAATGAACAGCAATTTAAAAAGTTTAGAATATATTAACTAAATAAAAAAAAAATTTTAAGTTTAAAATGTGTGTAAACACTATTTTTTTGGTAGTTTCTTAACAGTTTATGTTACAAAGTACTCATTTTGATTTGTGCAATATTCATCATGTAAGTATGAAAACTTAATTAAAAATATATGAGCAGGTTAATATTTGTTTAAAATTTATTTTAAAATATTTATAAAATACCTTAGAATGATTTTTATTATTGAAATATGAGGGTCAATTACTAGGCTCACTTCTAAAGTGGTATGGCCCAGTTAAATTCTAACCAGTTTTTGTTAGTTATTTTGTTATTTATAGTTATCTTCGATTAGTTTTTGTTATTTTTCATAACGTATTACATTAAACATTCATTTTTATCAATAAAAAATTATTTATAAATTAAATTTTAAAAAACTGTATTTTTAAATTTAAGGATCAGAAACTAGGCCACTGTCAGGGTCAGAAACTGTCACATGAGAAATTTTGAAGGTCAGAAACTGGGTCCTTTTTGTCAATTTTTAAAACATTAATTTAAATTATTAATTCAATTCAAATAATTATTTTACTTGTATGGCTTTATTTTGAAAGCCATAAACTAGTTGATAAAATTATTAATTGTCTCTTAAGTTGAAACTTATATTTATTACTGTCGTTTAACCTCAGCCGTCACTCTTAAAAGGTCAGAAACTAGGCCCGTTACCTTATATTAATTTTCATATATTCATAGTCGAGTTTATACTGGTAAAGTAAAGGATGGAGAAATTTAAATATAGGTACTATCTTTTTTGAGTCGTTAAAACTCTAACAGGCTATTTTAACATCACGTTCATTTTTCTCAGAATCTCAGCAGGTACTATTTGAGCAAAATTTAATCAAGATCAGTCCAGCCATTTATTTTGTGTCCTTTTTAGGACCTTAGGACCCTAAGAATCAATTTCAATGTAATATCCATTTTTTCCAGGATCTCAGTAGTGTTTGTGCAAAATTTGGTAACAATACGTCCAGTCGTTTACTTACTTTAGACTTTTTTAGGAGACTTAGGGTCCTGGAGTTAACTTTAACTTTGATAATTTTTTTTCGATTCGTATACCAATTTTACTTATAGCTTCCTGTATTCTACCAGGAGCTTCTTTATTCGTTAACAGATGGCAAAAATTAACGCTTAAAAGAATGGTAGTAATTTGGAATTGTCCGTTTTTATGTATAAAAACAGTAAATTATTATGAAAAGTAAGAATGACGTTCAAAAAAATTTGTCAATTTGTATTCCATAAACTAAACGGCATAAATTTTGTGAATTGTCAAAACCTAGTAAACATACTTTGCCTACTGGTAATAGTTGTTTTTTTGACCACTAGCTCGTGTATCTAAAGTTTTACGATTCCCAATACATATCTCAAGGAATACAGGCGGCTGAGGTCTTACTGCGCATATTGAATACATGGTATAGCGGAGGTGACTTGATAGGACCTGAGATAGTTGATGAAGATGTACACAAAGAGTATACTACCCTCATCCCTTACTTCTAAATGATGTAGGCACATGCGCACACTAATAAAAAACTGCGCGGAAATTGACATTGCTAGTTCCCGCCAATTCGCGTGCAGTTTTTAATTAGTGTGCGCATGTGCCTACATCACGCGAATTGGCGGGGACTAGCAATATCAATTTCCGTGCAGTTTTTTTATTAGTGTAAGGGATGAGGGGGGCGAATGCACTCAAAGTCGTATCTTTTTGATGGACACGGAAAGGTATATATATGCGCAATACATTTTCTCTCAGACGCCTGTAGTATTTGTGTCAAATATAAAATAGCATAGAAAGTAAAAGGTGGACGTACAACCGCAAAGTATTTATTATAAGATTTTAATCATTTAATTCACTAAATAGAGTCATCTTCATGATTTTTTTGGTCGATAATTTATTTTCAGACCAGAGCAGTTTCCTGATCTTCTTGAAATCCCGTTGGTAAAACAATTAGCCAGTAAGTATAATAAAACATCAGCCCAAATATTATTACGTCATCACGTTCAACAAAACATTGTGGTAATACCGAAAAGTACTAACGAAGAAAGATTAAAAGAAAATTTCAATATATTTGATTTTCAATTAACTTCTGAAGAGCTAGAAGAATTAAATCAATTAGATAAAGGGGAAAAGGGCAGAATTTTTAATTTTTTGTTTTGGAAAGGAGTGGAGAAGCATCCACAATATCCTTTTAATATTTAACTTATAATATTGTCAAAAAAATATTATTTTATTTAAAATAGATGTATAGTAGGTAGCAAAAATAAATTATATTTTTCAAAATAACAGTATTCTTTTCTATATTGTTTGTTTACAGCAAAAAGTGACGAAATTTAAGTGTGATTACGAAATTTAAAAGTGTGATTTTAAAACGTAATTACTCAAAAATATGAGATAAAACCATTAAAATTTAAGTGTCACTGGTAGTTTTGAATCATAAACAAATTTTTGAAAAACTTTTGAACATACGTTTCCATTTAAAAAACTATAAGTTTCCATCATAGCTCGAAAACCATAAGAGCTATAAATCTCCTGACGATAGCAATCGGTTTCCTCCGTCGATATCTACAACTTTTTCTTGAACAATTTTTCGATTAAATCAACGGTTTGACTGTAATAAAAATGTATATATATATATATATATATATATATATATATATATATATATATAATATAATATATATATATATATATAATATATATATATATATATATATATATATATATATATATATATATATATATATATATATATACCGTGTGAGTTTTTCGGGAGTTGCCATTTTTATTACAGCCAAACCGTTGATTTAATCGAAAAATTGTTCAAATAAGAGTTGTAGATATCGACGGGGGCAACCGATTGCTATAGTCAGGAGCTTTATAGCTCTTATGGTTTTCGAGCTATGACACAAACTTATAGTTTTTTAAATGAGACTATATGTTAATTTTTCGATAAAACTGTTCTAATGCATCAATTAAAAATATAAATGAAGAAAAAAAATTTTTTTGCCCATGTTTATTTTTTGAATTTTTCTTTAATTTAGCAATTAGGTGGTAGAAATATGCATATGTATTTGAGGCTCTTTCAACCGACAGAGTTCTAACGGCTAAAATTTCTAATATATCCAAGAAAAGAACCTTTTCCAATATCATTCTCTATAATACAGCATTGAATACTGAATGGCAGTAATTCAGATTTTGGAGTATAGATGTCGGGCTCTATTTCAAGTTTTTAATATTTTTGCATAAAAAATCAAATTATTTTAAACAATTAGTATTTAAAGTAATTTAATTTAAAAATAATTTGAAGTATTTCATTAACTTACTGAAAAATATATTTATTTTTTTTTTTTTATTTATTTTATTTTTGCCAATGACAGGTGGCAAGTGAAATAAATGACTCTAATGTACACATTCAATACAAATCAAGATGACATTGGCGTTTCTTAATAGTAGCAAAGTGAGATTAATTGGGAACGAAAATATTATTAATAAATGTACTCAAATAGTGTAAAAATATTTGAAATTCGATAGTATTTTCTTTTTATTACAAACCAAATTAAAAAGGAGAAGTTTTTCCACCAAAAACTTTTCATTTCCTTTAAAAATACTTGCTACAAAAATATGTTTAGACGCCTATGTATCTGTCAAACAGTGACATTTCAGAAAATAATTTTTTATTTTTCAATGAATTAAAACTGAAATTTTATTTCCTTATTGTACTTAGTTATCATTTTTATATGATAATTTAATCTATTTAATAATTTCAATTTCCGATGGAAAACGTAATAATCGTTTAATTTTTCGTTACTACATTGTCAAAAATGGCAACCATATTGAGTCAATATCTTTTAAAATTACGTAAAATCCTAATCGTTTGCAAGTACTTGAGTACGAAATTTAAAAGTGTCGTTTTTAAAACGTAATTACTCAAAAATATGAGATAAAACAATGCGAATTTGAGTGTTTTTGGTAGTTTTGAATCACAAACAAATTTTTGAAAAACTTTTAAACATACGTTTCCATTTAAAAAACTATAAGTTTGTATCATAACACGAAAACCATAAGAGCTATAAAGCTCCTGACTATAGCAATCGGTTGCCCCCGTCGATATCTACAACTCTTATTTGAACAATTTTTCGATTAAATCAACGGTTTGGCTGTAACCAAAATGGCAACTCCCGAAAAACTCACACGGTATATATATATATATATATATATATATATATATATATATATATATATATATATATATATATATATATATATATATATATAACACGTTTAGTAACTTTTTCATTCCAACCACAGAGGATTCCAACCGATGCACCAACTCCCCACTAAAATATTTTTCAAAATATCAATAGTAAAAAAGATTCCCATATGGTGCGAACTTTATGAAAGACACGTGTATATATATATATATATATATATATATATATATATATATATATATATATATATATATATTGTATCTTATTTGTATTCTATTATTTGTATGTATTGTATACTATTGTATATATATATATATATATATATATATATATATATATATATATATATATATATATATATATATATATATAGACGGTTTTAGTGTCTACAGGGTGCTATGAGTCACCCCACAAAAGGATGAAAGTTATTTGTTTTACACCCTGTAGAATCCGGGCTTAAGTAATACTTTTAAAATTTTCTATTGTAAAAATAAATTCTTTTTTAACATAAACTTCTATCGTGTTTATTATATATATATATATATATATATATATATATATATATATATATATATATATATATATATATACATATATATATATATATATATATATATATGTATATATATATATATATATATACATATATATATATATATATATATATATATATATATATATATATATATATATATAGGGCTGGGAAAAATGGTTCATAGGAACATTTAAAATAGAAAATGGAAAATAACTATTTAAAATGGGTTTTAAATTGCAAAATGCTTTTCTTACTTCAAATTTATTCTATAAATTTTTTATCTTGATTTATATTAATAAATAAAAAGTTAAGAAAATGTCAAACGTACAAATCAAATAAGGGCAGTCCTTTCAGTCCTTTGAGAAAATTTTATAAAGTTTGCATATGTATATATATTCAAAATTTTATAAAGTTTGCATATATATATATATATATATATATATATATATATATATATATATATATATATATATATAATTATATTAATAATAATTAAATATATATATATATATATATATATATATATATATATATATATATATATATATATATATATATATATATATATATATATATAAATATATATATATATATATATATATATATATATATATATATATATATATATATATATATATATATTATTAGAATGTAACTATATTTAATATGAACATATTATTATAGTATTTTCATCATGTATGTACTATTGTACTATGTATCAATAATACATAGTACATACATGAAAATACTATCTTCAGTGATATGTTCATATTAAATATAATTGCATTCTAATAAAAAAATAGCTGAATTTCCGGAATGGAAATTCGCTAAAAGAATCATATAATTAATTATTTATATGTATAGGTAAGTAAGTATATATTTTTAGTCGAACTTTTCTCTAAAAAATTTAGACTTATACAGCCTATACGATAAGAACGGGATGAGGCGAGAGTAGGGGCGCTATCCGTTTTCGGACCCGTAGAACACGACTCTGAAGAAAAAAATGTCATATATATATATATATATATATATATATATATATATATATATATATATATATATATATATATATACAGGGCCGGACCTAGAGTTATAAGGAGGGCGGGCAAATTTTCCTGTTGGCGCCCCTCTCAGCAAAAAAATTTTTACCTGGTTAATGACAAAAAAAGTCACCTGGACCCTGGGCCCTAAATGGGCACCATTGACCTTTTTTTTTTGCTCATCACTTGCTCCAGGACCATTGACCCTATCATAAATTATGACTGTCGACCTTTTTTTTTTTTGCTCATCACTTGCTCCAGGACCATTGACCCTATCATAAATTATGACTGTCAACCTTTTTTTTTTTTTACTCCTCACTTCAAAAATTTTTTTAATTTTGCTCCGCCAAAAAAATTTTCACCGTTTTCGCGCCCCTAAAATCATCCAGGGGGCACGTGCTCCCGCTGCCCCCCTTAGATCCGGCCCTGTATATATATATATATATATATATATATATATATATATATATATATTCCCGCTACCTTTTGACATATGTAGGGTCCGCCCATGGTGGGGAGGAGCTGAAATTTAGTAAGTGGGGCTCAGTCCGATGTACAACAATACTATCAAAGTGGGGTCAAATTTTGGATCCGATCCAACCTTTAAGGCAGTGGTGTGAGGCAACAAAACAATAAAACTTTTCCACATCGGTTGGAAATAATGTTTCGGTTAATTATCTACAACATATCCAAAATTCAGCTTCCTAGGGTGATTTAGAAAGAGTAGAGGGGGGAAAAAGTGTTTTGGCTGGATCTAACACGCCCACAGCCCCCCAGAATTAACTTAGAGGGTTGAAATTTGGAATGTTGATAGAGTTCGTACCTAGGGTCTGCTTTTTGGAGGTTTTAATATTTTACTCCCACTCCTACCATTTTTAAGCTACAATTTCATGCTTTTTCGACGTTTTCGAAGTTTGTACCACTCGCACAGATCACTCAAATAAACCTAGAGGGCTGAAATTTTGTATTCGGATTGAGTTAGTATCAAGCGGGTGCCTTTGGGGGTCTCAACTTTTAACTCTTACCCCCACCATTTTTATACTAAAAAGAACATGATTTTTCTTGTTTATTAACAGTTTTGTTCGGGTCAAAATCTCCCCAAATAAACCTAGAGGGCTGAAATTTTGTATCTGTATTCGGTTAATATCGATGGTGTGCCCTTTAGGGATTCCACATTACCTTGCCGCCCACTTTTCTCATTTTTACATCGGAATTCAATGGTATTGTTAAATGTGTTTAAAATGCTTTATTTTAATACTAATATAAGTAGGCAAGGTAAATTTAAAAAAAAAAAGTGAACTAACCGTGATAAATATTGTAATTTAAAAAAAAAATATTATTTAAGTCAGTTTTTATTTATAAAATATAAATTTTGGATTTTTTGAAAAGAAAAAATATCTTCATGAAGGCCTTCAAATTCACTATTTAAAGTCCTTTTTTAATATCTTAATCTTAATCTTAATAATATTATAAATGTGAAAGTTTGGATGTTTGGATGTTTGTTGCTCAATCACGCCAAAACGGCTGAACGAATTTTGATAAAATTTTACGTACAAACTTCTTATACACTGACTTAACACATATGCTAAATTTTATCCCGATTTCATGTTCCTGGGGGATACAAAACCAATTAATCAATCCCGCTCAAATAACTGAACCGAATCCGACGGAATTTGATTTACAGGCAATATTTATCCTGAATTAACACATAGAATAATCTTATCCCGATTCAAGGCTCCTGTGGGATACAAAACCAGTTACTTAACCACAGCAAAATGACTGAACTGAATTCGATGAAATTGGTATATAGAAACAATTTACTATGGATACATACAGGAGTAATTTTAATAACACATAGGATAATTTTATCCCGTTTTCATGTTCCTAAGGGATACAAATTCAGTTAATCTATCCCGCTCAAATAACTGAACCGAATCCGATGGAATTTGATGTACAGGCAATATTTTTCCTGAATTAACACATAGAATAATCTTATCCGGATTCAGGATTCCTATAGGATACAAAACCAGTTACTTAAACACAGCAAAATGACTGAACTAAATTCGGTGAAATTGGTATATAGAAACTATTTACTATGAATACATACTGGAATTATTTTAATAACACATAGGATAGTTGTATCCCAATTGAATGTTCCTGGGGGATACAATCCCAATTACTCAGTCACGTATTGCTAAAACCTAATTTTGTACACAGACACTATTTATGCTGAGGTAACACAGAGAATAACGTTATCCCGATTGAAAGTTCCCGTGGGACGCTAAATTAGTTATTCCATTACACTAAAATGACTGAACTAAATGTGATGAAACTTTGTATACAAACGCTATTTACCTTGAATACGCACCTAGGATGATTTTGTTTTGATAGGAGGTTTCTATGGGATACAAAACCAATCATTCAATCACGACAAAATCACTGAAACGATTTCGATGGAATTTGGTACAGAGATATTAACTCTCAATTAATACAGAATCATTTATTACCGATTAGAGATAGAAATCGGACCGAGAGTTTTAAAGGTCCTCTCGAATCTTACCGGCGGGAACGGGAACGCGCAGATGTGGAAATTTTTTGACGGGAATTGAAACGGGCGGGAGTGGATAAATATGCTGGGAATGTTACATTTTTATTTTCGTTATTTAAAATTAAAAATTTTTTTGATAAAGCGGAACCGGAAATAAAGATAACAGGTTCGGGACTAATTTGAAGGAAACGTGCAGAAGTGACAATTTTTCTATGGAAATGGGAGTGAACGGGAGCGATGGGTATAAAACAGGTTCACCGGGAACGGGACTAATTTGAAGGAAACGGACAGAAGTGACAATTTTCTATGGAAATGGGAGCGATGGGTATAAAACGGGTTCTACCGGGAACGGGACTAATTTGAAGGAAACGGGCAGAAGTGGCAATTTTTCGACGGGAATGGGAGTGAACGGGAGCGATGGGTATAATCGTGAGTGGGCGGGAACGGGTTAAGAAAATCACTCCCGTGAGTATCTCTATTACTGACTGAAGATTCATGTAGAATAATTTACTTAGTTACACTCAATTTATTAAATATAAGGTTTTATTATAATTGAATTTATGGAGGTGTAAATATAAATTAGGTCAGTTATTTAAATCAGATGCATAGCAATAAACATTTTATTATCTACTCATCTTAAAATTTTGGAGAATAATGTAAATGATTTTTTTTTTTATACTTGGTACTTGAACTTATGTTTAAAATTATTTGATGAAGAATATTTTTGGGTACACTTTGTAATCTTAATTATTTTTTGACCGTTGGCCCAGAATTTTTTGAATCGTTGGGTCAACGGTCAAAAAATAATTAAGGTTTAAAATTACTTCTTTTCGTAATAATCCCTTATTTGGGTATAGAAAATACTATCTATTGTAGGACATGTGATTAACAGTTTTAAAATAAGATGGATTTTCGAAATACGAATGTCATACACATAAGCCAATAAAAATAAAAGAGATTTGCATAAAGGTGATAAAAGTAAGCAATGGATTTTTGTAGTTATAAAATTTAAGTATACGCCCAGTTAATGATTTATTTATGTATTACCTTACACCGAGAGTATTGCAATAAAACCTTAGGTATAAAATTTTTTTCATAACCTTATTGTAGGAATCCATAATTAAATCAAAATCAAATCGCTGAAACGGCTGGACCGATTTTGATAAAATTTTATATACACACTCTTTATACACTGAATTAATATATGGGCTAAATTTTATCCCGGTTGTAAGTTCCTCAGGGATACAAAATTTTTCAAACACGCCCCACAAAAGTAAACTTAATTCGATGAAATCTGATACACAGGCACTATTTATCCTGAGTTAACACATAAGATAATCTTATCCCGATTAAAGGTTCCTGTGGGATGACTGAACCGAATTTGATAAAATTTAATATACAGATACTATTTACTATGAACACATATAGTAATAATTTTTAAATAGTTTTAGTCGGGATAGTTTTATCCCGATTGAAGGTTCCCGGGAGAAGAAGGGGGATACAAAACGGGGGAGGGGATCGAATTCAATGCGGGCGAAGCCGCGGGTCAAAGCTAGTTCAAAAATAAAACACAAAAGCTATTGGCGAATAAGCAGGGGTAGGAATGCCTCGTACGAACTGTGTTGGCTTTTTCCTGACTGCTATCGACATAAAATTGAAATTTAATGAAATTCAGCCCTTAAAAACTTAACCCTTTTTTTAAAGCCCCGATCAGCCGGACACAATCAGTTTTGAAAACACCAAAATGACAATTCGCCAGTACCCTTTCAACTCCATTTAGATATCGTGAAAATACCGAAGATGTAGCGAAAAATTCGACTTCCGTGATGGAACCCCGCTGCTCACTGCGTTTTTTTTTATATTCATATTTTATGTTACCTGTAAACCGTTTCACCTGAGTTCACTCATTTTACTTTCATTTAACAAGTTATTAATTATCGTTATTATCCTTCAGTTGTGTTAAATCAACTACAAGTTAATAGTATTCATTATTATTTTATAATATTTATAAAAGAAAGAACTAACAATGAATAATACTCACGAATTATTATCTACGGAAAATCCTGTATTTTGTGCTTATGTAACTTATAGTTCTATTTTAATACTAAAAGTACTTGCAATGGTATTGTTGATTGTAAGATACAGATTTCAAAAAAGGGTGATTATCGACATTATATACTATATAATACAACTACTAGAGAAATATTTAAAAAAAAAATTGGCATCTTTCAGATATTTATTAGTCCAGAAGATACCAAAATTCTTAAAGGCGGAAAAGTCGTTACAGATGATCCGGACATAGAAAGATGCCGCAGGTACGCATATTAGTACATTCGTGTGTCTTATCATTTAGAAAATGACAGAAGTATCGTTTGTCCAAAAACTGTCGAGTTAAATCCAAAATGTAGATGAATACGGGAGATACAAGAAAAAAAAAATAGAGAGAAAATTAAGGACTGAACAGACCAGTGTGGTCGTCCGAATCATTGCGCGCAAAAGTTATAAAACCATAAATTATTTCTTATATTGTATACTTGATATAAGAGGAAAATCCGAAAAACTGACCAAAATATAAATTTTCTTTGTTCAAAACCAATATATTGTCTTTTACTGTTCAGAAATTATAACCACTTGGGTTTGGGCATAATTCAAATAATACAATAAAATTATATTTAAATTACGTGCAATGATTCGGGCGACCGCACTAATCTGATCGGTTCTTTGTCCTTCATCTAAAATAAATTCGAAATTTCTTTCCTTTTCTACAAAAAAAAATACATATTTTTCAGTTTTTTTGTCAGTATCTTAAAGGACTCGTAAATGAGCAATATATTTTACAGCAATGTGTGGCCGGCAACAATGGCCGAAAAATACTTAGTACGTTAATGACACGAAGCGGTTGCAAGCATCTTGCAGTAGCTTAGCACTTGGTGGCTGTTGATGACGTTTTAAAACATCTTATTGATAATACAGTTTATTAGAAAATTTCTAAATAGTTATCAAATCTTTTTATGTTTCATCATTAAAATTGGACATATTTAATAATAATGCATAGAACTATTTAACATTTGACACAAATTTTAAATACAGTCAAGTACTGTATTGTGAGGTTTTGAGCGTTTTGAGTTATGTATTTTCGATGAAACTTTTTTTATGCGGTCCCGATCCACCGCATAAAAAAGTTTTTTTTACAATCTGGACCGAACTAATCTGTTTATAGCTATTTATGATATTTTTGAATATATTTTTTGTGTGATTTTTTTTATGCGGTCCCTATCCACCGTATAAAAAAAGATCAATTGTATACGCTTTTGAATTACCACTATTTCATTACAAAACAGCTCAATTTGAACACCCTCCTTTCCTATATTGTTCTATTTTTTTCTTTTAATTAAATATTTTGTTTTATGTTTCAGGGCTCATTTAAATGACATCGAAAATATTACATTTTTTCTTATTGCTGGATTATTTTATACATTAACAAATCCAAATGAATTTGTTGCAATAAACCTGTTCCGTATATATACGGCATCACGACTTCTACATACATTTGTTTATGCTATCATTGTGATACCGCAACCGGCCCGGGCCATATTATTTGCGATAGCAGATTTCATAACTGTGTATATGACATTTGCGGCAATAGTTGCATTTTTTAAGCTTTAGTCAATTGGCTTTTTTGTATCATAAATAAACATAAATTTTTATTAAATTAAAAAGTTTTACCTTTTACCTATATTCAATTAATAAATAATCCTTTCCAATATGGAAACGCGTGTCAGATATAAAAAAATCTAGAAGTAGATATATTAGAAATTTTATATAATTAATAAAGAAAACACTACTTTGCAAAAAATATCACTTTTATTATATTTTATACATTTTGTGACGTGTTTCAATCAATATGAGCATTATCAAATAAGTTGTTTGTTAATGATTATATTGATCGAAAATTTATGAAATAAAAATGATATTTTTGCAAGTAAATGTTTTATTATTTATTAAAATAGTAAATATATGAAATATCATAAAAGAACGCAGGAAGCCATTATATAATAGAAATTTTGGGTAAATTCGTATCGGCGTAAGCGGAAACGGCGTGCGCTCAAGTGTAAGCAATATGTGTTTGAAAACAAGCACATTTGGCTTGCTATTGATATGTATGTATATTCCTGTCTCACTTTCCATGTTCTAGTGAGAAGGGTGAGAAGCATACATAGTTTATAGTCAACTATTAGAGTTGGCTGTATGCCTGTATACTTCTCACCCTTCTTACTAGAACATGGAAAGTGAGACAGTAATATACATACATATCAATGGCAAGCCAAATGTGCTTGTTTTCAAACATATATTGCTTAAACTTGAGCGCACGCCGCTTCCGCTTACGCCGATACGAATTTACCCAAAATTTCTATACTATATTAAGAACATATATTGCTTAAATTGCCGCTTCCGCTTACGCCGATACGAATAGGTCCTTTATTATTTAAAAAAAAAAAAAAAAAAAAAAAAAAAAAGGTATCGGTACTTAATGCCATTAGGACAAATTGTCACATTTTTTTAAAAAAAAATGTTTTTTTTTCTTTATAAATGATGATTTTCTTTAAGCTTATAAGTTATAGATAACTAACTAAACTAAAAATTATAACTAACTGGAAACATCAACTCTCCTTTGATTTGAATTAGAAATTTTATTGACTATTGAGCATACTTTATTACATTATGAGGGTAAGGATAATAATTAATATTACACGAGTAATAGTGGGAACAAATCTTCCTATTTTTAAATAAAATATTATTCAAATGATTTCCTATAAAATTATGATGAAATTTGAGTGGATTAAACATTTTTTTTTTTATAAAGTGTCGGTTCATAGGATCATAAATGTTCTAAATTTTTTATATAGGTATCAAAAATTTATAAAATCGTTTTTGGATCAATCAAAATTAAAAACTTAAAGCCTAAAAAAGGTAAAACAAACAGAAAATATATTTAAGAAAACAACAAGAATAGATATTTAAGAATATTCCAGTTTCTGAAACCAGTCAAATTAAATTACAATCATTATTGTAGTGGTGGTAGTGGCATTGATTTTCACTCAAATGCCTCAAATGTGTGAAAATAAATATATATTACTCTTTCAATCTTTTTAATATCAACTGCTGTTGTTATTTTCCACCACTATAGTTTCCTAGTTTTTAATTTTTAGCTGAAATAGAATTATTCGTGTCTTACTAAATATATTCTAGTTATTATCAACCTTGTACTTTAGAATATGTATGAATGTTTATTACAAATAAAATAAGGTAAACTCACCATAAAATCTTAAAATGTTTAAAAAAAATTGCATTCAATACTCGTATACACCGATCAATTTAAACATGCAAGGGTACAAAAATTAGGGGAGAACTGAAAATTGGTATGAATGTTCGGAACACCATTATAAATAAGTGTTGAAAAGTCCTCATCGATCCTGTACGTGGAAAAAATTTTATTCAAGGTCAAAGGTGTCAAAAATGGGTTTTTCGCGTTTTTCAGCAAAACGGTAAGTTTTATCATAAAATTAGCTCGGACAAAAATTGTAGATCATATAATTAACTATAAAAAATGTCTGAATATTTTTTTCCTAAGAAGCACCGTTTCTGACATGAGATATAACTATTACAAAAGTTGTAATCTTCATAGTATGCACACGTTTCCACGCCACCTGTGAGGTAGTGTACTTAGCGGGTTTGTTTAAAGGCTTTCCCCGGTAAGCCTATTCCACGGTCTATGGTGATCCTGTTTAATTGAAAACTATTGAATAATAAAAAATATCAGTATTGGGAATGATGAAAGCGGTATAGATATAAAAAAGTGAGGGAAATTATTCGTCAGATTCATAATCGTCTAAAATTTCAGCTTCCTCTTCTTCGTGTTCTTCCCCTTCTTGTTCTTGTTCTTCTTCTTCTTCTTGTTCTTCTTGTTGCGTGCAAATAAATTGCCTCAATAGCGATGCATCACATATGTCTCCTCGTTGGTATCATACGAATCCTCTTCTGTAGATGATTCAACATTAGAGCACGACTGGCCCTGACAACTAGTACATGCAAGAGAACAAAACAATCCGACTTTTTTGCAGCCACATTTTGCACTACATCCGTTTTTACAATTACAAAAAATTGTGTTGGGAGTTTTTCCGGCGGAGGTGCGAGATTTTTATAATAGTTATATCTCAGAAACGGTGGCTTTTAGGAAAAAAGGTGTTGAGACATTTTTTATAGATAACTATGTGATCTACAATTTTTGACTGACCTAATTTTATGATAATACTTACCGTTTTGCTGAAAAACGCAAAAATCCCATTTTTGACACCTTTGACTTTTAATAAAATTTTTTCCAAGTACAGAACCGATGAGGACTTTTCAAGTCTTCAACACTTATTTATAATGGTGTTCCGAACATTCATACCAATTTTTAGCTCTCCCCTAATTTTTGTATCTTTACTACTATTTTTAGGGCTAAATTGATCGGATTAGTAGAAAATTGACAAAAATGAGCAATAATTTTAAATAATTAGCCATTTAAAAATATATAAATATATATACATGAATACAATTGTATATATATATATATATATATATATATATATATATATATATTTATATATTTATATATGTTATATATATATATATATATATATATATATATATATATATATATATATTATATATATATATATTATATATATATATATATATATATATATATATATATATATATATTATATATATATATATATATATATATATATATATATATATATATATATATATATATATATATATATATATATATATATATAGGGTGTCAGAGATATAAGTGACCATCTTTTGAGGGGTGACTCTCATAGCACCCTGTAGACACTAAAACCGCAGGAATTTTTTCGAAATTAACAGTCGCCTCACCCCTCAAAAGGATAGGAATTATTTCCCTTACACCCTGTATATATATACACATATATACACACACATACATATATATATATGTATGTGTGATATATATATATATATATAACTAGTTGCAGAGTTTTTGAGGTATCAAAGTCCAACAAAAAGGAAAGATGTATTTTTAGTAAGAGATATACATATTTTATTATATTAAGAAGATAAAATACTTTTGCAATAAAGATGGATATAGAGTAATTATGTCTAAACTCCCCCTATTAGTTGTTATATCTCTCACTCAGGTAATATTGAACGATAAATACAATGTATAAAAATACACTACGTTGTAAAAAAAAGTAATCGATTTTGAAATAGTTTGCTTATTTATATAGTAATGCAATGATGTACCTACTTAAATAAGTAATTTTAAATTAAATAAATTTCCTATGAATGTTTTTCAATATGGGAACAATTTTTTCCGTCGTAAAAATATTTTGTATAATATTATTAAGTACTCCCTTATCGAAGCTGTCCAGATCTGTTTTATGTTTTACATGTTTTTTTCTTTCTTTTTCAGCAAAAATAGCTTCCGATCCATCATTTTTTTTTTTTGCTTCACTAGCTATTCTAATTAAAGTTGCCAGCGATATACCCATAGCTGCAGTAACACGATTTTTAACTTGAGTTAATGGGATTTTCACACCATCACTTTCACTTTTCATAAACACTAACACATTTAAAATGATAAATGTGTTATTTGCTTGTGGACTTAACATTTTATTTTTAATACTCGTATTCATTTCCATATTTAAATTAATTAAATATCAATAGATAAAAACCCGATTAAAATAGAGGGTATAAAAAAGTATAATAATAATCAAGAATACGATAAGTTAAAAAAAATTGTTAAAATATCGAAAATTATGCAGGTTTTATGACTGTATCAGGTAGTTCAATAAAATTGAATACATTTCAATTAATTAACCACTGAAAAGTACAGACTTTAAAAGAGAAAATTGTAGACCGTTTTATTATTTGCAATATTTAGTAAATTGTTCAGAAAGTATAAAATATTAAAAATTAAACGTTTCTAAACTACAAGAAATATGTAATATAATTAAAACTAGAAATACCTATGATAAAAAATTTAATGTTTCAAAACGACTTAACGCTACCAATTTTAAAATATTAAATACTAACAGGAAAAATTTTTATGAAAAATAGCCTTACATAGTAATAATAACATATTTTGGTATTTATAAATACGATTTTTTTAATGGTGTAGACCCTTACTTTTATTTATTTAACTGAGTACTGTAGTAAAACTGGAAGTGGACTTTAGTCGCTCAGAAACTTTGCAACTACCTATATATATATATATATATATATATATATATATATATATATATAGGGTGTAAAGGAAATAACTCTTATCCTATATATAGTTGTAATGAATAATCTAACGGTTGGCAGCACTGGGGTTGATGGCGCCTAGTGTAGTCAACTTTGACAGGGAAAAAGGCAGCATTTCTGTACGTTCTGTGACACTTTGTATATTATGTACTTTGCCAGTGAAGAATAAAAAACTATTATTCAAAAACAGTATATTTTTATTTGATATGATCATAACAAAACATATACATATATATATATATATATATATATATATATATATATATATATATATATATATATATATATATATATATATATATATATATATATATATATATATATATATATATATATATAACAACAGTAGTGGAAAGCACAACTTCTTTGATACAATTTTATTTTAATTTTTTACTCCAAGTCCCGATACGTCCTGGAAATCATATGTCCTGGAATAAGTGTTTGAATAAATCTCTTGATTTAACTCTTAGTACCGTAGAATGGAATGAACGTAACAATTTTTCACTTTATAATCGATTTTCATACTTTTTTATCTACAGCATTGGTTAGTCCTGGTACGACATTTTTTTCAGTTGTTACCATTCAGGTTCTCCCGATCCTATTGACCTGATAGGCGTTTCTATTCGTACTGCTTGTGTTCTCAGTGATTCCCAATTTAAATCCTATCCACCCCAATTGATAATTTGGACAAAAAGGTATATAGAAAGGTATATCTGTAAAAAATTAGAATTATTTTACATATTTTGAATAAATAAAGATAAATGGATGGTAAATTTTAAATTTACCATCCTTTTTTGAACATACCTTAAATAAATTAGGAAATAACTTTTGAGAACCTATTTTTTGCGCTATTTGACTAGTGACTTTTTACATTTAACTTTTTTAATAATTTTACCAGTTTAAACATTAATTAAATTTACTTTATATTATTTATTAATTGTAACTCATGAGTTCATGACGAACTCAAATACAACCGTCTTCAAATTATAAACTAGCAATTACTATCAGATGGCTGATGGACGTAAGAATAGTCGATTGAAACGATTCTCAAAATTATTGGTTTTGTTCCCAGTCACCCCCAAATTCCCTATATTTTTATAAAATGTTTTTTACGTACTTGGTCCTAATGTATTACTACATGCCATTAGATGCCATAATTATGCACTAGTATTACATAAACATGCATATAATTATAGAAATAAATCTGATACGTACCTATACTATTATCCGGTTTTTCTCGTTTCATTTTTTATAAAAGTATGCATTTTTATTGTGTGAATTTCACAATAAACTGTTGCTATTAAATAGAATTCGAAACTAACAATTTAAAGAAAAACGATAACAATGAATGTTACTCAAGCAGAACTTATATCCGTGGAAAATCCTGTATTTTGTGCTTATTTAACTTATAGCTCTATTTTAATATTAAAAGTGCTTGGAATGGTATTGTTAATTGGGCGATATCGATTTCAAAAGAGGGTAAATATAGTAAAAACTATATATTATGTGTATTATATGTATATACAGTAAATTCAATTGAGCATCGAATGTATAAGAATTTTTTAAAAAGTAAAAGTTACAGAGACTCGGTTAAATTAAATAAATTACTTCTATGAACTAGAAGAATAAAATGGTCCAAAAAAATCCAAGTAGGTCAAGAGTTACAATAAAATCCGAAAATTTTCAATATATTTTCCTCTTTTCCGTATTTTGTATTTATTTATTATTATTTTATTCTTTTGTTTTGTTTACAATAACGTTTTCTATTGTAATAATCTTAGTCCTAGATTTTAAATATTTTGTCTATAACTCCTGAGCTCCATAAAATCAAAATTTAAAAATATTTTGCACTTCTAGTCATTTAGTGCAGTGGTTCCCAATCTTTTAGACTTAAAAAGAGACCACTTAGGAATATTAAATATAATCCAAGCACCATCTGTTAAATAAATCAATTAGATATATTATGTACAAATAAAGAAATTAGTAAAATGAAAACGCAAATTTATAATTTTAGGTACTGTACCGTAGATCACCGGTAGTTCGTGGACCAAACTTTTGGAAAGATTGATTTAGTGTATGCGATTTTATCATATCATTTAATTAACGAATTTTTATCTTAATTCTCAGTTACTCCTAGCCTTTGTGGTCTAATGATGAAGTGAGACTTCCTAATAGCGGAGCTAAAGATTAACTATTTCAAATAAAAAATAATAACGAATTTGTTTTTATTAGCATTTTAATTTTTTAATATTTGAATTTTCAAGTTCAAAATTATAACTACAAAACATTATTTTTCGTTATTCAAAATTATATCTTTATAAAACAACTAGCTGCGACCCGCGGCTTCACTCGCATAAAATTATCTGAATTACAGGTAAAATTTATAGGTCAATTTAATCATATATTTCAAAATTCTGTACAAAATCAGTTATTTATAGAATTTGACCCTTCTCGCCCAATGACTCTTAAAATAACTATCTTTATATTTTATTAGTAGGCTAATTTCCCCACCATAAGAACTTAGTATAGGTACCTATACCAGCAGTTTTGAAATTGTTTCTATTTAGACCTCTCAAGGCACCAAGGTCCCGGAAAATTATTTTAACGTCACTGTCATCTTTCACAGAGATCTCAACAGTAATTGAGTAAAAATTGTCAAATTTCTTCAGCTTTTTAATTTGCACCTTATTTGGTGTAACTGACGGACAATGTGACCACACGTCCATTTAAAGATATTCTTAAATTTTGTACAAAGTCAGTTCCTTATGTGCTTATGTGCTTCGCTCACTCAACGACTCTAAAGTATTATTCATATTTTCATATTTTCAAGTCAGATTCATATTTTTACAGCATATCTAATTTTCATAAAATTTTATCAAAATCAGTCAAGTTGTTTAATTAGAATATAGAGTTGTTTAATTCGATAGCGCTGGAGGATTCATTCCAACTTCATCTTAATTTCAAATCAGATATTCTGAAGTTCTTCGCTATATTCGTATTTCAACAGCATGTCTAATTTTCATACCTTGAGATCCTATTGTAGATAGTTAGATATTCATACTGACAACTTTAAGAGCACTGTAATTTGTGAGACATTTTGAGATACCAGAGCTCTGGAGAATATTTCTAAATTCACATTAATTTATTTCGGAATTTCAATAATATTTGAGAAAAATTTGGATAAGATCCGTCTAATCGTTTATTTGAAGGGTTTTTTGGGGCCACAAAAGCCTACGGGGGAATTTTAGCCTCATGTCCATTTTTTTCAGAATCTCAGTACTATTCGTCGTTTACTTTAGGCTTTTTTGGGGGTTCTCAGGTCTGCAGGATAACTTTAACTTTGATCTTTTTTTTTAGGCCCGATTTACATTAACGCTCTGCTCTCACTTCGATATCACTACGCTCCCGATTCGATATAATCTTGTTATGTTCACATTACAGTGCTGATATCATGCTGGTACCTATTCGTTCTCTATTCACATTATAATGTCACTCTGGGTACGCTCCCAGGTCGGTCTCAGTTCGATACAAATATCCTTTCATAACAACTGAATGCAAGCGGAGTGGAGTAAAATCAAAAAAGTGTTTACACTATAGGTACAAGCCATAACAAGTCTGATATCGCTCCGATAAAATATTACCTGAGTGGTATTGATATTGGAATGACATTGGAGCGAGAGCCAACCGTGACTGATATCGGACCGATATCAGAGCGATGATGTGAATACACTCAGTTTATTGTGTAAGAATATTTTATCGAACCTGGAGCGGAGTGATATCGAAGTGAGAGCAGTGCGTTAATGTAAATCGGGCCTTATTCTTATACCAATTTTACCTATAGTTTTGTTTTATTATTTTTTTATATCTGCTACCGTTTCTTAGCGAGCGCCTACGACCCAATAGGGATCTACATGCTAGATTTCATGTTTGTAGGTATTATAGTTCTGGAGATTTTGGATATATACCATGTGAGTTTTTTGAGAGTTGCCATTTCTATTACAAGCAAATTTTTATGATAGAAATGGTACTGGAAAAGGTTCTTTTCTTTGATGTAATGGAAATGTAACCAAGAAAAACACTATCGGTTGAAGTAGCCTCAAGTACATATGCATATTTTTACCGCCTAACTGATAAATTAAAGAAAAATTAAAAAATTAAACTTGGGTAAAAAAAAATTTTTTGCTCATTTGTGTTGTTAATTAATGCATTAGATCAGTTTTATCGAAAAATTAATATATAGTCCCATTTAAAAATCTATAAGTTTGTATCATAGTTCGAAAACCATAAGAGCTATAAAGCTCCTGACTATAGCAATCGGTTGCCCCCGTCGATATCTACAATTCTTATTTGAACAATTTTTCGATTAAATCAACGGTTTGGCTGTAATAAAAATGGCAATTCTCGAAAAACACACAGTATATATAAACATACTGCCTACATACTCTTTTTAACTTCCCATAGGAAGTTATTGTAATATCTCCACGTTTCAAGATCACTAGAATCCAAATGCATCGTTTTTAGCGTGATGTCTGTGTGTGCGTTCGTTAATCCGTTCGTTCGTTCGTGAATTTTTTTTCGTTTCGCATATCTCGGAACAAATGATAGTATCAACTTCATTAGATGCATAATTAAAAAATGAAGACCGGATAAAGTTTTCAACCAATTCGGATTAGCAGTTTGTTTTTTATAATAAAAAAATGAAATTAAAAACTTTTTGTAAAATAATTATCGTCTCGCATATCTCGAGAACAAATGATGATATCATTTGTTTAATGAGGGGTGGAGTCGCCCATGAGATACAGGGCGCGAAGAGGCAAAGCCCTTGTCGGGGGTTCGGGCGTACCCTGAAATAAAAAAAAAATTATTTATGTACAGTAATCTCTAGTCTTTAAGGACACTCAATGGGAAGTTGACAGTGTGGGTAGACCTGTCCCCCAAAATTTTTTCTGAAGTTTTTGAATTGGAACTTGTGTGTTACTCCTAATACTCTATTCTGATCATGAATTTTTCTTTATTCAGTTTATTCACCCACTACTAATTTTATTATTTTTATTTAAATAAATTACAAAATCGCGGGGCTCGAAACAGAAGTTCCGCTTGTTTGACCCTAAAGGCAGCTCCAAGTGGTCAGCGTAAGTGTAAAAAATTGTAGCTACTGGTGTGACCAGAGTGTGCCCGATATCGTTTAAGTCCATTAGTCGTTGAACTGCTCTCCCAAGACACACATCATATTGTTAGTATTGTTGATGAACCACTTGCAATAATGTAATACATATATAGCATATATACGTACGCATGCGTATACCACTCAATAGCCCACCCGCTTCACATAGAATGTGACGTGTGACGTACCTCATACTAATATATTCGCATATTCGTGTCCATACATCATGTGTTTTGATTGTATGTGTGCTGTGCAACGTCACTCACTGGCGACAAGTGGAACAGAGTGATTTAGTCATTAGTTTGGTCCCTTGGGCAGCTCTGTTAATCCTTATCTTTAAACATTAACGCGTCTATAGCTAATGTTATAAAACTTTTTTTAAAAAACCGACTTCAAAAAGTAATAAATAATTAATAGCACGTATTTTGAAGTCAGGCGTAAAAGCGTGCTATAAAAAGATGCGATCGGATGTGCTTGCAAAATTAATGAATTCTCGTGGATCTACATCTTTATACTACGCTTTTACGCCTGACTTCAAAATACGTGCTATTAATTATTTATTACTTTTTGAAGTCGGTTTTTTAAAAAAAGTTTTATTTCATAACTTTTAGTGACAATGCTTACCAACCCACCCTATTGCAATACAGTAGACTCTCGTTAATTCAAACCTGCGATAATTCGAAACTCTCTGTAATTCAAAGGTATCACGAGTTCCCTACAAAATCTCTTTATATTTCGAACTAAAACAATACATTTTTATACACTTGGTAATTCGAACGAAAAAATCATTGCTACGTAAAAAACGACACGTTAATTCCAACTCATCGGCGTCAAACACTCGACAATTCAAAGTTGCATAGAGAAAGAGACAGAAAGATTGTAAGTACATTTTGAGACAAGTTCAAGTCCATTCATCGCAAATGCTTAAGAAATTAAAATTGTTACCTGCGATAATTCGAACTTCTCTATAATTCGTAATATTTTAAGAGTCCCTCGAGTTTCGAATTAACGAGAGTCGACTGTATTTTATTTGGTTTTTAAATTTTTTTCTTAAATTACAAATTTCATACGTTTAGGTAGAATAGCTTCCAAAATACCAGTGTCCAAAAATTATAATTTTGGCCACGCATTGACTTTGCTTAGAAAATTTGGAACATACCTAGTGTTTAAAGTAGTAAATTACTAGGAAAATGAAAAATCGATGAAAATCAACCAATTTTTCAGGTCATCAAAGAATTTTTTTAAACTAGATAGTTACTGACAGAAAATTAATTTTAGGATAATTGGATCAACACAATAAAAAAATATGTTCCTATTGTTTTTAAAGTAAATAAAGTAAATAATTTTACATAGGAGGGGTTCAGTGGAAAAGTGGTACAAGTGTATATTGCTGATACTGAGTTATTGAATTTGACATATTATGGAATGATAGTTATCATTCCATAATATGCTAAATTCAATAACTCAGTATCAGCAATATACACTTGTACCACTTTTCCACTGAGCCCCTCATAAATGTACAAGTGTATATTGCTGATACTGAGTTATTGAATTTAGCATATTATGGAATGATAATTATCATTCCATAATACGTTAAATTCAATAACTCACAAGTAAACGTCCCGAAGCCGGACCTATCGATTTTGATGAAACTTAGATATGTTGTAGAACACTAAAAAATAAGCGACACGTATTTTTCTTATTCTCGTGTTCTACAACATATCTAAGTTTCATCAAAATCGATAGGTCCGGCCTCGGGACGTTTACTTGTCAGTATCAGCAATATACACTTGTACCAGTTTTCCACTGAGCCCCTCATACATACAAATTTTAAAATTGCTATAATTATTCATATTATTGAAAATGGTTAAAAAATTACTCAACCAATGTTAATAAAATTTTTATGGGACTACCTGGAGAGCTTTATCTACTAATCAAAAATCAAAAGAAGAATGGTGTAAATTGGCCCAGAAATATGGGAGAAATCGGTGCACATACATAAAAAAAAAACATACGGGTTGAATTGAGAACCTCCTCGTTTTTGAAGTCGGTTAAAAATACCCATTTGGCTTGTACTTATGCATTCTATGCTAATATTAAATTGTATGTACGGGGAGTACTAATATGTAATTATAATTATTAATCCAAAATTAAAATTTAATACTTTCTAGATATTTATTAGTCCAGAAGACACAAAAATTATTCCGGGATCGAAAGTTGCTTTAGATGATCCTGATATAGAACGTTGTCGTAGGTAAGTAATCATAATAACTTACTTTTAAATCTCAAATGACGAAAATATTTATTTAATCTGAGGTTTAAACTTTGCAGTATTGCGTAGTTTAAATTACATTAAGGTAAAAACGAATAAAATAAAATCGAGCTTTATAGCCTAAGTAACAGAGGCAAAAAGAATTAGAGCAATTTTCTGCTACTTCAATTATTAACCGAACTTTTCCAAATAAGGGTCTCACCTAAGAGCGAACTGATTTAACTACAATTATTTTTTAGGCACTGGACTAGTCGCACCACTCTCTATATGTATGTGGTCACATATAAGGCTATGCAGGCCACGTCGAGAGGGTGGGTAGCCGGAGCTGTAGCTCCGAGGCCCGAGTTAGAATAGAGAGCCCTTAGTGGTCAGTAGAGGCTCGTAAAAAAGTAAAAACTTTTTTTTGCTTGTCGGAAAAGCTTTTAATCCCAGGAAAATATTTTATTTCTGTAGAAAAATTTCCAAAAAAAAAAAAAAATAATAATAACAGCTCTCAGTAGTGATACGATACAAGTATACTATACAAAGTATATTTATTAACTTGACGTCATAATTTCAAACACCACGCAGACACTTATATCATGAATAGGTAAACACAGTGTATACCTAATTTTATACATATATTTTACAATTAGTGTAAACAATTGCTGCGGTTGCTGTAATTTAGTGTCAGACCAAGATACATCAATCTGACGCTATTTGCCAGTATAATATACTAATCAATCAAATGATCTTGGTATCAGACAATAAATATTAAATGTAAACGTACCTCAGTTAATTTATTCGTTAGTTTTTTCAAACTTCGTCAACTTTTAATTTAGCCGCAAGTGTCAAAGTGGATAATACTTTTTTAAACTTTAAATGATTAAGACGAGTTAACTCATCCTACAATATGGTGGCTCAAAATGCTGTGATATGTATATATTCACTGGCACAGGTGCCGCCATCTGTGACAGATTTCCGAAATACGATATAATAGGGTACTTGACTGAAGTTACAAAAATATTCTAAAAGCATTGTTTTTCCGTATCAGTTAAGTAATTTTTTTTATTTTCGACAGATTTTGTAAAAAATCATCAAAAAAATAACCCTACAATTTTAAATGAGAAAAAGGCGGGAAAAACACCTCACTATAGTGACGTCACATTTTGAAGCAATTAAACGTCAATGTCAATATTTATAACCTCAAAACTTTGATTATATTCATAAAAAGTCGAAGTAAAAGCAAATATTTATTCTGGTCGATTATTATTATTAGTATATGTATATAAGCTAATAGAAATATTCAAAAGAAAACACAATTTCACCTCATCGATGAAAATGATCAAAATCGACATATCTAGCTACAAAATGTTACGTCATTTTCAAGAAATGGCGCGTTTTCACTAATTTGAATATTTGTTGAAAAATGGCGATTTTCAAAATAAAATTTCTAAATAGTTATCAAATTTTGTTATGTTTCATCATTAAAATTGGACATATGTAATGATAATGCATATAATTATTTAACATTTGACACAAATTTTAAATACAGTCAAGTACCGTATTCTAGATAATGTTCAATTTTATCAACATAGTTTAATATATAATTTTACCTTTGATTTTTTTCTTTTTCTTTTTTTGTAACGTTATGTATTGTACTTATCATTGGCAGTGAAAAGTCCGGCATTTTGAGACAAAAAAAATTTTCCATATGGTTTGTTTAAAAGAGTTAATAAATTTTGAATTGCAGGGCTCATCTAAATGACATCGAAAACATTCCGTTCTTTCTGGTCGGTGGATTATTCTATACGTTAACAAATCCCAACGAATTCGTCGCTATAAATCTATTTCGTATTTTTACTGCATCACGAGTTCTACATACATTTGTTTATGCTATTGTTGTAATACCGCAACCGGCGCGGGTTATATTTTTTGCGATTGCAGATTTTATAAATGTATACATGGCATTTAGTACAATAGTTACATTTTTCAAACTTTAAAATTTAATGCATTTTGTATTTGTTATGTATTTTTATTAAATATAACATTTATGTACCTATAGAAAAATGATGTAATATACAATAATTTATTTAACAAGATTTATCCCTCTTCCTATAACTAAATTATACATACAAGATGGCGCACTGGAGAACTAGCGAAGCATAGTTTACCTCATATATGTACTACTACTATATAGCTAATCGTATAAAGAAATAGGCGAAAATACTACAGTACCGACGATCTGTTTGTTTCACTTCAGCAGTAGGTACATAGTACCTTATGCGCATATGTAAGATTTAAATTATTAAATATGTGGATATTGATTGGATACATGCAATTTGACAGAACCGTCGCACTTGCGTACAATAGGCTACGTCCCTCATTCTGTTTCACTCTTACCGTGGCCCTGCCACTTATAGGCATTAGCCATATAGAAGTATTACATATATGGTTTACCTACTCAAATTTTTGAATGTAAGTATACTCCATTTTTATCTAAAGAACCTAATTTTGTTGGGTGCATAAGGTAAGGGGATGAATACATATTATACAACCAAGCCCTAAACGTATGTGTAAAAAATTGTGGATAGCAGTGTGCCTGTGTGTGGTTAATACCGCTTAAGTTGATTAGTCACACAGCAACTGTAGCCGTGTGAAGATCGATAGTTTGTATTGTTATCAACCACTTCCCAACAATATAAGCGAATACATATATAATATATGCAGGAACGGTACGCATATAGTGTAGTCGGTGTAGTTCCCTCTTTCTATAGATAGAATGTGACGCATGACACACACACAAGCGCATATTACATATACATAGATACGAGATTTATGTAGTAACATGTTGTGCGTTTGAAGTGGGAGAAAAATTTTACGTCACTTTTCTGCCACAGTGATCTTGCTAGTATAGAGATACGTAGTTGGAATATGTAATATGTGTATACAACATATCGAGCAAGGGACCAAACTAATATATAATAGATAGTATTCCAACTGTAGCCGTCAGGTGACGTAAAATCCTCCCCATTTCGACAGGATTACAAATACTATCTTTTTTTCAGTGAAATATAATATCTTTGATAGCAAATTTGTATTGTCCACTGAATTCTTAAGCCTATTTTTATTATGAATATCATGAATGATTTTTTAATGGTTCAAATTTATCAAACCATTCATATTTATCGGCCTAAATTTTGAATATTGATTGTAGAAAAGCAACGAAAATATTTAAACCTAAGTAAAAATGAAAAGAATTTAAAGAATTTAAGTTTTATATAGTAAGTCTCATAGTACTTTTGTAATCCTTTAGTCCTTTACTTATTGTTGAACTAGCCTGGTTCCGCGTCCGTCAGGATATTGTGGACCTAAAAACGCAAAAAAATTAACTATCCAACTGATACTGAAATTTTTTTTATCGTTAGAAAGCTAAGCTATTTCAGTTATTTAAGTTATGTTAAATGATGTCTGCAAGTCCCTGATGGACCGCCATAAGTTATATAAGATTCGTAAGAGTCCTAAGGATTCAAAACGAGAAAAACAACTACACAAACTATTTCGAAAATTTTTCGTTCTTAGAAAACTAAAATACTTCAGATGAATATTATAATATATAGGGTATCTTTTATGAGATCTGCCAGAATCCTGGGGATCCAAAAGCACCAAAAATAAACTACCCAACCGATTTTAATTTTTTTTTTACTGTTAGCTAGGGTGTCTACACAATCAATGAAATAAGGAATAAGAAATAAGGAGTAAGAAGTATGCCATCTAGTGACGTTGAATGGAACTTTAACGTAACTGCGACAGGAGTATTTTTTGGCTCATCAAGTAAATCAGGGGTCGGCAACCTTTTTTGGATGGGAGGCCATTTAAAAAGAAATTATTTTTAAGCGAGTCGCACGGTTAGATATTTTGTAATGTAGTATGTAGCTTAAATATATTTTTTTATTTTAACAAATTTTCGAACCGAAAATTCAGCTATTAGCCATTGTTGTGACGTGATTTGAACCCAGAACTATAATAGAAATAATTTGTTTTGAAGTCCCTAGAAGTCAAGAATATATATATATATATATATATATATATATATATATATATATATATATATATATATATATATATATATATATTTAGGGTGGGCCATTTTAATCTATGCATCTAAATACCTCGCCAGAGGTGCCACCTATCAAAAAATGACCTTTACAAAAGTTGTTAGGTACGAAGGGGGACTTTAAATGGTGACCTTAAATTTGACCTTGACCTTCATTCTCAAGGTCATTTTGAGGTCAAGTCGTATTTTTCAAATGGAATGATCTATTTTTTATTTCGGATTCTGAAATAGCATGAAATTTCACGTCGAAAATGCTATAAACGAATAAAAGTCATTCTAAGGTCAAAATCCAGAAAAAAATGACACTATATATATATATATATATATATATATATATATATATATATATATATATATATATATATATATATGTATGTGTGTGTGTGTGTGTGTGTGTGTGTGTGTCCGCCTGATAACTGTCGGGCGAAACATCCTGTTGTTAGGATATTTGGTGAAAATGTTGGAAGTCCAAAAGACCAGACATGTCCGATGCTCGAAACGGTTTTTTAGAGATTTTTCGTGAAAAAAATAAGTTTTTTGCCAAAATTTTCCCAAGTTCAAAAGTTTTTGTGATATTTTCTTACACCGTTGGAAAGAGGAGAAAAAGTCACATAAAAAATATATTTGAACAATTGAAGCGTGGAAGTATCAAAGGCACTAAATGCCAAAAAATAGTTGTTATTTTTTTTTTTTAAATTAGTCTTAAAAACGTTCTATATGACATCGCCAATACCCCAACAAAAGTTAGAAGTGATATTTATCATATTTTTAGTTTTTAACTTAAATAAAAAATTGTATTAATGTATTATATCTAAGGAGATTTTATTCATTATTTGTGTAATAATTCAAAATATACGAATTGGTACTTAGTGCCTTTGGTACTTCCACGCTTCAGTTATTTTGTCAGTCAAGACAAGAACCATATCAGTTTGAACGGTAACAGAATTCAAGATTATGGGAGCATTCGAAACGCACCTAGCCAAAGTGTCTTGATCTTACTTTTAAGAACATTACACTTGTTTTGAAGTGTATCTGTCTTACTTTGGAGATATTTGTATATTCCTGTCTCACTTTCCATGTTCTTGAGAAAAGGGTGAAGGTATGTATACGATGTGATACGATGATTCTAGCATACATAGTTTATATGTAATCAAGTAATAGCGTTCGGTATACATCGTATCACATCGTATACATACCATCACCCTTCTTTCAAGAACATGGAAAGTGAGACAGGAATATACAAATATCTCAAAAGTAAGACAAAAGCACTTCAAAACAAGTGTAATGTTCTTAAAAGTAAGATGAAGACACTTTGGCTAGGTGCGTTTCGAATGCTCCCATAATATTATGATTTTTGAAATAAGTGAAAATATAACGGTATCACGTCTCATAACACATTTGAAGATTCGGGGTCCAGGAAGTGAATTCATAGGCAGGCATGGGAAATTTTTTATGTGCGTGACCCCCAAGAAACTTTTGGATCATCAAGAAATTAATGATTATCGATTTTTTTGTTCTTTTTTTTTTCTTTTTGCTCGTCAACTTTATTTGGAGGGAAAAACCAATTTTTTGAAAATTGAAAATATCGAAATTTTTTTAGCTTTAATTTCTAGTGTGAACCCCACCCCTCGAAAAAAAAAGTTTAGCTGCATACGCCAGTGGTGGAGACCAAGAGGCCCCTAGTACCCTTATGTAAATCCGGCTCTGAGTAAGACCATTTATAAGGAAATTAAAAACATAATTTTCAAAATTTTTTGTAATTAAGTATGTAACGTAAAAGACCCCATTATGGAACGGTATCTAATACTGGAACAGTTTTGACATTTAAATATTTATTTCTTTAAGGCCGCTATTACACTGTCATAGATATATGTCAAAGTTTTATTTAATCAAAGAAATATTATAGTGTAATAAGTCAACTTTTATGATATAAATTTCTGTAACCATAGTTAAAGATACTTCTTAATATTTGATCATAGATTTGATCAAAGATCTTTGACATATATCTATGACAATTTAATAGCGGCCTAACGCCTTTAGGACTAATGACGAGCTCAGCTCGTCATACTTTTAGAAAAAATTCAACTGAAGAGTGTGCATTGTCTTATATCGGTAACTGGAGGCTGTATAATAAAGAGCGGTCATATTGTAAATAAATTAAGCAAAACCTACCAAACTTGCAATTATACTTTTAGAGATATTAAATTTTTTATCTAAAATATTGAAATATACGGCGGTACTAAAAGAGTTAACTAAGTAAGGAAACATTAAATGCGAGGTGAATTTAAATTAAAAAACAATCATTCTATTAATAATAATTTTTGTTATCAGAGGTTCCTTTCAGAAATAACTTCATTAATTGGCGACGCAAAGATTTTCACTCGCGCCTCTGGTGGTAAAATTAGAACTAACATCAAGTAAAAATATACGTATACGATTAATGGGGGATATAAAATCTAGTAATCCGCGAATAATTTGTATAGTACATTTTTCTATCGACAATTAAACGTATACAAAAATGTTTACTTGATACAGCTTCTAATTTAAAAAACCAGGAGCGCTCGCGTAATCTTTGCGTCGCCAATATGTAAATGTCAAAACTGTTCCAGTTTTAGATACCGTTCCATAATGGGGGCTTTTACGTTAGTTACTAAAATAATCTTTATACGTCAGTTTATCTTATCTTTATAAATATGATAAATTTATCAAAATATGTATATTTATCATAATGTAGATAACGCTTATTAGTATTACATTTGATAATTATCATATTTAGTATGTATACATAATAATAATTAGGATTATTAGTATAACGAGTATAATTACTAAAAAAATTTATGTCAAACACTCGCACATGCTTCGCATACGTCGCATACTTTCGTATAAAACCGGTAAAGTGTAGAAAAACTATTCTTTACATTCTTTACGTTATACTCGTTACCCCCGTTACCTATACGTAATCCACGTAATCTACGTTACCTACATCATCTACGTTATTAAGAATGCCACGAGGTAACACATCAAAACCGGTAAACAAAGATTTTATGGATTTTACAATGGAAGATTTTATACGACCCGATCAAATCTCAAAATGTACCTGGCATAAAAATGCTAGTCCAGATGATAGTCCTCATACTAAAAGGCCTTTGTAAGTAAAAATTATTAATTATAAATTTTTATATTTAATAGGTATTTATAACCTATTTTTATATTATATACATATTTGTTATTTTACTTTAGGGCAAAACCACCAAAAGTTTTACCTGATATTCTCCATGCAATTGGACATACGCCACTTGTGAAATTGAATAAAATACCACAATCAGCAGGAATAAAATGTGAAATGTGTAAGTTTCTTTTACAATTCTATATTAACACGATTAACACCTTAACGGTCATTGACGTCATAAGACGTCTAAGTGTAAAGTTATTTAATTCATACACCACGTCGTACGACGTCAACAATTCCCTATAAAGTGTATTAGCTGTCAAAATAGTGTACCATAGTTAGTCATTTCGACGTCATTATATTTTTTTATACCATTTTTAAAAAATGTACTTGTGTGTGCACACGTTCGTGTAAACACGTTTTTCCTGCACGATATCTCGCGTATAAAAAATGATATCGACTTTGTCAATTGAAGCGTGAGACTTGTAGGACAAACAAGATTGATTGTGTGGATCTCAAGGACCACATTTGATCTTTAGTCACCGGCTTATATTTCATTACAGATTTTATAATTTATGAAGAGACAAAGAATACCATCCGTTACAATTTTTTGATTTAACTATTTAAATTTAAGGTTCGGCAAATGTATATGTATAGAATGTGTAGGTTCAAAAGATCTAATAAAACACGTTTTGACTGTAGTGACTAGAAGTAGCTTTACTTGAATTTTTTATGTCATTCTTTCTGAGGCAAAATACTTAAGGGGAGATTTACTCGAGTGTTCTTAAAAATTATGTATTTTTCTAGAATTTTTTTCTCAAGAACGGAAGTAAATATCAATTTCAAATTTTGTGCACATATTTATTAAATATTAAACTACACAAAAAAAATGTTTCAAGGAAAAAAAGTGTCCATTTTATAGATAGTGCAGTGTGACGATCCGAAAATCCAATGCCTTGTTGGTGGACATCCTAGCGCCGGTAATAAACCACCGAAATCCAAAAACAAAAAAGATTTATAAAATATATGAAGAGTACCGGCACCTCTACCTATAATATCAATAAATTGCTGAAAGAAAAAAAAATGGCGGATGTTTGAACTTTTGATTACGATTTTTGTCTTATTTTTCGCCCTTTAAAGTAAATTTAAAAATAAAAAAAATATTGAAAGTGTATCGCACTTAGGTAGAGGTGTCGAAGAATTGAATTATCTTTAAAATAAAAAATTTAAAAAAAGGATCCCTCGAATAGTTTTTGAGTTATCGTGTCCACCAGTTCCAAAAATGTCGTTCCGAGATATTATAAAATATACATATATAAAGAAACGTATTTTCAAAATTTTATATTTAATACTCATTATTGCGTGAACTACGGTTTTTGATTTTTTTTTTTATAGAAAGCTGGATTCGGTTATGTGCAAGAATCTTGTTTTTAAATTATTTTCAGTAAAATCACTTTGGGAACATATTCTACACATAATTTGCTATCAATTTCGGCAAAAAAAAAATCGATTTTTTTTATCAAATCTCAAGTAAACCTTCCCTTAAATTACTTTCAGCAAAGTCACTTTGGAAACATATTCTACACATAATTAGTTACCAATTTCTGCAAAAAAAAAAAATCGATTTTTTTTAACGACTCTCAAGTAAACCTCCCCTTAACTTCACTGTAACTGAACAAAAGTTCAAAACTGTTCAAAAAATTTTTACCGGTTCAAAAAACTTCTACTTTTAATAGTTAGCCTTTTCTAATACAAACCTACCTAATAAGTAAACATTTCGAATATTTCTGTTTCATTCCCAAATTCAAATCACTAAACATAATAATTGCGGAGAAAATTAATAATAAAACAAGGGGCAAATAAAAAGTGGTGTGTCTTATCATAGTACAGATTACAGTGACGTTACAAATTATTACAGAAGTACATAATATTCTCCACTGCCTATATAATATTTTTGGTTTTTAACGATATTACACTGTTTCTGCCTCAGCTATGAATCATAAAACCTAGAATTTAATATTTTAAAATTAACTTACTAATTTTTGGATCACTAGACTAATTATAAGAATGAAATAATATAGGGTTGGGCGGCGTAAAAAAAAGCCACTGCTCGAGCGGGGTAAAAAAAAGACATACTTATATTATTAAACTCAACAGTCTTAAATTCAAAAAATAAAAAATATTACAACAAAATACATTAGCATTTTAAGCTGTCTGGGCCAAAAAATTATTTTTTGGAACGGGCTTTATAACATAAAAAAATTTTCTCCCAAACCTCTGTTATTCATGAGAAAAAAACTTTCATTCCGCGACGATAAACTTTTTCAGTAAGTAAAAAATCTGATAAGGTAGACTGCTGTATTTTTTTCTTGTTATTCTACATGCTTTAGTAATATAAAGTACAAAGTTTTATTTAAATGGTCCGACTGCTTGTAATTTTTTTTTATATGTTAAAGAAAAAGAACAAAGTGGGGTAAAAAAAAGACAAAACAAGGGGTTGACATTTAGAAAAATTAAAAATTATTGACAAGGATTTTCATTTTAAAACTAAATGGCATGTTTATGTATATTTTATGGATTAAAAAAATACTGTTCCTTCAATAAAATAATTTTTTTATTAGTGAGCAGACGGTTTTCATGGATATCAATTTCAGCTCATTTAAAAATTTGTATTTTTGATCCACGAAAATTGATTTATGTTTTTATAATGTATAACTATGCTTTACTGCACACATTTAGTATTTTTAACTCATTCATAGATTATTCTGATTGATTTTTTTACTTTATGTAAAGTGGTGTAAAAAAAAGACAGCCTCAAATTAACATATTTGGTTTTTTAATGAGCTACAATAAATTTTGTATTAGTTGTACGTTTGTGAAATAAAAATTATTTTAATATTTAAAATCCAAAGAAATTTCCTGTGAGTCAAGCTTTTGCATCAGTTAACTTTTTCTGACTTTTGTTACTGCTTAATCTTAGCTAAAGTTTTTGGTAAAATACGTAAAATTTAAATATATCTATAAAAAATTTTGTAGTAGAGATAGAGTTGTGAAATAAAAAGTGTTGTACTGCTAATTACCCAAGCTGTCTATTTTTTACCCTTCCAATCATGTACTTGCAGTATCCTATTAGTTAGAGGCTTGGAGTAAGTTAGAGGACTGTCTTTTATTTACCCTCCATTGTCTTTTTTTTACCCCATTTGGCGGGTAAAAAAAAGACAAGGTTTTTATTTTTTTATAGATTTATGCCATTAGCTTGAATGAAAAAACAGGCAAAATCTTAAAATACAAACAATTTAACATCATACAGTATTTTTTTGTTTAAAAATTCAAATATGTATTTTCTACATGAAAAATGAAAAATGAAAAGATTTGATTTTGTTTTTTTTTTTTACTCCGCCCAACCCTAATAATATTAATACTTAATGGTCCGCGTTCCCAGCATCTGTGAATAGTCAGAACAACCGTAGATGCCGATCGCGATCAATGATCATACACGGGTGCGATCTTACTGCAAACAGGTATTGACTTGCGACAAACACACTCTCTGTGTATTGGTTTTTGTAAACATTTATAGAAGAATAACTATAATTTCGTATTATCATTTTTTTGTGTAATTGTATTGAAATGCGGATTGTATAGTGTTAACAATAAATGTAATAATTCTAATTACAGATGCAAAATGTGAGTTTTTAAATCCTGGTGGATCTGTGAAAGATCGTATTGGATATAGAATGGTTGAAGATTGTGAAGCGAAGGGTCTTATTAAGCCTGGGTACACACTGATTGAGCCTACGTCAGGAAATACTGGGATCGGAATTGCAATGGCAAGTGCTGTAAAAGGTATTATATCGTTTTATATTATAAAAATAAATTGTAGAGTTCGTTTCAATTGGGTTGACTACTATACTCGCATTTATACAAAATGCAAATGATTCATATAGTTGGAATGTAAAAATGAAATTTTGTCATTTATCAAAGTTATTATAATTTTTACTATCCTTTTTTAATATATTAGGTAGTAGATCTTGTAAGAGATAGCTATATTACAAGCTTATCTGCTGTGCTGTCTTACGTGCATTCCTATCGCATGAAATCATTTTCAATTGGTAAAAATATTTCTATACATATTACTGTTGAATTTACATAAGAAAAATGGTCAAGTTATTTGAAATTATTTCTAAATTGTTTTGTTGAAGAATATAAAATTATGATAATAAGTAATAACCCTTTGTAAGTCTTTTACTAGAAGGTAAAACAATTTTTACCTTTTGAATATGTATGATTCATAAAGACATAAATTTTATTGAAATTTATAGTTCAATATAGCAAATATTACCACATTAGCTATTTATCTGGTAAAGTTTTTATCTAATTTTTAGTGAATACAAAATATTAAGTGAGTGGCAAAAATCTTTTCAGTGTGTTAAATTCAGTTATGCAAAAAAAATCGATTTCTTAAAATTTTTAGACTATAATGCTGCCTTAAATACAATAATTAAATAGTGGCCAATTTTCATATTTTTTCAATGTGCGAAAAAAAGAGTTACTTAATGAATGAAGAACGTAAGGGGCCAAGCCTCCTAGTAACAAACTATGTTACAAATATATTTTTTTTAATTTAGAAATGATATGATGTAAATTTTATTTTAAAAATAAATATTTTGAGCAAAAAATAGCAATTTAGATAAGCGAAAATAACAAAAACATTAAAATAAAAAATTCTTATCTGTTTTTTTATATTTTTATTAATGAATATATCGATTTTTATTCATAAATATTATTTACAAGCACTTTTCAAAGGGCATTAATTGTTTTTAACCCTTATCTGCACGTCTTGATCGTACTATTCAAACTATAACATGAAGTAGTAGAATTTAGCTCAGTCAAATTTAATTTGCCAACATTATATTGGCGACACAAAGATTACGCGTGCGCCTCTGGTGGTAATACTAGAAGCAGTATCTAGTAAAAGATGTACGTGCACGCTCAGTTGGTATGTATAATATAAATTATGTGCAAGTTACTAGATGTTATATCGTCATTTAAACGTCTGTGTATATTTTTACTTGATACAGTTTCTGATTTTTCCAGCAGAGGCGTAAGTGAAAATCTTTGTGTCTCCAATAAAAAGATATGCATATAACAGCTATTTATGCAACAAATACATAATAAAGGTTTTTATGTACGACTGAATCATATAAAAACCTGTTTTACTACACTGTTAAGAGATACGAAAAGTAGTTCTTTATCGCACTAGTTGCATAATGAAAAGCAAAAAGCACTAGTGCCATAAAGAATTGTCTACTTAATATATTTTAATTTTACAGTAAACAAAAAACACACTAACTTGATTTGTATATCATATTTACAAATTTTTACATAATTAATTACACAGTTTGAATCAAAATATGGTGAAACTATCTCTATAGCATAGAGATCACTGTGGCAGAAAGATGACGTAAAATTTCTTTCCCACCCCAAACGCGCAACATGTTACTACATAAATCTGTATCTATGTACACGGGATCTACGTCTGTGTGTGTATGTCACATGTCACACTCAATCTGTGGCGGGTGTGGTGTGCCTAGTATACGTACATAATAATATGTAAGTATTTGAGGCGTACCTATACGTGTATTACATTGTTGGAAGTGGTTGATAAACAATGACCGTTTGCGATGTCTGCACCGCTACAACTAGTGCGCACGACTGAATCACCTAAGCTGTGACAGACCAACAAATGACTCCAAGCGATCTACACTTTTTTATTTTAGTTTACTTCTACTCTTCTGTGGTTTGAACTATTATTAATACTTATTGCAATTGTTTCTCGTCTCTTTTTTTAAATATTAATAATTTTTGTTGAAAAATTTTTTTAAAATGTCTCTAATATTTTATTAGCTTCAGATGACAGATAATGAGTGCATTCGTTGGCCTCATCACTTACTTCTAAATGATTTAGGCACATGCGCATACTAAAAACTGCGCGAGAATTGGCGAGAATTAGCAATGTCCATTCCCGCGTAGTTTTTAATTAGTGTGCGCATGTGCCGACATCATTTAGAAGTGATGAGGCCAACGAATGCGCTCAATAACAACCAAAACACGCTTTAAAACTAATAAATTTTTCTGTGCCAACTATATATACAAAAGAATTTTTTTATCTGAAGACGTCAGATTTATAAATTCGATTTTTATCGATAATTAGGAATTTTTGCAGTCGAACATAAGGCTTTGTAGGTAACTTGTACCTACATAATTTGACTTTATAAGCTCGCCTTCATTTGTTGGTCTCGGTCGCAAGTTCGCTCAACCATAAACACGACTCGTTCGTAAAAATCTTCATTATGTACTTCTGCATATAAATATAGCTATTATGAAAATATAATTTTTCAAAGTTACCCCATAAAATTGTAACCTTAAAACATCGGACTTTTTAGGTTAACTCGGTTAACTTATCCGTCCAATATGTTTTAAGATTTACTGTTTTATGGGATAATTTTGAAAAATTATATTTTTTATTCTTCCTTTAACTTCATTTCTACCTACGTCACTTACTGCGCCGTCTATATCCTGCCTACACCTACTGCGCATGTCTATCTCCTATCTACACCTACTTTGCACGTCTACCTCCTACCTGCATCTACTGTGCAGTAGAGATGTCGATTCTCCAAAAAAAAGATCGATTTTTGGATCGATTTAAATCGAAATCAAAAAAATCGATTAAAAAAAAATCGGCTAAAAAAAATCGATTCTGTGAGATCGATGTAAAAAATCGAAATTTTGAAAAGTTTAATAAAATTAGCTGATAATTTTTGTCTAAGGGACTTACTTGATAGTACATAGGTAATATCGGTAATATCGTGTAAAAACGCCTTACATTATATTTGTAAAGGCGATGAATGAGTTAACTTTTCAATTATAATTATAAAAAATAAGACAATTGAATATGTAGGACAAATACCACGAATTGAACCAAGTTTATTCAAAAATTTTAAACAAATTAACAAAAAAACGTTTTCTAAATAAGTCGCTTTTGTGAGAAAGGGATCGTCATTTGCACGGATTGACATCGTTTGCAAAGTGACAATTAACAACACAGTTTTTGGTGTTTCATTTTAACACATGTTTCCTCGTGGAATTACTATTAAAATGAAGTTATTTTTGGAAAAAATCGGTTATCGATCTCTTACTTTTAATAATCGATTCATGAATCGATTCAAATGAAAAAAAACGAAAAAAGAATCGATTTTTTAAGCTTCGATTAATCGATTTTCGATTAATCGATTTAAAATCGACATCTTTACTGTGCAGGTCAAAATTAAAAAAAAATTACAGTACAAATCTAAATTAAAAATTGCAGTACAAATCAGCATTTGACCTTAAACTGACTTTGACCATTGACTTTTAGGTTACGGTCAAGGTCATATTCGGATGGAGAATTTTCCGTTCTTTCCATTTTTTGACCTTGAACTTTGACTTTGATCTCGAAGTCAAGGTCACCATGCGCCGGAAGAAATACTGAGACTTTTGTCTTCACCATTTATCCCAAAGTTTTCCCGCTGAAATAATATTTGAGCGTTTCCATACTTTTAACTAACCCTGTGTAATTTTACTTTTATAATTATTTCAGGATACAGATGTATAATTGTTATGCCTGAAAAAATGTCAAATGAAAAAGTATGTGTATTGCGTGCGTTAGGGGCTGAAATTATAAGAACTCCAACAGCAGCAGCGTTTGACTCGCCAGAAGGTTTAATAGCTGTATCTCAAAAACTTCAGAAACAAATACCAAATTCTTATATTTTAGATCAAGTAATTTTTTCAAATATTATTTTCTTTTAAATATTTACATACTTACAACAAGCTTCTTTTGTAGTATCGTAATGCCGGCAATCCATTGGCTCATTATGAAGGTACTTGTGCTGAAATTCTGGAACAATTAGATGGAAAAGTAGACATGATAGTAAGTAATCTAACAATTTTAAATGAAAGCTAAAAGAAAGCTGTTTCCATCTAAATTTGCAAAACACGTTATGAAAAATAGCATTGTTAACTTTGTTAGACATTTTTCAGGTTTGTGGTACTGGTACGGGTGGAACTATTACTGGAATTGGACGTATGGTAGCAGAAAAGTGTCCGAATTGTGTTGTAGTTGGTGTTGATCCGGAAGGATCAATTTTAGCACAACCAGAATCGTTAAACAAATCAGATGTTACATTTTATGAAGTAGAGGGTATAGGGTACGACTTTATACCTACAGTTTTAGATCGTTCTGTTGTGCATAAATGGATTAAATCGAATGACAAAGAATCATTACCTATGGCTAGGCGATTAATTAAAGAAGAAGGACTTCTGTGTGGTTTGTAGTCATATGTTTTTAATTTAGAGTTTAAACTTTGATACAGGTTATTTTGTTAAGTTAACAAAAATTAAAACTATACCTACAGCGCGTGATATTTTAAGGAACGTAAATATCATGCTTTTTCAGAGAATAACCAAAGCCATAAAACCATACACAATAAAAGTAAACCGGTCAGGTGTTTATAGATACCTGGGCCATCCGTCTCTGCCTCAAGACCACTTATACATCCACGATACCAAGGTTGGTACCAAGTTAGCTGTTTGAAAAAAGTTTGGAATGAATGTACAAATACAGATTGATAATACAGGTGTCGTCCCCAAAAAATCGCTGTTCTTCTGGCTGTACGAGCTAATATTGAAGATTAGACGTTAAAATAAAGCTAAGGTTTACACGGTCTATATAAAGCTTTTAAGTATGAGTAACTTAAAAAAATGTAAACTTTACCACATCTGCAGCATCATGACCTTTCTGATGTGTCTAATACTACATGATGCGATGCTGATGCTCTCTTGAAATTTGATGCACATTAGATGTTTTTGAACGGGATATTGGCATCATTTAACCTCTGATTTGACTATAGATAATGTAGCATGATTAGACTATAGATAATATAGCAATACAGTCCTTGTATATATTATCTTTGAATTTCAACTTGAAACTACTTGAAATTGAAAATTGAAATTATTTGAATAAAAAATATTACATATTTTGAGTGCAAGATGTATTCAGATAGTTCATCTTTTCCAACATTTAGTTTTTCGGAATTATTCCTATAACCGTTATGGTCATAGGACCATTGGTATCATCACTGACAAGGAATGTTACGGAAGTGTACCCCTGCGATTTTGTTCATTTTAAGATATATTGTAGTACTTGACAAAGTAACAAACATATTTTAATTATACGTGCCCAATCCCATATTTAGGGGGTAAAACACCCCTTCAAAAATTTCCTGAAAAATCATATTTTGGTATTTTTCCCATACTAGCCCTTAAGCAATTTTGATGAAAAGTGGTCAAAAGATTTAGACTGAGGTTACATTACTACAGAATTTTTTTCACTGGGGTCACTTCATTTTTAAGGGGTGAACACCCCTAAGAGTGGGTTTTTAAAAATTTTTTTAGGGAAATCATAGCTCAAATTCTTTAAAATTCTGTAAAAAGGCTACAGGTTATTAGTTAATAAATAATACGTGTTACTCACTGTAGTGGCGCGGAGTAACTGAGGGGCTATGGGGGGCCCTGTATGAGAACGAAATTTTTAATAAAAATTAAATATTTTGGGTTTTCCTCACTATAAAATTTATAAAATTTTCAAGATTAATTATCAATAAATTATTTAATTCTTTACTTTATTTTATGGCTTGTGGATCTTTTCAAAATGTGAATAAAAGAAGTTTTTTTGCCAAATACCGGTAAAAAAAGTGTCCTTTTAGTAGATTCGTGGAGTGTACATTGTCCGATTACCATTAACGAATTAACATCTACAGACAAAGAAATAACAGTCATGATAATACCTAAAGGGACTACAGGGAAGATACAACCACTAGATGTATACGGATTCCGAATATGGAATAATTTTATCAAGCGGTTTTCGGATAGTATAATGCTACTCAATTACGATATCAATCTTCATTCTCGTAACAACATAATAAATCTGCAATCACTGATTCATAACCAATTTTCTTCTCCTCGATATCAAAAATTATTCCGTTATTCATGGTACAAAAGCGGATACATAAGTAAGAAACCAGAAAAATTTGAGAATCCAGTTGCCTTTGCTCTCCAAGAAAATTTGTCCCCCAAATGCGAAATTGAAGGTTGTGAAGAATTATCTATTATAAGATGTTGTTGGTGCACGAATTCGCTCTGCTTAAGACACTTCTTTGAAGAATATCATTACTGCGTAAATTATTACCCATAATTCTAAATAACATTTTTTAATACTTCTATAATATTTGATAAATACATTGTAAAATACAGGCATACTGAAGCACTTTAACATCCGTTCACTGTACCACTATTCAACATCTACTCAAAATAATAAATAAAACTTAAATTATATTTTTACTTGTATATTCTTCCACTATTCTTCATAACCCATCACATTTAATTACAAGCTACAATCGAAAATTTTTTTTCATGATGCTATTTCAGTGTTTCAGAACTATCTATTTCAAGTCAAGGAGTTTGCCAGTTAACCTTATTTTTGAGATTTTATAAATTTTATAGCGAGTAAAATCCAAAATATTTAATTTTTGTTAAAAATTTCGTTCTCATATAGAGCCCCCCATAGCCCCCCAGTTACGCCGTGCCACTACAGTGGGTAACACGTATTATTTATTAACTAATAACTTGTAGTCTTTTTATAGAATTTTAAAGAATTTGAGCTATGATTTCCCTAAAAATTTTTTTAAAAACCCACTCTTAGGGGTGTTTCACCCCTTAAAAATTAAGTGACCCCAATGAAAAAAATTCTATAGTAATGTAACCTCAGTCTAAATCTTTTGACCACTTTTCATCAAAATTGCTTAAGGTCTAGTATGGGAAAAATACCAAAATATGATTTTTTAGGAAATTTTTGAAGGGGTGTTTTACCCCCTAAAGATGGGATTGGGCACATATAATTAAAATATGTTTGTTACTTTGTCAAGTACTACAATATATCTTAAAATGAACAAAATCGCAGGGGTACACTTCCGTAACATTCCTTGTGAGCAGTGAATCGAACATATTAAGATATGTTTCCTAGAGGTACCACAGGCATTAAATTTTGAAGCATGACTCCATTTTAGTAAGCCCAACTTGTAACCACGGAGACTTGTTTATAAGTATTAGATAGACCATTAAATTAATGGTTTGACCGCCATTAAAGTAATCCCATCAGTCAATTTTTTTACTCACATCAGTTAATTTTTTTGCTTCAATTTCTTAATGTATTTGTAATACACAGCATTCTCTCTAGTGGATTCTCTCCTCAATGGGTATCATCCTTTATTCACATTACCATAGCTACGACAGCCACCTATATTTTAAATGTAAGTAGCTGTGATATTACATTATGCGCATGACACGCATCACCAAATTTCTTGATGCATTGTTTTGACGCATCAAATGCAAAAATGAATTTTTGATTTTTCGTTGTGATGCGTCTGATGCGTTTTTGAACTTTTGACTCTGCCTCATGCAAGCAATGATGTATTTTTGAAGTTAGCCAATATGTAAATTATTATAGTTATTCAGTTAGTAAAATAACAAACTAGAATTTTTATTCAAAATTTAAATTTTATTAATAAACTGAAAATCACAGAATGACAAAATCTAGAGTCCCTATAATAAATAGAGTCGTGACATGTTTGCTGAACACTGATTGGTTCCGGCATTTTCTGTCCAAAGTTTGCGTAAAATACATTGGAAATAAATTAAATATTAACAAAAATCATTTAGTTTAACCTAGAAAGAATAATTTAATTAAAACATTTTAATTGTTCATTAATTCATAACTTGTTAACAATAATTATTTACCCTAAAAATATTTACTCTAATATGTGATAATTAATTTTGAAGCTTCCCGCTCTGTTTTGGACAGAAAATGGATGACATGTCATGACTCTATTTATTATAGGGACTCTAACAAAATCATTTTTGGGACGATCTATATTATCAATCTATATTTGTACATTCATTCCGAACTTCTTTCATACAGGTAATTTGATACCAGTCTTTGTGTTGTAGGTGTACAAAGTGTTGTCTTGAGGGAGGGGTGGATAGCATAGACATCTATAAACACTTGACCGGTTTACTTTTATTGTGTATAGTTTTATGGCTTTGGTTGTTCGCTGAAAAAGCACGATATTTATGTTTGATGAAACAGCACGCGCTGCACGAGCACCAGAAAACGCACCCACTCGATTTCCTATTTTGCTAACTTAACAAAATCACACTATATATAAATTTTTAAAGGTTTGTGATTTGAGGACAGGTGCAAGTAGTGGTGCTGCAATGAGTGCTGCTCTAAAAGTCGCTGCTAACTTAAAAGCGGACCAACGTTGTGTTGTAATACTTCCAGATAATATACGTAATTATCTAAATAAATTTGTATCTGACTCTTGGATGGCCGCAAGAAATTTCATAGAAGACGAAAACAATAATTATTGGTAATTTCTCACTTGAAGCAAAAGGACAATGCTAAAAAAAATAATTCACTGTTGAGAGATTTACTTTGTGAAACTGCATTTTAAATATTGAAAAATATTTAAAGTTCGATTACTTTGTCTATTTCACGAATTAAAAATTATTTTTATTTTTACTGAACGCGTTTTCAACCTTTCGGTCATCCTCAGAGTAGAAAGATGAAAATAATTAATGGGAATTTATAGGTAAGAAAAATAATTTTTTCATATCGGTACCTACAAACTGGTTTAATTGCTTTCTTCTCTACACGTATAGGTAGTTGCTTCGATACAAAATTTTATGGGTTTTTCCCAATTCAATAATATTACACCCCTCCTATATATTTTTCTTACCTATAAATTCCCATTAATTATTTTCATCTTTCTACTCTGAGGATGACCGAAAGGTTGAAAACGCGTTCAGTAAAAATAAAAATAATTTTTAATTCGTGAAATAGACAAAGTAATCGAACTTTAAATATTTTTCAATATCGATAATGCTAAAATTTATACTGCATTCCGTAGTTTGTAACCAACATACAACAAATAAGATTATTAAATAGTCATTTTAATATTATAAAATCAAAAATAAACAAATAGATTTACGGTTTTCCTTTTCCTATATAGATAACTGCTTAGTTGAAAATTAAAAAAAAAAAAAATTATGGAGTTTTAATTATATTAAGGTACCATCACAGTGTGATCGGCCGAAAAATAGTCAATTTTCGCGATTTTTTTCGGATGGATAGGATGGGGGAATAGGGATCAATTTTTTTTACGATTAACACCACTATTTAACATCACAAAAATATTTTTTTTATTCATTTTTATTTATTTTTTATAATTATTATAATTTTTTGAGAAAAGGGTCTTTAAAAGAGGGCAGATATTAGTGCCCACGATTGAGGCCGCAGTTTTCATTTGAAAAAAAAAAAATCAAATAGATTATCAATCTGTAGGTAAGCCGCTATGTACCTATGGGAGCTTTTTTGAAATTTTAAAAAATGGCGGCGGTTTGAATAAAAAATACAAAATCTTTTATAGTTTTCCGTGTGGAAAAATAGGAAGATTTAAAAAAAAGACCCCATAGGTACATAACGGCATACCTACAGATTGATAATCTATTTTTTTTTTTTTTTTTCAAATGAAAACTGCGGCCTCAGTCGTGAACACTAATATCTGCCCTCTTTTAAAGACCGTTTACTCAAAAAATTATAATAATTATAAAAAATAAATAAAAATGAATAAAAAAATATTAAAACATGGGATCGTTGCTTTGTTATTTTTCACAACAAAATTGTAGAAAAACATGAGTCGACTTTCGGCTTTTACACCATCGTCAGGTGAAAAACATAACTAAAATTGTTCTTTTAGGCGAAAATTATTTATAATATAAATTGAAGTGAATAATGTATTGGTGGGGGATGTTAGAGATAGAGGCAGATATAATCACATCAAAACAGATATAAGGGGAACTCCCAAGTTGACCAATTTTGATAAAACTATACATTATTTACTTCAATTTATATTATAAATAGTTTTCGCCTAAAAGAACAATTTTAGTTATGTTTTTCACCTGACGATGGTGTAAAAGCCGAAAGTCGACTCGTGTTTTTTCTACGATTTTGTTGTGAAAAGTAACAAAGCAACGATCCCATGTTTTAATATGGATTTTCACAAAGTAAACCTATCTAATATTAATTATTTAAAAAAATATTTTTGTATTGTTAAATAGTGGTGTTAATTGTAAAAAAAAAAATTCATCCCTATTCCCCCATCCTATCCATCCGAAAAAAAATCGCGAAAATTGACTATTTTTCGGCCGATCACACTGTGATGATACCTTAAAAGAATATTTTAAATTATTATATATGTTTAGCTAACAATATGTAAAAGCTATAAATATAGGATTCAATGTAACTTATATAGAATTATAAAAATAACTTCGGGTAAAAAGGAAAGAAAACATTTGAGATTAAAAAAATAAAAAGGAATAGTTAAAATGACATTATGTGATAGGATGCCACCTTCGGCCTGTTTTTTGCCGAAGCCGAAGCTTCGGTTGAACATTACATACAAATATACAAATTTGAGCATTGTTTTCAAGTATCTTTTAGAAAAATTCGACGCCTTTGAATGAAAAATCTAATATAATTTTAAACTTTTAATGCAGTATCAAAATAAATTTGTAGGTGGTGGAATCTTAAAGCATCATCTTTAAATTTGACCAAACCACTGACTATTCTTCCTTCGGTAACTTGCAAAGAAGCCATTCAAATAATGAAACGAGAGGGTGTAGATCAAATACCAGTAGTTGAAAATGATGGGTAAACTAATTTTTTTTAATTACAGTCTGACTCATGTATTCTCAACCTATCGGGACTAATCGACTAATGAATTCTCAACTTTTGGTTCATTCTTACCTCGTTTCCACAGATCCACAAACAGCCCCCGGCATCTTATGGCTTCTGCGACCCCTTCACTCCAGTTTTTTCGAGGTCGCCATCTTGCGCCATTCCATAGGTGTCCATTTAAATATTAATCCTTTTATTTTAACCATGGAAAAATTTTTTTTGTATCACAAAGCCGGACTTTTTACTGCCAGTGACAAGTACAATAGATAAAGTTACAAAAAAAGAAGATCAGAGATACCAACATCAAAAAATGATACTCTAGGAATTTGAAAAATATAAATTATACTAAACTATGTTGGTAAAATTGAACATTACTTACAATGGGGTATTTGACAGTAGCTGAAAAAATATCTATTTTGATTTTTAAATAATTGCTCGAGTCATAATGATACTGAATATTGCTTTTTTACAAGTTATTTTATTCAAAAATATAAAAATTTTAATTAAATAAAATTACAAAATTTACGTTAAAAATGACGTAATTAAAAACATCAAGCAAAAGCAGCTTACGTCACAAGCTCGTTCGAATATGTAGGTATTATATTGTAGTTAGGAAAAAACTGTTTTCTTTTTTGGTAACTATGAAAGAAATTTTTCATTACCGTATTAATTTTCATTACTAGATCTACTGCTACTACTCAATGTTTTAGAGCCAATGACGTCATACGATTTGACGTCACAGAAAGCATTGTTTTGGCGATCTTTTTAAAAACTAAAATTTTATCGGTGATTTTTATTAAAAATATAGTACAAAATAATTTAAAAATGTGTATTATGAGTTTAGTAAGAAGTAATAAACACACTAAGATGATTTTTAAAAATTTGTCAAATACCCCATTATACCGTATTTCGACAAATCTGTCACAGATGGCGGCACTTGTATTAGTGAATAAGTATATACATATCAAACAAGGTTTATATATGTTTATGAGGTTCGCCAATCAAATGAAAACGACACTTGACTGTGGACTGCAGTATAGCCAGGCGGTTAATATTTTATGTCTTAGTAATGTTGGAAGTGAACAAAATATTTAAATTAATGAAAATATAAAATACATGTGTGTATTCATTCTCTGTATGTCATAGAATTCGGAAATCATGAAACATTAATGAAAAACTCTGTCTTACTTTGTTAATTACGGATTAATTTAGGTGTTTCAATGTTTTTAATTCAACAACGTTATTCTACACCCTTTTTTGGAAATCGAAAATAGCTAACGTCTTTGTTTAATGTCTTATACTGTGAATTTCTACAATTTGGCACAGAACACCGTGTACCAGGCATGACTATAAAAATACGTAAGAAAAATTTTAGATGTCGGCCCTGAAATAACGATTTTCAAAGCAGCAATTAATGAAATTAGTGAAAATAACTAAATAACTTACATTTGGCACAAAATAACAAACAAAATGTGAAAAATTAATAAAAATAATTATATTAAATTGAATATTATATTATAATAACTAATAATTATTCAGAAATAATACTTTAAAATTTAAAAATGACAGTTCATATACAAATATTGTTGATGATCAAGTGATGATCAGTTGACGCTATAAAACAGCTGACTGCAGTCCAAAAGCAATACATTTGTAGCATAGGGATTAAGTGTACCTCATAAACTATATATAAACCTTGCATATCAAAGCATTTTGAGTTGGCATATTGCATGACGAGTTAACTCGTCTTAATTATTTAAAGAATTAAATTAGGTAAACGATGTTCCTCCATTCTTTGTACATACCCATGCCAAATCAACTGTTTTGTTTCTGCAGTGCTATGATAATAGATGGAGTTGAAAATACATGAGTCGAAAGTATTTGTTTAATTTAGTTACAACAAAAATCTTTTATTTTCTTCTAGAACTTTAAAGGGGATGATCAGTCATGAAAACTTAATGAATAAAATTATTAATTCTAACATTGCAATGTCCGATTCAGCCTCAAAAGCTCTTTACACTCAGTTTATCAAAGCGAATTTAAATACAACATTAGGACGAATCTTTAGAATATTAGAGAAAGAACCGTTTGTTTTAATTCATCAGAATGGAAATACTTGTAAATATTAAATATCTACAAAAAATATTAAATTTGATTTACTAAAGCTGGCAATTTTCTTTTAGCTGGAATTTCAAAAGAAACAATTGTAGGAATTGTAACTAAAATGGATATACTAAACTTTATATCAAACAAAGATAGTGAAAATAGTAGAAATTCATAATAAACGGTGCAATATGTTTTTCTCTGAGTCTTTGTTGAAGTCAACATTTAAGCACAAAAAATGTACTTGTACATTACCAACAGCACGAGAATTTAAGGCTGTTGTTGTACTTTTATAATAACAGTTTTTTTTTCTAAATTTTATTAAAATGGTAATAAAATATATGTTTTTATAAAAATACATTTACTAATAAATATTTTTATCTATATACACAATTATCAAACTTATTTTTACCTAATTGAATTAACAAAACCATAATTAAAAGTACAGTAAAAGCTCCGTAATCTTGACAAGTATGTCCAGGACCATCCTCTAGTCTTGACATTCCCACTATTTACTATTCCTATGCGCACTGAATGTGCAACATACGCAATTTAAATAAAAAAAAAGATAGGTAGAGAAGGATACCAAATATACGCTATACGCGTCATTAATTACGAATTTAATTGGTTACGGAAGAATCATGGTGGGAGAAAATATTGTCAAGAGTAGAGAAATTATCCAGTCAAGATTAGAGAGTCAGCAAGTTTATGGAGCGGAAATTTACGGAGCTTCTACTGTAACTTATACTTTCAAATTTTAACTTTAAAGTTTCATTTATATCTATCGACACTGAACGTCACTGACACGACAAACATTCTTTAATGCTTTCCCGATGAACACATGCATAATATATGAGGAGTGTCTGTTTAAAAGGTCGTATTTCTGTCATAAACAAAGTTTTCGATAATCGAAAAAAACTGCCTGTTTCTATTAAAAAAAGGTTGAGACTACAATATGATATGCATTTTTAATTTTAAAAAAATACACATAAAAACGTTATTTTTTTAATTATTAGTTTAAAAATACGACATTTTGATCGGACATTTCAAAAATACAACCTTTTGATTTGTCAATTCAGGAAATAAGCCTTTTTGATTAGACTTTTTTGAAATACTTAGTGAAGTTTTTTGGGATCCTGTCAAAAATCCTATTAGCAAATTTTTTATATCTAGCTATCCACCCCTAGTCTAACTTTGAGCTAAAGTTAGATTTTCTATTGTGTTAGGGTTCTAACTATAAAAAAAAAATTTAATTATTTTTTTAAAGCATTAAATTTTTAATCAATAATCATTACAAAAAATAATCAATTCACATTAATAAACACACAAAACGATATATACCTTTTAAAACTTTACATAGGTTTTTCTAAAAACTACATTTTCCAAAACGGTGAGCAAGATAACTGCAGCAATTTTCAGCCCATTGACTTGAAATTTTATCTACAGCTTCTTAGGTAGATTATCTAGGGCGGTACACAAGATTTTTGAATTTTGTTAACAAACTAAAGTTGATTTTAAATATTAAAAATATTTAAAGTTTCAATTACTTTGTCAATTTCACTAGAATTGAGTAGAATTTACTAAACGCGTTTTCAATCTCGCGACCATCATCAGAGTAATTGAAGAAATGTATGTGGGAGTGTAATAAATACTCTTAAAAATGAATTTGGGAAAAACCCGTCATTATACTATTTCATATGAAATAGGCTGTACAATAACGTACCTGAAAGACGATGTTGATAAACCAGTTTTGAATAATAGAGATAATTATTTTTATCTGTGTAAGGTAAAAATTTTTAACCAATATGTTTAAGAATAAAGGAGGGGTGTCCAAAATGTTAAAGTTGCTGAAATTATATTTTTTCGTTTAGAAGTTCAGTTTTAATAAAGGTGAATTATTTAGGTCGTTTTGATCATTTAAAACCTCCACTTGTGGGTCACTGTTCAATCTATTAATTTCAAGAGCCTCCAAGAGATTCAGTTTTGTACCCTTTTGACAAATATGTAGAACTTTTGGTTTGTGATTTATATTGGGGAAATGACCTGTTTCTAAGACGTGTAAACCAAAATTTGAGCTATGAATTTGAGATCCAACATGTTCCTTATACCTTGTCTCGAAGCTGCGACCCGTCTGTCCCACGTATTTAGCATTACACTGCGAACAATCTAAGCGGTAAACTCCACTCATTTTTAGCGGATCAGTTTTTTCTTTTGCGTTAAAAAGTGAACGGCCGAGGTTTCCAAATGAACAGAAGGCGGGTGATATATTATATTTTGAAAATAAATTGCCTATTTTTTGTGAGATGACACCTAGGAAAGGGAGTGATACATAATGTTTTGGATCTGGATCAGCAGTAATAGATGGATATATTTGTTCAATGGTGATTTTGTGTTGTTTTTTACGAATGAGTTCATTTATTAAATGGGTTGAAAAACCGTTGTTGAGGGCGATTTGTTTTATTGTGTTAAGTTCAGTTTCTCGGTCTTTTGGTAGAAGAGGAATAGCGAATGCTCTGTGGATCATTGAACGATACGCAGCTAGTTTGTGGGACCTGGAGCTAAAGGAGTCAGCAGGTATAGTTAAATTTACCTGCTGATTTAACTATACCTGCTGACTCCTTTATCTGGCTGCTGTTTGAAAATTGCAAAAATTGTTATGCTGCCCACCATGAATCTCTTTGGAAAAAAGCGTCTGTGTTTGACCTGTGTCCGCATTGTCATTTTATTTTGTAAATTGGAGGAAAAATTTTTTTTGTGTACCTCAGATCACATATAATACACTCTTAAAAAGTTTTACTTCGATTACGTTATTTGTTACGGAGAAAAAATTCTCGAATAAGACCCTTTTGTCTGCCATTTCAAAGTGATGTAACGCCTTAGAGCCAAGACACACGAACCACGCCACGACCACGCGTCAGCGACAAAATAGTGGCTGTTCTGTGGCCGGGTACGTATGCATGTAGTTTTCTTATGCAAACACAAATTTCAAGACACACGAGCCACAACTTGTCGTAATCGGACACTGTCGCAATGTGTCGTCGTATTGTCGTTTTTAGTTGCTAAAACTTGCGACTACTGGACCACTTATAAGCGACAGATACATACTACTAGTACTACAGTGTCTCTCGAACATTATAACGAATAATTGAATAATACGACCAAACTGTCAAATGTCATTTGGCAGTTAGACATGTTTTTGCATTTAATTGACTTAGATCGTTTTTTTTAATTCAAAAGTCGAAGTTCAGGTTGAATTAAATATTGCACTAATTGAAAATATTATTTCATAAGTTAAGTTTTTTTGTTTATATCATGTAAACTTTATATTTATATAAGGTAAAAGACCCGGTAATTGACCCTGGCCCAGTTTCTGAACTTTTCAACTTTGTTATAAATTAATAAAAAAACTATATTTTAAATAAGAAAAAAAATAAATTCTTAATTTAAAGTAATCTATTCTGTGTCTAATGAACAGCAATTTAAAAAGTTTAGAATATATTAACTAAATAAAAAAAAAATTTTAAGTTTAAAATGTGTGTAAAAACTATTTTTTTGGTAGTTTCCTAACAGTTTATGTTACAAAGTACTCATTTTGATCTGTGCAATATTCATCATGTAAGTATGAAAACTTAATTAAAAATATATGAGCAGGTTAATATTTGTTTAAAATTTATTTTAAAATATTTATAAAATACCTTAGAATGATTTTTATTATTGAAATATGAGGGTCAATTACTAGGCTCACTTCTAAAGAGGTATGGCCCAATTAAATTCTAACCAGTTTTTGTTAGTTATTTTGTTATTTATAGTTATCTTCGATTAGTTTTTGTATTTTTCATAACGTATATAACATTAAACATTCATTTTTATCAATAAAAAATTATTTATAAATTAAATTTTAAAAAACTGTATTTTTAAATTTAAGGATCAGAAACTAGGCCACTGTCAGGGTCAAAAACTGTCACATGAGAAATTTTGAAGGTCAGAAACTGGGTCCTTTTTGTCAATTTTTAAAACATTAATTTAAATTATTAATTCAATTCAAATAATTATTTTACTTGTATGACTTTATTTTGAAAGCCATAAACTAGTTGATAAAATTATTAATTGTCTCTTAAGTTTAAACTTATATTTATTACTGTCGTTTAACCTCAGCCGTCACTCTTAAAAGGTCAGAAACTAGGCCCGTTACCTTAGACCTTCTTATGAAGCTGCCATTATTTAGTTTCGCAGTAAGTTTTACATCTTATTAACTTTTTTCACCCATGTGTTTATAAATAATTATTATAATAATTAAAAAATGAAGCATTTTACTTCCTAAAATTTATTTAAATTTGCTATTTTACATTTGGTATTTCAAATATATTCCTAAAAATTATTTGCCATTTTCTATTTTAAATGAATTATACGAACTATTTTACTCAGAACTAAAGTTTACAAAGATAATCGAAAAATTTATTTTACTGACCAATGGTTACGCATAAAATATAACTATGTTTTATTTACAATAAAGGTACCGCTGTTATAAACGTATCCTGTATAAATATTGTTCATTGATTTATTTTTACAAAATTATTTATGTAATACAAAATAATTATTACAAAGGAAATTTGGTTAACAGAATTGAAATATTTTTACGGAATGGGAAAAAGGGTCGGTCAAGAATAAATTAAAGCACAATGTCATGTACTAGAAACTCTCCTGCTGTTTGAACGTGGATTATTGACTGTTATTAAATAAATAAGCTATATAATTATTTAAACCTTTTTAGTTTTAGAATAATAGAAAAGAATTAAAAATTCAAAGAAACAGAAGGCTGAAAAATTTTAAAATGTTTTATCAAATAATTTTAAAAATTGAATCTGCAAAAATATGTAAGACTAAAATATCGATATGTATTTTAAAAGAAATATTATTTAAGAGAAGTATCATCTCTTTAACTAATTTTGTTTATTTTTATCCTAGCGTACGTACTTCACGCTGCAAAATTTTAAGTTGCTTAAATTTCAGTACTGATAAATTAATTATTGTATGAATATTTAACGCAGACACTGTATATAACAAACAGTATTAGTGGCTTTGATGCCGCCTAGTAGTGTCTGTACGTCATTCGGCCACTAAAAAGTGGCTCGCAAGTTGTCGTCTAAGACACACGAACGACAGTACAACCACGCGACAACGACAAAAAAGTGATCGTCGCGTGGTTCGTGTGTCTTGGCTCTTAAGGCATCAAGTTTAAGAACACGTTTTTAGGCTCATTCGATGGACCTCTATGCCATGTGTTCTAGATAATTTTAAAATAAAAAAAGTTGAAACGTGAAATACGATCTTTTGAACAGACGGTTTTCATATAGAGTAACATAACCGCACAAATTTTCGGTGCTGAAAATGTTGCTACCTCTGAACAAAATAAAATCGGGACAATCGGAACATGTTTTGACCAACTTTTAATATATTATAACCTCAAATAATGATTATACTAGCCTGTGACGTAAGCTATTTTTGATTATTGTTTCTGATTACGTCATCAATGGCCGTGTTCGTTGCTGAGTTTTTCTGCTCAAAGTGAGCTGTTGGCACATGCGCAAGAACTTTTTTTTATGGAATACGTATGCTCCAAAATACTATTATGAGCACAAGTATTTCGTACTTCATAAAAATGTTCTTACGCATACGCTAACAGCTCACTTTGAACAGAAAAACTCAGCAACGAACACGGCGATTAGCGTAAATTCTGTAATTTTATTCAATTAAAATTTTTATAATTTTGAGTGATATAGTTCTTAAAAGAGTAATGTTTAGTATTATTATCACTAAAGTAATTACTTAAAAGTTAAAATAGATCTTTTTGAAACTTCTCTCAAATACCCCATTGTCTAAAAGACATTCTGTAATTTTAAACATAATTCTTGTAACTAGGAATCATTTCCTTCTAAGTTTGGTAGAGCATTGGGTCATGTAATATGAAATGTCGTCTTCCGACCACTTGGACAACCATGTATTTCAGATAAATATCGACACTTTTTTAACTACTATGGGAATTAATTAAAATTCACATAGTGTTTGAAAAATTATCAAAACTGGATCGGCTGGGACTCGAACCCGGATTTCTTGGTTACTAGCTAAGCGCCTTACCAATTAGGCCACCGACCGTTCGTTCGAGTGCCACTCCAAGTTTGATTGATTACCAAAATTGGAGTGGCACTCGAACGAACGGTCGGTGGCCTAATTGGTAAGGCGCTTGGCTAGTAACCAAGAGATCCGGGTTCGAGTCCCAGCCGATCCAGTTTTGATAATTTTTTGAACACTATGTGAATTTTAATTAACATAATGAATTGGCCATTTGCCAAGGTACATCGAGTGTTCAAGTATCAGCCAAAGCTGGACATTAAGTGAACATATGAATATTGGTGTATGTTTAAAATACGGACAAAAGTCCGCCATACATTAATAATGGGTCACAGGCACTCGATAACATTTGAAATTAAAAAGTGTAACTGCGTCTCGCATTAAAGAGAGGATGTGTTTGATTGATTATCGAAATTAGAGTGGCACTCGAACGAACGGTCGGTGGTCTAATTGGTAAGGCGTTTGGCTAGTAACCAAGAGATCCGGGTTCGAGTCCCAGCCGATCTAGTTTTGATAATTTTTCAAACACTATGTGGATTTTAATTAACATAATGAATTGGCCATTTGCCAAGGTACATCGAGTGTTCAAGTATCAGCCAAAACTGGACATTAAGTGAACATATGAATATTGGTGTATGTTTAAAATACGGACAAAAGTCCGCCATACATTAATAATGTTTCACAGGCACTCGATAACATTTGAAATTAAAAAGTACTATGGGAATGTTTAAAGGCTATACTTTAATTTTAGACATAATTCGTATAGATTGGAACGACTTTCTTCAAAAATTGGAAGAACATGAGGCCGTGTAATGAAATGTCGTTTTCCGACCACTTGGTCGACCATGTATTTTAGATAGACATTTTTTTTACCATTATGGAAATGCTTAAAAGCCATTCTTTAATTCTAAACATAGTTGGAATCATTTTTCTCACAGGTTGAAAGAGCATTCCGTCGTGTAATATGAAATACCGTTGTGTGTGAAATCGTTGAAGAGAAAAAAAAGTCCAAATTAAATAAAATGTATCCAAAAATTAAATATTTAAAATTGTGTTATCAAAATTAACAGTGAATCAAATATAAAATAATTTGTTTTAGTCTTACCAAATTATTAACAAAGATATGTTTTTTTTTAATTTTATCGCGTTGACGGTCATAACCTGTTATGATGAAACGCCCAACTGGTACACTATTTTGACAACAAAATAAACAAACTATATGAACTGTAGACGCGGTACAGCGTTGTGTTGCAGTTAATCAGGTTTTGATGGATGCTGTTCGGTGTCTATGACCGTCAAAATGTCAATGTCATTACATAATAGATAATATACGTATAACAAAGTGACTATCCGCTTTGACGGCTGATTTTAAAAATAAAAACTTTTTTTATTTTATAACTTGCATCTTAATATATTTATATTTATACATTATTTTAATCATTAATTTATACATTATTTTAATAAATATTAATTTCTGTGAACTTGAATATGAAACTTACAAGATGGCATTGTTTCAACCTCTGCTGTTACGACACTAGTGTATCCTAAATTTGCTAATACACCTCGTATTATCCCACAGGTAAATGCTACATACTAAAAAAAGAAAATATATCTTAGCCAGAATTAAATTTAAACCACTTTTTCTTTCTAATTATACTTAAATGTTTTTTAAGAACCAGGATAAGTGAGAATTTTCATTTTTTTTTTTAAATAATCGTAGATTTTTTTTGTACTTTGGAGGTACTCGCTAATGAGATTGCAAACTCTTTACAAAAGTACAAAGACTAAAACGTGGCATCGATGTAAACGATTGTTTGCACGATATAAAAATGGCTTGAATAAGAACTTTTAATTTTCACTGTTATCGAGGGTGAAAAATGGCCGATCTTCACTCACCTCCTTTAAATAATAAATTAATTTTTATATAACTAAAAGTGTTTTATTTATTTAAATTCACTGACAAAATCAAACAATATTTTACTTGACTTCTATCTGGTCTAAAAGCAAACCTCTTTAAGTGAAACCATTTTTTTAGAAATTAGAAACAATTACTTCTATAACTTAGATAATTCCACAGAATAACAAGAAGTAACATTTCTATCCCTACTTACTGTGCCCGCTGTCGCCGGCGAGTGACGTGGCATCGTTACCCGTTCCAAGCGATCATGATACATACAAACAAAACACATCATGTAACAACACAAACATGTGAATGTATTAGTGTAATATGGTGCGCAGCACTGAGTACTGAATCGAAAATATTAACATATGTTTCCTAGAGATACCACAGGCATTAAATTGTGAAGTATGACTCCATTTTACTAAACCCAACTTGTAACCACGGAGACTTGTTTACAAGTAATCACATCAATCATTTTTTTTGCTTCAATTTCTTAATGTATTTGTAATACACAGCATTCTCTCTAGTCGATTCTCTCCTCAATGGTGCGCAGCTTGCATACATATAGCATATTAAAAATATGCTATATGTATCTCAAAATAAAGGGATATCTTTCTTAAAATAATTAAATTTATTTTCTTTTTCGTTTTGACCGCTACCCAAAGTAATGAGGATTACAGGATTTGTGTAAAAACTAAAAATTTTTTAACAAAATCCATAAAAGAATTTTATTTCGTTTTGTTCAATATATTTCGGCACAGTTGGCGCCATTTTCAAGAACATACATCTACAATATAACAATAAAAACCTAGGCTGACATGTAAATTGTTTTTAGAAATAATTTTATAAAAAAATTTTCTTATTTTAATTATTATTATATTGTAGATGTATGTTCTTGAAAACGGCGCCAACTGTGCCGAAATATATTGAACAAAACGAAATAAAATTATTTTATGGATTTTGTTAAAATTCATTTTTAATTTTTACACAAATCCTCTAATCCTCATTACTTTAGGTAGCGGTCAAAACGAAAAAGAAAATAAATTTAATTATTTTAAGAAAGATATCACTTTATTTTGAGAATTTTTTTGTTCAATAAAATTTTTACACAAATACGACATACTTCATATATTTTTTCTGTTTAAATTTCACGAGTTGATTAAAAAAACAATGATACTCGTTACGACGTGAACCTCATGACGGACAGTAACAAAGGTAACAAACTAAATCAGTAACGGTGTAAATTGCAACTTACGAACGACAGATTTATATATGTAGGCTGCTTCTAGTTATTCTGTGGATAATTCCTACTACAATTTCTTCAAGTTAGATTAATATTTACTGGATAATTCCTACTACAATTTCTTCAAGTTAGATTAATATTTACTAACTTTTATGAGTGAGACACGGAAAATTAAGACTATCGCTAAACAAAAATATCAATTATCCTGGTTTGAGCGTATTATTACTGAGAAAATTTACATACCCTGGGTGCCATTTCTAGATACTGTTTACCATTTGACATTTTATTTAAAAAGCGGAATGAATTATCATGTAATATATAAACCCCTAAATAATTTGTTCGTAAAGTGTCCATTTGTTTTTTATACACTGATGACCAAAAATCTGTACAAATAAATTTTATTATATCTAATTCTTCTTCAAATCGTCGACGTTCTCTAACTAATCTAAAAAAAAGAAAATACGAATTATTAATATACTTACTGAATATGTAGGTAATAATAAATCAATATATACCTTTCAATTAATCTATAACCCATTGAAAAACCCATGTATTCTAGCTTTGAAAAATCACCATCCTAAATCAAAATAAAAACAATTTCATAAATTTAAATTAAATATTTATATTAAAATTCACACCTTTTTTTCATCTTGATTTTCTTTATTATGAATATAATTCACTACTTCTGCATGTAAAAATTCAAAAATACTTTCATCTGCCATTTCGAATTCATTAACTTATTCCATTTATTCCTAAATTTCTATCATTTATTTGTATAATTTGTAATGAAGCTTAAATGACAATTTTGTGACATTTGTCCTAACAAAAAGTGTCAAAAAGTCAAAAAAAGTACGAACTGTCAAAAAGTATAACCTAGTCGCCCTAGTCGTTGAAATCCAAGATACATCCAAAGATACATCAATGGAGTATTATAAGATGGAGATCTAACTTATATGAGAGGAATTGACAAAATTGGTCAGAAAAATGGTAAATATAAAGCTTTCTTTCTTTACCACTCGCGGCGTTAATAATGCTCGAATACTGATGTGAATATAGCGAATATAGTAACATAACCCAATGGCTGCCAAATAATTTTTGTTTGTAAAAGACAGGTTTAAAAACATTGATAAAGAGAGAAAATTGTTTGTCAAACCTTCGAAAATTTCTTTGCTAACAATAATAAACAATTTTTTCATGTTCTTATAGTACACTGTAAATTCAATTATGTTAAAACATTCAATAAAAATTATTAGAAGCAAATTTTATATATTTCTGTAAATATATAAAATTTATTTCTGTAAATATATAAAATTTGCTTCTAATAATTTTTATTGAATGTTTTAACATAATTGAATTTACAGTGTACTATAAGAACATGAAAAAATTGTTTATTATTGTTAGCAAAGAAATTTTCGAAGGTTTGACTAAATATGTATGTATTACATATTATAAAAAATCAATAAATTATGTCAACTATAAAAACACACTGACCACATTGCAGTAGGGTTGATCGGCATTCATGCACGTACGCTTCTTATAAAGTCAGTATTATATTATTATAATTTATAAAATTAAAAATACGTAAGATATTGTGCGATACACACAAAGTGGGAATGTCAAATTATAAGAATGGTAGATAATGGTTTCTTCATTCTCTTTACTTAAGTTTTTGTAGAATGTATTTTACTTAAAATGAATATCATAATGACATCTGAAATAATTTTAAAAAAAATTATTACATGTTCCAAATATTAGTTTAATACCGACTTTACAAAACATACATAACAATGTTTATATTTTATGAAGGAAACAAAAATCTTAGAATTAAAATAAAATATTTCCAGAAGTACACAGATAATATGTAAACAATTTTCTCTCTTTATCAATGTTTTTAAACCTGTCTTTTACAAACAAAAATTATTTGGCAGCCATTGGGTTATGTTACTATATTCGCTATATTCACATCAGTATTCGAGCATTATTAACGCCGCGAGTGGTAAAGAAAGAAAGCTTTATATTTACCATTTTTCTGACCAATTTATATATAAAATTATCCACAGTATTATTTTTTTATTATTATTTCATTTTAAAGCAAGTTGGACAACTAGAGAAGTATCAATTTAACTTTAATTTAACATTTTTTGGGAAAAATTTTTATTAGAAAATAACCCAGTGTGGATTTTTAGTGTCCTTGTAATTTATTTTTATTATAGAATGCTTAAAAATGTCAAAATGATTAATGACCTTAAAAATATAGTCTTGTCTTTTGTTGCAAGATATATTTCCCTCTTTGTTTCCTTTGGCATGTTAACATGCCAATGGCACTGAATCGGATAAAAAGGATAAAACAGAATGTAACTACAGTACTTATTCTCAAATGGAAACACGTCGGGACTGGGGAAGTGAGTGTTTCCATTTGACAAGGGGAGTATTGTAATATAATGCCCGCTACTGTACCCACTTCCTAACGATATAGTAACATATTGTAAACTTATTGTTTAACACAACTGTAAAGATTAATCTAGAAGAACAACTATTTAAGAGTAGAATAATGGTTTCTTTGAATTAATCGCTAAATCAGCAAAACGCCAAAATATGAAATCGAACGATTAATGCGCGAGGTAAGGGGAGTACCGGAGCGAGCGTGGCTTGAGGCCCAAGAACGGGTCGATATGAATTCATTCCGTACTTAAATTTCATAATGTGATTCCGTAATTAAATTTCATAATGCAAGTCGATAGTTAGATTCCGTAATGTAATGTTGTAAAGTACTTTTAAAATGTAAAGTCATTTTTGTGTAGCGTTGTGAATCCCTCCAGGAGAGAGGTAATATGTATTTCCTTCCCTAACAATATCTCTTTGTGTGTGTAGTCTGATCCGTGGACGCACTTTGATTTTTGGTATAATGATTAATTTTCTGTAATTATTAAGAATTTGAGTAAATTTTATGAAAGAATGTTGTATCATACACGGATCAGTCTACTCACACACGTTTTAATTTAAATTAAGATTTTATATTGCATTTCTTACTATTGAAGCTTAAATTTCATTGTTTTAATATAATAACAAATTATTGAAGCTTCTGCTTTAAAAATAAATTCATGTTTTGCAATGTTCTACAATATTGTTCCCATTTCTAATAGTTCGCGCGAATGATTGTTTTGACGCTCGGTATAGGTATATACACAAATATATAAGATTTTTTGTAAACTATTTAATTTTAATATAATAAACCTTTATTTTATTGTTAATTAAACAATTGTTTTATTTAGAAATTCGAGTAATTATAATACACGCTACCTTATATATCTTATAAGTATTCAAACATATTTATCCCTGTTTAGGCTTAATCTTTTACATAATATGGTGGTGTCGGTGGAATAGTTGAATTAACCACTGATACCACTCTTCCCACTTACCCCTTCATTCTTTTACAGTATCAAACATGGGAATCACGGATTTGGGAGAAATTAATATATGTTGTGGAATATATTTCTCTGAGTATTGTAGTAACAATAATTTAGACCAATGCGACTTCATTTAGAAATTAAACGCACGAAAAATTTCGAATAACATATCGTGTTTGATATGTATCAGTTAGTTGGTATTGTCTGCAACAAGGGCCGCTGGTGGTGTGGATAGTGTCTGCTATCATGTATGTAACTTTTTTTAATATACAGACGGAAAGGTTCTGTGTTCGAATCTATGCCTGTCCAACATAAATAATTCTCTTTTCAATTTTTTTTTTAACTTTTTCAATATTGTACAATGGGCCAATTAATTAAATTACATTGAGGATACTATAATTTTTTTTAAAAGAAGATATGGTATTCTTTTTTATGTCATTATTATAAAAAAATTTACAATTGTCATTACTTTAAATAAGGATAAAAAGAAGAATGTCTAAAAATAGTATAAATAATTTATAATAAAAATCGCTTTAATTTTATGTAAAAAAAAGAATTCAGCAATTTAAAATTTACGATAAAATTACTGTTACATATAATGACAACATGTACAAAAAATATTATATCTCCTTTTTCAGAAAATAATTATAGCATAATAATGACACAAAAAAGAATACCATATCTCCATTTAAAAAAAGAATTATAGCATCGTCAATGTAATTGACAATTGTACAGTATTGAAAAAATTAAAAAAAAAATTGAAAAGAGAATTATTTATGTTGCAACGGCATAGATTTGAACATAGAACCTTTCCGTCTGTATATTAAAAAAAGTTACATACATGGCAGCAGACACTAAACACAGCACCAGCGGTCCTTGTTGCAGACAATAACAACTAACTAATACATATCAAACACGATATGTTATTCGAAATTTTTCGTGCGTTTAATTTCTAAATGAAGTCGCATTGGGCTAAATTATTATCACTACAATACTCAGAGAAATATATTCCACAACATATATTAATTTCTCCCAAATCCGTGATTCCCATGTTTGATACTCCCCTTGTGAGAATCACCAATGTCGGTTAATGATATTTAATAATAAGGAAATACATAGAAATTACATATGTATAAAATAAACTCTTATAGTTTAAATTACTTTATACGACGGATATCCAATGGTACTGACTCCGATTTTACATAGTGACGTCAGCGAATTATATAATATACAGTATAAATGATGCGACGCAAAATAAACATTGTTAAGTTTATTTTAAAAACAATCGAAAAACCCACTTTATAACTGAGTTGAACATTGAAAAAGATTCCAGAAGATTCTATTCAAAAGCTAACAAAGGTAATATAGAAGCTCCCGTTTCCATTTGAGAATAAGTACTGTACCTACTGTACCGCTTTCGTATCCGTCGAACACGAGTGCCATCTTTGATTTAGACACTTTTTTGAAATCATTGAGTTTCGACTCCTTGTCTACTCTTATTTTATTGAAATTTAAATTTAACTGAAAGTAAGTATCCTTTTCTTGTATAATGTGTTGATATATGCGGCTGTAGCTGGAGCTCAAGATTCTGCTTTTATCGTCGTTAGCTAGTTGGTTCTGATATGTCGTTAAAATATGCTGGAGATTGTTTCTTATCGACTGTGGGTTTTGCTCCTGCTATATATAATCTAGGTTCAGTCTTTGAAGTAACTCACGAAGTTGACTGACCCAGTTATATTTAGTCAATGCGCCTATACACACGGTCTGATCTCATCGGCCAATAAAATAGACATTATTGACGACGTAAAGATTCTCTCTCGTGTCTCTACACGGTCGATGAGATCAGACCGTGTGTAACCGGTTTTAATTAGGTATTTAAATCATGGGATACTTCGTATACATGTTTGATGTACTAAAAAATTCTTAATGAATAGTTTTAACCTTATATATAGGCCAGGCCAATGACGAACAAAATTGTATTATTCATAATGCTAATTTCTTTATACCTATTAAAATTTTTGCCAGTTCAACATTTTACATTCAATTCTTATCAAAATTCTGTACAATTCTTATTATAATAAAAAAAATTAATAATAATAATAATAATATAATAATAATAATAATAATAATAATAATAATTAGTATAAATAAATAAAATGAATTATATAATTCAATTTATACAAATAAAAATTATATGAGAATTTTCTGTTATTTTATTTTTTAATTTTTTCTCGTTCCAATAAGAATATTCCTATTGTCATTAAAAACGCAACTTATTTTCATTAAAAAAATTCATTCAAGTGAATTAGCTAAATTCTAAATAATTAACAACACATTTTTTAAAAACTTTCACGTATTATTGTATTACAAGAAATTTTATCTAAAATCTAGTACAATCACAGAACAAATAGAACGAATATAACTGTCTCTTTTCTGCAATCACTTATGTGGAAGTATGTGCATCTTAGGCTGCTTAGGTGTCAGTTGCTCAGTACCCGTCAGTCAGTGTAAGTCAGTCAAACAACAATAAATTTGATTGTTGAACCGGCACAAGTAGCGTTGTGGTATCACACACATCACATACATGTATGTGAACCAAAGGTCACGTGACGGCTATCACCACTCACACAAACAAAGTTTACCGCACAAATACAAAGTAAACACCGTGCACGTATACAACATATTTTCTATCTCAAGTGGTTACACAGGTTCCAATAGTATAGAAATATGTATTTTCTCTCTAGATGCTCTATGAGTACAATATTACTCTTGTATTTAAATTAGTACTCTGTGAGTAAAATCATATCGTGTACATCTCTATGATACGATGATTGTAGCATACATAGTTTATAGTCAGTAATAGCGTTCGGTATACATCGTACATATCCTTCACCCTTCTCTCAAGAACACGGAAAGTGAGACAGGAACATACAAATATCTCCAAAGTAAGACAAAAGTTCTTCAAAACAAGTGTAATGTTCTTAAAAGTAAGAGCAAGACACTTTGACTTGGTGCGGTGCGAATAGGCCCAAATGTCATTCCGTTCAAGTCTAATTCTTTCAGTCTTTCGTAACATAATAATATATATGACGCGACACAAAATAATAATATACAATATAAATGACGCGACGCAAAATAAAAATTCTTAAGTTTATTTTAAAAACGATCGAAAAACCCACTTTATAACTGAGTTGAAAATTGAAAAAGATTCCAGAAGATTCTATTCAAAAGCTAACAAAGATAATATAGAAGCTCGCGTTTCCATTTGAGAATAAGTACTGTACCGCTTTCGTATCGTACGAACACGAATGCCATCTTTGATTTGAATATTTTTTTGAATACACTGAGTTTCGACTCCTTGTCTAATCTTCATGACTATAGACCGGATGAAATAATTTTTCACAGGACCGGCTTAACGATTTCAGTGTAATAATGTTAGACTGTTTGTATTTATGTATGAGTCTGCTACAACAAAAATAACAGAATCCTGAAAATTTATTGAAATTCAACATAGAGAAGCAAAAACTTTTTAGAAAAATTTTATTATGTGAGATTTATATCAAAAATAAAAAGGGGCCCCAAATTTTGTTGAATTAAAGTTTTGCAATATTTATTTGTCTAACTAGCTTGCAGGTACATATAAAACAAAATTTATTGTCTTCTTTCCCACCGGCGGCTGTCTTTCAGTATCAATTGATAAACAAACTCCTTATCTCTTTTTAACTTTTTAAAATTTAATATATGTACCTTGTTTACAATTTTTTAAAATTTTTAGTTTTCTACATAGGTACATACACATGCAATGTAAATCAAGCAATATTTAATCTAGTTGTCCATTTCATTCAAACGCATGAACAAAACATCATTTTGATGACATCGTACGTGTCGTACGTATAAATATGTACGTATGTATTATTTGTATTTAACCACAGATACTATTGATATTAGAATATTTGTATGGACCATACAATAGAAGTTTTTTAGATATTATTTTTTTGAAGCAAAATCGTCATACTGATTAACACCTTTTATAATCTACAAACACAGAATACCTAGAAACTATCGATGGTAATGAATATTTTTTAATTTTTATGTGATTTTTGTTGTAATTTGAGAGTATTTATTAATAAATGTTCTAAAAATATTTGTACTAACAAATATAACATCAGTTAATCTAGAAAAATTTTAAATCCCGTCTTGTTTAACCATCCATATTCGTCAACACTTTAGTCACTTTGCATTTTCATATAGATTGTGTATATAAGTGTATTCCCACTATTTATTCAATGCTCAAAAGTATATAAAAAAAAATATTAGTTAGCAAAAATGAAATAAATACCTACATAATATTTTATTAGATAACACATTCTTAACGTTACATCTTTTTTTCTTTTTTCTTAATATGTATACTCTTATTTGTGTATAGTTTGTTGGCAAGATATACTAGTTTTGTATGAACATTTTTTAAGGAAAAATTAGTAATATTTTCTAAAACATATTATGTTAATTCGATTTAATTTAATCAGTTTATGTATGTATGTATGTAAAGGAACATTATTTGTTCTAGCAGACTCATACATAAATACAAACAGTCTAACAGTATTACACTGAAATCGTTAAGCCGGTCCTGTGAAAAATTATTTTATTCGGACTATATTCATGACACTGAGTTTCGACTCCTTGTCTAATCTTCATAGATACATCAGTCTGACCACTCTGACACTATTTGCTAAACGTTGAAACTGTGGAGGGTAGATATCAGGAGCACCATCTCTGTATCAAAAAGTGTCCATCGAAAGGCGTAAATAGTGGCGGCGGTACTATAGCAAAAGGGTAAAGTTAGAGAAGTATACAAGGAAAGAAAAACATCTGCGTTGTTATGTAATTATTATTTTTTTTTATTATAATTGTCAGGGCTGGAAAAAATGGTTCATAGAAACCATTTAAAATAGAAAATGGAAAATGGTTTCCAAAAATGCATTTAAAATACAAAATGGGAAATGGTTTTGCTGAACATATTTAAAATTAAAAATAGAAAATAGTTATTTAAAATGGATTACCTATAAAAAGCAAAATGCTTTTTTTACTTTATTTGTATAACTACTATAAATTTTTTATCATTATTTATATTAATTTAAAAAAAAAGTTCAAACGTGCTGAAATTAAATAATAAAGGCAGTCTTTTGAAAAAATTTTGTAAAATTTGCATGATATGAAAACGAAACTTAACTCTTCAAATATTGTAAAATTTAATTCGACCTTGACATATTCACACCATGACTACGCTACGACTGCAACTTCTAAATAAAATTATGAAAATCATTTACTCAGTACATTTCTTATCTACTTGTCTTAAAAATAGTAGTACACAACTTGAGTCAGAAAAGTTTGACTTAAGAGAACTGTGACTTTTTTATAACTCGAGTGACATTGCAACTCGAGTTATAAAAAATTTGAGTCAATTTAATTTACATTTAACTTAGGATTTGTTAGACTTGAAGTCGTTCAATTTAAGTTCTATAATTAATATTGTATACACATAAATTTGATTATACATGCATTTTCATTTTAAATGTAAAATGGACCCAAATTTCCATTTTAAATACAAAATGGAAAATGGTTTGACCGAACTTATTTAAAATAGAAAATGCAAAATGCCATTTTGTATTTTAAATATATATTTAAAATGAAATCATTTTAAACAGTTCCCAGCCCTGATAATTGTTACATATAATTGTTTTATTATTTTAAAAATTTTTATGAAACTCAACACAAAAAAATCACTAACAGACATTAAAATTTCATGTAATTATGAATCACTTTCAACGTGTTTCACAGCGAGTTTTTTGTAGGTTATTAAACAACACACTTCACTCCGTTGACAACTACAAACCTCATTTCATACCCTTTTGGGCCTTTTGCTACTCTAGCGCTATTCTGGCAAGTTTTTGAACTGTTACTTAGTACTTAAAACGGGACACTTTTTGAACTATTTTTCTATTGTTTTCCGGCCAAGATAGTCCTCCTGATATCTACCCTCCATAGTTCAAACCCATTTGAAACCAAAACGATTTTTTCCTCCATTTGTAACGTACTGATAACGAACATACCTTCGTCAGAAAATTTTGTCACGTAAGTTACATAATGGACCTTGTGCTGTTACAAATCAGAGGGCTCTGATGTAAAGAAAATTAATACCTGTCAGATTTTTTTGTATTTTATTCCATTATTTTTGAATGTAAATGTACTTCTACTTCAGAAGTTAAGAATTTGTACCGTGAAAAATCAGGGAAAAGCCATAAAAACACTTATCGCACAGTACAAGCTCCATTATTAACGTTACGTAATAAAATAAAATTTTCTGACCATTGTTGGAAATGGGTAATATATTCATATATGATAATTTATTATAATAAATATACGAAGTTTCGGGATTGTATGTATGCTTATATATTTGTGTGTTTGACCACGTATTTCTCAGAAACTACAAGTCCGATTGAAGTGATTTTTCCTACATTAATTTAGATATCATTTAGTTTAGGGAATGGTACCAATATTATCGAAATCGATTCAACAGTCTAAGACATATCCAAATTTAACTCTTACTAGTGGTCTTTTTTTATATGTATATATTTGGGCATAACTCCAATAAATATGGAATGACTGGCAATAATTTGAATGATTTTTTGTTTGGAAGAATATCCTTTCGAAGTGGTTCCATGTAAAATTAATCAAAATCTGTTTATAGACTTCGACGATACACCATGGAATTCCTCAATGACGAACACAACACGTACATGTCATGTTTGGATTATTGTACATAGACAATATAGTTAGATACCTATCTTTCGGTACTCAACTAATCACGTTTATTAAGGTTAAGGCCACTTAAAAGGGAATAAAAATTTTTTAAGAAAAAAATAAAACGGCTTCAAAATAATAAAAACATTAAAAAGTATGCAAAAATCATTACGCCAGTTGGTGCCAAACTAACATTAGTAAGTTAGAGCTTTAAGGTAATATTAAACGTAGTTCAATTGGCTTGGCTCCAACTTCAAAAACTATCAGGTTTTGATTTATGGCGTAATTATTTTTTAATACGTCATATCAGCATTTTTTTACTTTTTTGGTCAATCTTATTTTTTAGTTTTATTATTATTATTAATCAGTCTTATTTCTTAAGTTTTTTTATAGCATTGTAAAATAGACTGTTGTAAATTAAATTGTAGTAACAGTTATTAATTAATCCTTTAATTACTGTAAAAAATTAAAATATTAATTAAATTATTTAAAACTTAAATACATAACTCCAAAAAACTACAATAATAATATTTGTACTCTTTTCCCACAATTTTTTTTTTCTTTTTAGAAAGGGGTACAAATATATTATTATTGTCCATTATAACTTTACAACCCAAAGTTTCGCTCTTTATTATAATCATTCATCGAAAAAAGTGATTCGATTTTTTGAAGCCGGTGTCAAGTAATTTCCATTTTAAAGAATTAAATTTGTTAAAAATTTACGTTAAAATTTAATTGTACCTAAATTTTAAATAAAATAGTAATAAATGAATTACAAATTACATAAACTTTTTTAGTTTTATTTATTTATAAATTTATTTTGAAAATGTTAAAATAAGGAGTTATATCTTATTTAAGTACTTCAATGGTAAATTAAAAATGAAAAAATTAATATTACATTTGAATTGCAGGTAAATATCCATGAAATAAAAAATCATAAATAGTATATTATTCAATGAGCTGGCAATGATAGCTATTACTCACGAAGATGAAATTGCGACACGAGCCGAGTGTACGAGGCGAGTGTCGTAATGCTTCTGAGTTAGTAATAGCCATTGCAAGCGAGTAGAATACGATATTTTTTCTACAACTTTTTTCCTATTTGATTTAAATAAAATTGAATATAAATTTTAAAAAAAAGAATACAATTTTTAATCTATCTCTAATTTCATTAAATGTTTATATACGTACAAACGATGAAAACAAAATATAAACTACTTTGTTTACTGGCAATCTGGCATGTTACTACGAAATATACATGAAATTAAAATTTGATTCATATACTATACACAAAACAAATGCCGGCCCATTGAATAATGGTTAATACGGTGATTTCATTGGTCGGAAGGTATTGAGTAGATCATTCCTCCACACCTTTGAATGTAGATGCAAAAAATAATGTTATATTTATTATTAGAGCTCTGTATAGTACATAATTATAAACAAAAAATCACCAATTTTTAAATTTTTAAGTACACAGTTGAGGGGTGGTTTCAACCCTTAAAAATGTGTAAATGCAAAAAATAATGTTATATTTCTTACTAGAACTTTTTAAGGTACCTATAAACAAAATTTCATCGATTTTTAAATTTTTGATTTCCAACTTTGAGGGGATGTTTCACCCCTTAAAAACGTTTTTTAGCAGCAACTGATATTTTTACCCTCCTCTATATACTGACAAACCACCACTAACTTCTACCACCCTCTATATACTGACAAAGTTTCAGATTTTTTTGAATTTTCGACTTCTTGCCCTTTCCTTGTTAGTTCTATTAAATTAATCGATTCCAGCAAACTAGAATCATCATCATCAGTCTTGTCATTTTGGTAAATATCACTGTTAAATTGTTGTAACATGAACTATGAGGGAGCATAAGTGCTACAACAAAGTTTAAATGCACTCATATGAGCATGGATGCGGGCAAGAGCTATTAACATAGGAAGCTTAAATGGGAAAATTAAAAATAGCCCAAACGGCTACATAGGAAAATTAAAAATAGCCCAAACGGCTACTTGCCGCCAACAGTAAAATTTTACCGCCAATCAAAAATATAAATAGCCCAATCGGCGGTAAATAGCCCAATCTGGCAACACTGATGTGAGATTGTATAGAATTTTTATAAATTCTATTTCATTTGTAACAATAACAGTGTGTACAAGGGCTAGCGATAACGTGCCCATAAACACACCAGTTACAGTATTCAAGGACTATTGCAAACAAATAGGTTTGCACAGATATGCTGCTAGTGTGTGGCCATCGTACCGTATTCCGTGTTAATTGCACAAACTTATTTTTACAAATTGAACGCGCAAGCAAATCGTTGTATAAATGGACTATTAGGCTGGTCGTCCATTGGATGCGGAAACGTGCGAAATTTAATTCGGAGGAATATGCATGAAAACAGACGAACGATCCAAACAGTTGTGAAGCTATAAAAATACATCCTCGTCCATTGAAAGCGTCTCTTTCGTCCGTTTCCGTGAGTATAATTCAAGCAAATCCAATTTTGTTAGGATTTTTCGCGCGAAGAAGTCCGTTTCATGAGATTTTTAATTTTTATTGAAATGAAACTGAAGGTAAATTACAATTATAATTGTGTACCTTTGCATATTACGTGCCATAAGATTTTTAATTTTTATTGAAATGAAACTGAAGGTAAATTACAATTATAATTGTGTACCTTTGCATATTACGTGCCATAAATTGTTTTTATGTATTTTTATAGCATCTATAGCTTGGGAAAAAGAAAATTAAAAAGAAAAATACTGACGAATATTGGGCTAGTGGACGGACAGTAGACCAGCGGTTTCCAAACTGTGGGGCGCGCAATGTTTACCAGGGGGCGCAGGTTAATTGCAAATATCGTCGCCGTTTTGATAAAATCATGGTTTTAAGAATAAGCGCTCAAACATAATTACCAAATAATGGACATTTTATATTAAGGAATTACATGGGTCTTTTTTAGCAAAAAAACACTATTCTTTCAATTTTTTTACAATATAAGAAAATATAATTAATTTCAATTTTTGGCATATTATTACCTATATACATATTATTTTGAGACACTAAAAAAAATTTTATGAAAAAAAAAAATAATAATTAGACCATTCAGCTAGTTTTTGAAAATCGCTGATTTTTGGCCGTATACAACGAAAAACACGAAAATTTTTACCAAAAATCAAAATTTTTTGTTTAAAACAGTGTTAAAAGTTGAAATTTCCTTTTTTTTTAAAATCCGTTTGTTCAAGTACAAGCTATAAGCATTTCCTAACAGAAAAAAATTGCTAAAAAATGGAATAAATTAAGTTGTTTTGCTAAAAAAAAGCCATGTAACCCCTTAACACAGATTTTTCTGTTCACTACTGTACGTAATATTTTAACAATAACAATTCTCAAGCGGTCAGAGGCATCTTAGCGCGTAATTATCGAATAAGTGTCTGATCAACGGTTTGCTCTCCCGTGTCGTATAGACCTATCGTCCGCCAGGAATATGAGTTTTTTCAGTAAAAAAATAATTTACGAATTGTTTATAAATTTTTTTGAGAGGGGGGGGCGGCAGAAGTAAAATTTTTTATAGGGGGGCGCTAGTGCACAACGTTTGAAAACCGCTGCAGTAGACATATCATTTCGGACGAACGATAAACGTGCGTAATCGTCTGAATCAAACATCGCAGTTGTCCGCAACCATTGAACGTCCAGCCTTAAGTACTTACACTATGATTTGTATATGACGTATATGACTGCGGCTAAGACTGGTCGTCATTCATATCTACAGATATTGAATGTCACAGACACGTATTGTGGCAGACACGACAAATGTTGTTTAATGCTTTTCTTATGGATGTATTCATATATACCGCACAGACACGGATTGTCTGTATGTATGAATGTGTTCTTAAGAAAAACATTAAACAATATTTGTCGTGTCTGCCACGATACGTGTTTGTGACGTTCAGTGTCTGTAGATATGAATGGACCTTAATTCGGACGAATACGCAGGAAACGGACGAACGATCCAAACAGCTGGGACGCAATACATCCTCGTCCATTGAAAGAGACGTTTTCAATGGACGAGGATTATTGTTTCACAGCTGTTTGGATCGTTCGTCCGTTTCCTGCGTATTCGTCCGAATTAAATTTCGCACATATCCGCATCCAACGGACGATCAGCGCAAAGCGCGGCTTGAACACTGCCCACACGCAAAGTAAAACTGTGCAAACTTGGTTTGCACAGGTAAAATCTTCAGCAGTGCGACGTTTACTTAAGTCGCACCAATGGGTTTGTACGAGATACAGTTTTCCCGTCCATACGTACAGTGGCTTCGCAAGACGAAAATGGGGAGTGGGCAAGATAATTTTTGCGAGGCCCCCTTTAATTTTTGTATGCAGTACGTATGCAGTGCGAGGCCGTTGGCGTCGGCCCACATCGCCCACGCCACTGCATACGTACATGTTTATTTGCACAAACTGGCTTGCATAAGTAAGTCGGTGGTAAACAAGGGGCTAAACTACTATATGATAGTATCCCGGCTGTCGCCAAAACTTTACGTCACAAAACTGGGAGGAGCTTCCCCACTTTCTATGGTTATATACATACGTATTTAGCGTTTTTGTTTGTATGTGTAATGTAGTGAATGTTAGTGTGTGTGATATTCCGTATGTATGTATAGCTCGGTGACCGGAGGGAGATGATACATACATCATACATACACACTCGACAACGGTACATACACATAATGTCTGGTGTAATATGTATGTATTCTAGGCTTACGTATTCATGTATTACATTGTTGCAACAATCAATGTCCGAACCGCTACAAGTGGGACAAGTGGTGCGGACGACTGAATGGACCGAACAGGGCTGCCAAATTGTATAATTGGATACAAAATCTGTACAATTTGGTTGTTTTGTGTATCCTCTTTGTATAAGAAACTTTCCTGTATAATTGGATACGAACGCCAAAAATTTAAACTGAATACGCTGAACACAGTAGCTACAATTTTTTGTTAATGTTACATCGCGTTAGACTCCAAGAAACTACATATTATGCCCTTATGTACATATGAATTTCCTTTCGTTCTCGCAAGATTACAAAAAAGATTAAAGTTTAATCGAAAGTAAGAAAAATCGGTCGGCTATTTTATTTTTTTTTACTCTCATTGTACCGAAAAGTTGTTTTGTATAATAGAAACCAATTTTGTATAATTTCAGAGACCTGACGTATAAAATAGAAATTTTTACTGGCAGCCCTAGCGACTGAATCACCTAAGCTGTGACAGACCAACAAATGACTCCAAGCAAGCTACACTTTTTTATATTAGTTTGCTTCTAGTGTTCTATGGTGGTAAAACTTAAGCGTGTGGACGAACCTTAAGGCATTTAATTTGCGCAAGACAAAATAACGCACGTAACGCACTAGGATAAATGGAAGCAATGTCAGATGGTTGACTTTCGCGTCTTAAAAGCAATTAAATCATTTTAAAATGAATTCAGTGTTTGAATGTGCGGTATGTAGAGTAGGTGGTCAGACTTTACGCTGTTCTCGTTGCCAAAACACATATTATTGTTCAAAAGATCATCAACGACAAGACTGGAAAAAACACAAAGTGAATTGTCAAAGTAAATCCAAACAGCAGCATGCTTCTAGTGACAAATCCAAATCTACAACGCAAAAATTTGATGACAATCAAAACACAACGCCAATAACGTACGTAGGCAGTTCAGAGAATGAAATATTAAATTCACAGACTCAAGTGCTCTCACCAAATTTAGATTTTCGAAAAAATTTGGTAACTAATAAGAAAAAGGGTACCTCAATGCCGCCACAGAATTATGACGGCACTAGTAAAAAGAGAGATTACACAGATGATGTTTTAGGGCCTACGGGTGATTCTTTGTTATTTAAAAATAGAAATGTTGAGCAAATTATCGAACAAATTTGTAAAAATGTGATTCATGATTTGGAAACATTCGGTGTTTGTGTTGTTGATAATTTTTTGGGAGCCGAAAGAGGAATGTTGGTTTTACAAGAAGTTTTACGAATGTACAAAAGTGGCGTTTTCAAAGATGGACAACTTGTTTCAAGCACCGGCAGACAGGGTGATCATAAAACAATACGAGGTGATAAAATAACGTGGATTGATGGCCACGAACGTGACTGTGTACATATTGGACAATTAATACGTGAAGTGGATGCTGTGATTATGCGAGCAAATAAAATGTCAACTGGACGATTATCCCAATACACAATTAATGAACGAACTAAGGTAAGTTTCGTAAACAGATTACCAGCCAATTTTTTCGAACTTACATAAATTGTACTTTTTGCTTTCATAAAAGAGGGAATGTGTATATCCAAAATTTTAAAAAATTTTCAGGTTCTCCATAGTTAGCTGTAATGTAATATTATTAACCCTAGAATCATACGTACTCGTCAAATTGACGACCAAACTTCTCTACATGGTCCAGTACTACAACTTGCAGTAGCCTGCCTGCTTTGAAACTTCTGTTATCTAATTTATTTGTTATGATAACACAGAAGACATATCAATTTTGGTTATAGTTGTTATCGTTTTGTTTATGTATTAAAATTGTGTGCGTCAATTTGACGACGATGTATGATTAACGTATGTTTTTTTTTTAAAGATTTTGTACTTTAAATATAAAAGTCTTTCTAATTTTTCTAAAATTTATTAAAGATATGGATGTTATAATTCGTGTGTCGTAAAGATGCGTTTCAAGTGACTTAATACAAGATTAACGATTTATTTTGTGGAAAATATTTTTTTTTTATTATTATTTTTTGAGATCTTATTCGAAAAATTACTAAGAAATTTTAGAAAATTTACAAATGGGCCTAATGAGGAAATAATTATATATCTACGAGAATATTTGTGACCGAGAAATTTCACATTCTGTAAAGTCACACATGTCCACCGACTCGTAATAGTTCATAAATTAATTATTTGAAAGACATGTCTTATGATACAATTGATGTATTTATCTATTTTTTAATTTTTATAATGAGAAAAGAAAAAAAAATTAATAAATATTTATATTAAAAAATTTGCGATTTTTTAAAATATTTTGTTCGCTTTTGTAGTATTGTTATGTAAAAAAATGTTTTTTGCAAATAAGCTTTAAAAGTTTTCCGTAAAAAGTCCATTCGTCAAATTGACGACGATGTATGATTAAGGTGACCAGACGTCCCGTTTTTCGGAGACATAACTTCTCGGGACGTCCATTTGTTCCGTTTTGGCAATATTTGAACTTATACGCTATTTTATAAAATGTTAATGACTAATGATGCTGCTGGGAACTATTTAAAATTATTTCATTTTAAATATGTATTTAAAGTTCGATCAAACCATTTTCCATTTTGTATTTAAAATGGAAATTTTAATCCATTTTACATTTAAAATGAAAATGCGTGTATACTCAAATTTATGTGTATGCAATATTAATTATAGAACTTGAATTGAACGACTTGAAGTCTAACAAATTCTAAGTTAAATGTAAGTTGATTTAATTGACTCAATTTTTTTATAACTCGAATTGCAATGTCACTTGAGTTAAATTTGTTACTAGAGTTGCAGTTCTCGTAAGTCAAACTTTTCTGACTCAAGTTGTTTACTACTATTTTTAAGACACGTCGATAAGAAATGTATTTCGAGTAGATGATTTTCATAATTTTATTTAGAAGTTTCAGTCGTAGCGTAGTCAAGGTTTGAATAATATATGTTAAGGTCGAATTAAATTTTACAATATTTTTAAATAACAATATTTGAAGAGTTAAGTTTCGTTTTCATATCATGCAAACTTTACAAAATTTTCTCAAAAGGTTGCTTTCATTTAATTTCAGTTCTTTTGAACTTTTTTTCTTTTTAAATTACTATAAATAATAATAAAAAATTTATAGAATATTTTTTATAAAGTATATAAATAAAGCAAAAAAAGCATTTTGCATTTTATAATCCATTTTAAATAACTATTTTCCATTTTCAGTTTTAAATATGTTCAGCAAAACCATTTTCCATTTTGTATTTTAAATGCATTTTTGGAAGCCATTTTCCATTTTCTATTTTAAATGGTTTCTATGAACCATTTTTCCCAGCCCTGGATAAAATGAACTTGTTTTTTACTCTGAATGAAATATTATCACTGGCGTAAGAAGTTTGGCTATGATTTTCTTGATAATATCCTTTTGTTTTTCTATCTTCCTACTCTTAACACAAATTATTCTATCCAAATTATCGTTTCATTATCAAAGGTCTCATGTTACAGTGGTGGTGGAATCATCCGCCACCGAATTAATTTTATGATAGAAAGAAAAATTAGCACATTAAATGGCTTTAAAAATACTATTATTGACTTAAATTTTCAAATTGTTCCCGGGGGAGGACCCCTCTTTTCTCATGGGAGTACTCCGTACCCCGTAAACTCCCCGGTAAGGTCGGCTATCTCGTTGTAACTCTTTACAAATCTGGTCACCTTATGTATGATTAACGTTTCTCGTAAAGTCGTAGACCAACGTTATGATTCTAGGGTTAAGATAAAACAAATTTTTGTAAAAGAAATATTTCTTATACAAAAAACAGTGTTACATTTCCAATTATATATAGTATTAACAAGTATTTCAAGGTTATCTTTTTTTACATAAGTTTTGTTTTTCTTTCATTCATTTTTTTTTTTATTATTTTTTGAGTTTTTAGATTTTACAGGATGTTAGTGAATAAGTACGAAAAATTTTAAGAAGTGTTTGCTGAGGTTCTTTTATGTAAAAAAGTTCTTATAAACCTAGGTCCTAAAACGCTTAGTTTCTAAAATACAGAGTAGATGGGCTACTAGATAGCCCATACTGGTTTTGTGGTAGGAACAGTAGCTGTAAATTATTTTTTATCTTGAAAACGGTTACATGAGCGACAAAATACTAAGAGGTCATTTTTGTCAACAATTTATGGGACATTTGAAAAAGCATTTTCGAATTGGAAAAAATCATTGACATGCGTTTTTTTCTTAAAAAATAGGTCGTCACATGACCGTACAGATGCCACTTGTTTGATTGGGAATATTCTGTCTACTTCAGAATATGGGTATTTATCTTGTCATAGCGTGTCTCAAATTTTGTGTCAATATCTCAAAACGTTTTTGAAATATTTAAGAAAATATTAAAAAAGACAAGAAACTGAACACCCTGTATCTTGGAAAATAAGCATTTTCGGACCTGGATTTATATGAACTTTTTTACATAAAAGAATCTCAGCAATCACCTGTTAAAATCTTTCGCACTTATTCATTAACACCCTGTATAGATAATCTAAACTGTAAATAATTAGCTGCTAGACATAGCTTCTAAATTTAATTTAATTTTGTTATTCCATAAATACAAAGTGAAAATGTAGGGTTGCCAGATAATCAGAATTGATTTGGATTGTCCTGATGTCTAGATAATATCTTGTATAATAAATGTTCCGAGTTCTACTAATAAATAAAATGTTCTGCTAAATAAGGATTTTATACAAAATTATAAAAGAATAGTATAAGAATATTTGAATACTTTTCATGAAATAAAGTCAGAATTGGAAGTGTCCCATCTTTTAATTTTGAAATAATCGATGATCGGAAATTTTAATGTAAGTTGGTTACTATTTACTAAGTACTGTGGGCCCTCTCTTAACCGGACAACATTTTTACGCTAAAATTACCATTGAAATATGGAAATTTCTAATTCTGAGTTCTTTAGCGAATGAAGTGAGGCACTATAAATAACTGACTTTGTATAGAATTTCAGAGTATTAGATTTAAGGACTTTGAGTCGTTGCAATCAAAATGATGAAAACCAGTTGAAATCAACAAAAGTCGATAGATATTAGAATAAAAAAAATTCCTTTAAAGTTTTATATTGATTTGGAAACCTTTCGTTAAGAAAAATGCATTATAATATATGCACGGCCGAATTTATCCTAAGTGTCGCCCGGGGCACTGTGAAAAATGCCACCACTGACAAAAATTTAAATAAATTTCTTATTAACTTTCCCACTTTTTTACCATTTTCAATCAAAAAATAAGTGCCGAGCAAAAAAAAGAAAAAAAAAGCTCCCATTTCTTATTTTCCTTTCAGAAAATAGGTGATGACCAAAAAAAAAAAAAATCACGTATGTTCCAAATTTTGCCACCCCTAAAAATTTTCCACGTGGGGCCAGTGCCCCGCGTGCCCCCAGTGTAAATCCGGCACTAAATATATGGAAAATATATGTACTCTTATGGGAAATATTTTAAAGAAGAAAGGCTTTGTCGGAAAAAAGTGAATTATTTCAGATTTCTAGAATAGATGAATTATTAACCTTAAGCGGAAAATTCAAACAAAAAAATTTTTGTAATTTTCAACAATACAAAAAATATACGACACTTTAGACTAGCCGCATACACACAATTTTTAGTTGAACAACTGTTTAGTTGTATGTCAAAAGACTATGGGAACTTATGGAGGTGCGCATACTATCAACACGATAGTAGCTCGACAAAAAAATCATAAAATCATATCGATCGTTTTTTGACTAAAAAGTCGGACAACTTAAACAACTATCGATCGACAGGTACATTACTGTGTATTGAAGTGCGTATACACTCAACTAAATAGTCGATCTCTAACCTGAACATATAATCTCTATGGTAAATTATGGAGTATTTTATCTATGCTGTGATATACTATGGGATGTACGAAATATCTCCTTTTAATTTTATTTGTCGTACGTTCTATATGAAGCAAAGTACAGACAAGTCCTTTTCTATTAACCATTTTTGAATTCGATGATTGATAAGATCGTTAAAAAATTAAAAACATAAAACATTCAACAAGTTTTGAAAATCATAGATATAATTAGAGATGGGCGACGGGAAAATTCCCAGTGGGAATTTTCCCGGGTAAATTCCCATTTGGGTATTTATTGGGTATTTTCCCGGGAAAATTCCCAAAACCTGGGTAAAAACGATTACTTAGTTGTACTTCTTTGCAAATGTGTTTTTAATTAGACCTCTATATATTATGTATTTGTTAATTGTGCGTGGAGGTTTACATAATATAATGTTGATGTAAAGTTTTTTAATTATTATTATCATAAAACCACTTCAGTACATACTGAATGTTTATTTATCTTTAAATTTAAAAATACATGCATACATATTATGTCGGATCAACTTAAGATGACTTTTCAACGAAGTTAGCAATTAATTTAAATTTATAACTCAATGTGTTCAAATTTCAGAGAAATATCTACGTTTAAACAAAAAAAATAAAAATGCCAGGAAGTTCAATATTGACAAGTGAGAATCGAGCTAAAATTTCGACGTTTTGGAAATTGTAGTACTTAAAAGATAATCTAAAGGGGCGAAAACTATGGAAAAACTGTCGTAGTAGGCCCAGGAAATTGACATCGAAAAATGAAACGCGTATTGTACAACTAGCCACGAAAATAAATTGTCTATAGAAGAACTGTCGAACAAAAATTGTATAATAACGTGATATATTAATTAGTATTTATGTAGTATGAAGATTAATTATTTACGTTTAGCAAATATTCTTTATGATACAGCGGTTTTATAGTTTAATTCAAAAATATTACGATAAATAGTAAATTAAAATAAATACCCACTTTTCGGGAATTTTCCCGGGAATTTACCCCGTTTTTACCCACTTTGGGAATTTTCCCGGGAAAATTCCGGGTAGAATCCCATCTCTAGATATAATAGACATGACAGATATAGGAACTATTATTTATGATTAGTTGAAAAAAAGAGGATTATGCACGAATAGGAATAAATAAGTGTATGAATAATTTTAAAATCGCTGAACAACTGATTGATAGTATGCGCATCCTACAACTAAACAGTTTAGTTGGGTTGAAATCATGAGGCTCATCGATTTCGATTAAACAGTTTAGTCGAGATAGTAATTGAGTGTATGCGCCAGGCCTTACGATAGCTATATGGGTGATTCTACTTTTTAGGTCCTTCAAAAAATTAAAGTTGTCTCCACAATAAGGAAGGTTAAAACTATATACAGAATGAAGATACTATCATTTATTTTATTTAAATAAAATTAATAACTCCTATTTAGATGACCTACCTACATTTACTTTAATTTTTGATTTAATTTTTTTTATAAAAATGGTGTCAAACTTTTATTGCAGTTCTAAAACGCATGTGGTCCCTATTACATATTGCTTGGAACTATAACGTTTTTTAAAAATAAGTTTACTGAAACCACACAATTTTATAAATAAAAAAGAGAGTTAAATTGTTACGCATGGTAATTAGAAAGTTAAATTTTATTTATCTGCAGAATTATTTTTTTTTGGCGGGATGAAAAATTGTCGCGAAAATTTGAGTATCCTTCGTCGCGACTGCCAAATATTGCTATAAGTTTAAAAAAATAGGTCAAAAGGTCATGTTTTTTCGTAAAATGGAACACCAAAGACCATAGAACATACAGCGAAAGTCAAATCAACTGATTGACATAGAGAGCTTGTTATTTTTTTAGATCAAGCAAGAAAACCGGCTGCGTCTGTTTATTGAGTGTATCCTTCGTCACGGCTTTTTTGGTATGTATTTAACGAATTTCAGAACGTTTTTACGTAAATATTATTTGTAATAATGTAAGCTTTACGATAAACTCAAGTTTTCGAACTAAATGATCGCTGTTCACGATTAATAACGATTTTGTTGAAAAATTGTCTCCTTCATCACGGATGTATCCTTCGTCATGGTGGAATGTGACGATGGGAAACACGAAAGTGGCGAAGGATACGATAATAAAATAAGTATATATTTATTATATCAGGGGTCATACACAATCAGTGAAATAAGGAATTAAGATTTAAGAAATAAGATTTAAGATTTAAGAAATAAGAAATAAGATTTAAGAAATAAGAAATAAGATTTAAGGAGTATGCTATCTAGTGATGTTGAATGGAACTTTAACGTAACTGGTCATAGATATAAATATGTAGGTATTTTTTTACGGCAAAATTCGTGATTTTTTTCACTTAGTGACAAAATAGTCAACACGAACACTTTTTCATGAATTCTGATGTACAAAAATACCTAAATACATTTACTTATGAGCAGTTAACAGTTTCATTCAACGTCACTAGATGGCATACTCCTTAAATCTTATTTCTTAAATCTTAAATCTTATTTCTTAACTCTTAATTCCTTATTTCATTGATTGTGTATGACCTCAGTGTTTGTTTGTTTGTATATCAACTAAATTTTTTAGTTAAAAGTTTGGTCAACTTCTAACCAATCGATAAAACACAAAAAAAACAACACAAAAAAACTCTTCAATTTTTCGCAAATCAGACAAAAAAGACCAACTTTTTTTTTAAATTTTTTTTAAATTGGTATTAGGAGAACATAATATAAATATTATTTAAATAATAATTTTAATTTTATTATTTAAAAATTTAAAAACATTTTTTTCTGTCTGGATTCAGTAATCCGCAAAAAAATATTGGTTTTATTATGAAACCGAGCTGCTGGTATGATAATTTTTCTACATTTGCTATGATAATTTTTCTACATTCTAGTCGCATGAAATCTACGAAATGGCTCTGTCAAATTTTTTTTCTGGTTGAGACCTAAAAAGTAAAACCACCCATATACAGCATAAAAAAATTTTCAATGGTCGAGGAAATATTTTAAAGAAAATAAACATATGATGTGAATTGTATTGCACCATAAAAATACGGTACCAAATCGTGCTAGGGATGATCGATATTAGAAAAGCATCGATGCTGACATCGATGTTAACATCGATTCAAGAGTATCGATATACGATATATATCGAAAGAAAGATATCGATGTTCGAAAACATCGATGTTTATGTAGCAAAATAAACAACCATTATAATCTATTATTTTATTTATTAAAAATTAACATTACCAGTATGTATTTGGTACACTTTGCAAAAAAAGTCACTTTGTTAGAAGTTTCCCTTTTAATCTGTTCCTTTGTTGATACAAATGCTGCCCAGCTTTTGAAAAAAGTCTCTCTGAAGCTGTTGAAGTTGCTGTGCAACATAAATATTTAATGGCAATTTTTTTTGAAGTTTGGATAAATGCTTCCTAGAAATTGCCATAAAGTAATTTATCTTGTTTTAAATCAGCTACAGAACTTTTTAACTACTCGATAGCTTAAAGTAATATCGATGTTTCGATATTATTCTCGTAACATCGATGTGTCGATGTTATCGAGAACATAACATCGATGTTTTTACATCGATGTTTTCTCCCTAAACATCGATGTTTTTCTACCATGGATGAATATCGATCATCCCTAAATCGTCCTAAGTTTCTTAAATGGTTCAGAGTCAATTTTTTGATTCCTCGCAAAATGGCACGTGGCACAATGCGGTCAAGTTCGGCATTTACACCGATGCGGGCACCTCATAAAAACTATTTTTATAAAAATACAATAGGACCAACAAGTGGACAAACGTGTGAAACATAAAAGGCTTTGAAATTGTAGGTATACAGGGCCATAAAATTATGTATATTTTAAGTAAACATACTTTGTGTCTATTTACAGTTAAATGCAAAATCTTTAATTCCCAAAAAATTTTATTACATTCTTTCTGAATAGCGAAGGATATGTTAAAATAAAAATACATATTAAAGGAAGAAAAAAATAAGATGGATCGCAAAAAACTCATTTTTCCGATGTTTTGGGTAGGCGCCGTGTATAGCCAAAGAATTCATCCAAGGGTTTGGGACGTTCAACGAAAATGTACAGCCTTTAAGCGCTTGGCACATATATATCAATAAAAGTTTTATTCAACTATTAAGAAATTTTTCCATAAATAAAACGAACAAAAACATAAAATTATTTTAAATTTCAAAGAACGTTACCTACCGCCTCCAATTCATTGTCGCTATTCGTTTTGATACCTACAATAATAATAAAACGTTACTATTTGTAACCGATTTACTTAATCTAACTTTTTCTTGTTATTTTGTTTGTAGGTATCAACGCGGTTTTTTCAAATTTTAGAATACACTGGTTAAGATATCTGCATATTTTTATAAACATACCTAGTATGCAAATGTAACAATATAAATCGAAAATTATTTAAAAATATTTTTTGTTAAAATATAAGTGTGAGGACAGACCGTGGCGGCAGCCCGGAACGGTAATTAAGAAATTATATTGCATACTTGACATTAGAACTAAAACGTGACAAACTGACCAAAACACGTATTACATTTCCTTTGTCAAAATTTAAATCCACTTGACTTTAATTTTATTGTGTCCAGAAATTATTACCTACCTGCATGGGCGCCCATATGATGGATTCCAGGGGGGGGCCGAAGGGTGAAAAGTGAACTTCCGGAGAAAATTTCGGCACATTTTTTTTCGATCTTTTTTCCCCCCCACAAATCGCGAGGGCTATACTATATATAACCCACAAAAAATACCATTAACGATGTCGTTTTGCTCTCTTCGAACTCCTTTTTTCGAATTTTCTTCTAATCCTGGCTAGCTAGGGGGGGCCATGGCCCCCCCTGCCCATAGGTATGGGCGCCCATGCCTACCTGAATATTTGGGTATAAGTTAAGTAGTGCAATATAATTATATGATATCCACTTAGCTCGCAAGATGACCGTCTTGGTCTGATCGGTCCTTAATACATATTTAAAAACACGCAGGTATATGTATAAATATACAAAGAATATAAAATTCGATACTCAAATAAAGCCGGTTCTACACGATGCTACGAACGTTCCTTCCAACGTTCGATCGAACGTTTGAGGCAATTAAGTTCGATAGTTGGTGCGACGAATGTATCTGCTACACGGTGAATCGAATGTTTGATCCAATACGAATGATGATGTGTTGGTACAAATGTTTATTCAGTGGACGAGGCTGTCATCTGTCTGATGTTATCTCTAATGTTATACACTGATGTTGTCTCTCTTCACATGAACGAGTCGTGCAGCTGCTGAGTCGAACCAACCAACGCAACCAACATTGACCTTCAAACGTTCGAAGCATCCCTTTGACTCGGTGCAAGAATACCGACATCGAGCGGGACATGGCCAAATGCGAATGTTTGACGCTCGACATTGGACACTCGTAGGTTCGAACAACGGCCACACGATGCGATGAACCATCGAACGTCCAATGTTGGAAGGTGTTCGTAACATCGTGTAGAACCGGCTTAAGTGACAAAATAGATTGTAAAATTATTAAATCACCCTTCAGGGTTTTGACAACTTGAAATATTTTTTAAGTATTTTATTACCTACCCACTTCAACAGTTCGTAAGATGCCTGCAGATAGATTGTCCATCAATTTGCCCGCAAAAACCAGTTAGTATGGGTCTGAATACGTACATTTAAATATTGCCAAAAGATTTTGAAGTAAGAGACCTGTCTTTGTTTGCGCAGGTGGAGTGGGTAAAATAAATCAACTCACTGGCCTATGGTTCATAAGACGCATGTATTTGACAGATGTCGACCTTACCTTCAAAATGACTTAGACTGACCTATTTTAAAATGCGTTTCTGCGCATCTCTCAGTTCATTTTCTTTCGGGTATACATGTATTGAATTGTTCGTGCGGTAGGCCGCACGGGCAATGGGACGGGCGCCCGTCACGGTCTGTCCACACACTAACACAGTACATATATGCAAATAAAATATACAGTTGAACTCTTTTTTATGCGGTCCTTTTTTGTGCGATTTTTTTATGCGGTTTGTAAAAAATGGCCATTAAAATGCATAATGTAAATCAAAATCACGAGACAGTAAGAAACTTAAACAATTACTACAATAACTTTCTTTGATAAAAATTCAAGTTTTAAGGTCCGTAAGTCGGTGGTAAAGCTTGAGCGTGTGGACGGACCCTTACAAACAATAGCAACGCCAAGCAGCGTATCCGGCATATACGTTCAACTAATATTTCCAGCTCCACCAAAATAGTCGCATTTGCGCAAAACGAACCAAATTTCTCCAAAGAGAGAAAAAACTAATATTGTTGTGCTGTGATGTTGGGACATTTTTTCAAATCCAGATTGGCCATATATCTATTATACTACATATATGGTCATAATACTGAAGTGGTAAGTAGTAAATAGTAAATAGAACGCATAAGTAATATATTGTTTTACCCCACCTGTACATTCTATTTACAGCCGTCACTCGAGTTATTGACGATTTAACTTATTACCACTGATCGTAGTTTACCTCAACTTATAGACAAACTATATGTATGTATATGTATCCAAGTGCTGCGTGGTACTGTGACAATGCGTACATACTTACGGTTTGTCTCTCAAAGGAAACTGCGATCAGTGGTCATAAGTCGTCAATAACTTGAGTGACGCCTGTACTACTTAGCGCTTCTGTGCGAACGAGCTATAAAAATTTGACACAGTTTAAAGCTGATGTGACAGACTTTAAGGAAAAATTAATTTATATTAAGGAAAATAATTTTTTTAAATACATATGTATATTTTAACATGGTATTACATATATTATAAAAAATAATTTTAAAAAATCCCATATTCCGTTTTTACTTTTTTCCACCGATGTTTGATTTAAAAGGTATATGTAATTTACACAATGTTTATTTTCTTTTATGAGTAATCGATCAGATTTTCATTATTTGTAAGTGAAAAATGTAAATATATCAATAACTAGAAAACAAAATATTTATTAGTAAATAAATTTTTTATATGTAGCTTGAGAAAAGCAAACGTTGCAAGTTATGATATCTTATTTGTTTTGTATGTGTATATTTAATTAATTAACATTATATTTATTTTATTTGAATTATTTCTTTTGTTTACAATTTTTATAAAAACGAAATATTGATTGTTGAAAGGAAAACTTTAATAAAAAATCGAATACCTATTTATACATAAGGCGGCCATCCGTTCCGGAAAAGCAGCTGCTGTCCTGCGTTGAAATTTCTCTTAAAATAGTCCTGGAATGGATCTAATGCGTCCCGGAAGTCCCGCATTTAGTAAATTGAAAATAATAAAAAAATTTAACTTGAGGCCGGACTTTAATAAAATTTGAGTATGTTGTAGAACATTGTTTCTTAACCTTTCTTCAGTCACATTCCTACCGGAATTTTACCAAATCTCGGATAATTTTGTGCGGATCGGTCCCATTTACAATCATATATGACATTAGTTTTTAAATTACATTAATTATACTTAATATGAAATCTGTTGTTTCGATCACTTTGTCTACCATGTAATTCAGATACATATCGACACTTTCTTAAGCATTATTAGAGAAATATTTAAAACCGTTCTTTAATTTTAAATAATATTACTGTATCAATGGCAGTACTGATTACTGAGAAAAATGGCTGTGACATACAGACGGACGGACATTGAAATCTCATCATAAGAGTTTCGTTTTTTATTTTTTATTACAAAAATTGGGTGCCAAGATCCGCCCAGTCGTTTACTTTTTGTGTTTTATAGGTCCCCAGAACCCTAGGGGACAATTTTAATCTCACCTTAATTTTTCCAGAATATCAATATTGTTTGAGAAAAATTTAGTCAAGACTCAAGACTAGCCGTTTATTTTGGATTATTTTTGGGTCCCCGATACCCTAGACCTAGAGGGTTACTTCAATCTCACATTTGTTTTTTCAGGACCTCAGTAGTAATATTTGAGCAAAATTTGGTCAAGACTCGTCCAGCCATTTATTTTGGATGTTTTCTTCCAGGATCCTAGAGAGCAATTTTAACTTTCATTTTTCAGCAAAATCTGATAGAGATTCGTCCAAGTCGTTTACTTTATAATAGTCTATATCAGAATACAGGGTATTACCTGTCCACCAGTGAACGATTTTTGAAACCGGTTGCTCTGATCGTCCAACGACCCCAGAATAGCGTCTAGAGGGTTATTTCAGAAGTACGTATATATTTAATTTTAACAGCTTGTGACTTTTCTGTGGACAGTGAACAACCATACCTATTCCGATTTTTAAGACTATAGTATAGTTTTTCAATATTTAAATGAGATGACTTTTCAAGTACGGCAATAATCAGCAGTATTGTTTGCAGCATGTTACCTACTTATCTATATACATGCAAAAAGAAACCGTCGCTTTTAAAACAGGTAACAAATTTAAATACAATTGGAGTGAACATAGGGTGGTATTTGTTGTAAGCAATAAAATAATTTAACTTTTTGAAAGTTTATGGTCACTAATTACACCCTCTCGAAAAGTCATCCCAAAAATTGTTGGAAAAGGTATACCTTTGGTTATTTAGTTTTGGGTAATTTTTATTGCTCCAAACTCTGGGGGAACTACTTTAAGCTCACGTTTATTTATTCCGAGGTTTTAAAAACGTTTGAGTAATATTTGGGGTCAATCATGTAACCGTTTATTTTCAATTTTTTGGAAGATCTGAAGACTTTAAGTGACAATTTTAATTTCTTATATCATACCTCGATTTATTTAAAAGAAATAAATTATTCCAAATCCATAAATTTTGAATAGGTATATTTATTATTTATTTTATTAAAAATAACATTAAACTTTAACAAATAAAAATTTTAAACATTTTTTAAGATTTTTCTATATACTGGTTATTGGGAATAATAAATAAATAAGTAAAAAACGCCGTGAGCAGCGGGGCCCCATCACGGTAGTCGAATTTTCCCCTTCATCTTCGGTATTGAATGTCTACAAGCGAAATGTGATTGAAAGTCTACAACCGAATTGTCATTTTGTTGGTTTCAAAACTGGTGATGAGTGTTCGGCTGATCGAGGCTTTAAAAAAAGGTTTTAAGTATTTAAGGGCTGTATCTCAGTAAATTTCAATTTTGTGCCCAAAACAGGTAGCAGAAAAAAAGCCAACACAATTCGTACGAGGATATTCCTGCCCATGTTTATCCGCTGATTGCCTTTATGTTTTAGTTTTAAATATTAAAAAAGGACCTTCAATAGTAAACTGGAAGGCCTTTATAAAGATATTTTTTCTTTCCAAAAAAATCCAAAATTTCTATTTTATAAATACTAAAAATCCAAAATTCCTAATTTATAAATAAACAGTGACTTTAATAACATTTTTAAATTACTTAATATGTATGTATTTCATTTGTCATAAAAGTAAGTTCACTTTTTTTAAAATTTTTTAAAATTACTATTCGCCTACTTGTATTTAGAATAAACATAATGCTTTTAAAACACATTTAACAATAGCATTCAATTCCGATGTAAAAATGGGAGAAGTGGGGGGAAAAGTGATGCGGACTCCCTACAAGGTACTAGCTGGATACTAACTGAATACACATACAAAATTTCAGCCCTCTAGGTTTCCTTATGGAGTCTCTAGACGTGTTAGAAAACAAGCAAAAAAATTAAGGAAATATTGGCGTCAAAATCGTGGGGGTAATGGTTAAAAGTTGAAACCTCCAAAAAACAGTGTCTGGCTATTAGCTTAACCTGTACACCAAATTTCAGCCCTCTAGGTTTATTTGGGGAGATTTTGACCCGAACGAAACTGTTAAAAAACAAGAAAAATCATGTTCTTTTGGGTATAAAAATGGTGGGGGTAGGGGTTAAAAGTCGAGACCCCCAAAAGGCACCCCCTTGATACTAACTCAATCCGAATACAAAATTTCAGCCCTCTAGGTTTATTCGGGTGACCTGTGCGAGTGGTACAAACTTCGAAAACGTCGAAAATGCATGAAATTGTAGCTTAAAAATGAGGGGGGTGGGGGTAAAATATTAAAACCTCCAAAAAGCACAACCTAGGTACGAACTTTATCAACACACCAAATTTCAACCCTTTACGTTAATTCTGGGGGGCTGGGGGCCTGTTAGATCCAGAGAAAATCGTTTTTCCCCCCTCTACTCCCACCATATCATCCTAGGAAGCTGAATTTTGGATATGTTGTAGATAATTGACCGAAACATTATTTAAAACCGGTTTGAAAAAGTTTTATTGCTTTTCCGCCCCCCACCACCCCCTTAAAGATCGGGTCAGAAAAAAAATTTGCCCAAAATTTGACCCCACTTTGATAGTATGAGGTGCCTCGAAAATGAGCCCCATTTACCAAATCTCATCTCTTAACTTCCATAGGGGGGCCCTACACAAATTAAAAGGTGGCGGGAAAATATATATATATATATATATATATATATATATATATATATATATATATATATATCAGACATTTTTTTTCTACATATTCGTGTTCTACGGGTCCGAAAACGGATAGCGCCCCTACTCTCGCCTCTCGCAGCTCTTATCGTATAGACTGTATAAGTCTAATTTTTCAGAGAAAATTCGACTAAAAAGAATTAAAAACCAATCAAAAACATCTACCTAGGTATTAAATATATATAATAGGCTAGGAACTTACCCTTAAAAATATGCTTAGAAATTGAAAAGTGATCACGAGCGTTCTAGTGGCTGGTTTTTTTTTTTTTTTTAATCGATGCAGAATTTAAAATAAAATATAAAAATTCAAATACTCTTTTTTGATTAAACCACGGCTTCAATGCTAAAAATTGATAAAAATAAATAATTTGACAAGTATTCTAATAAATGTTTGATTTTAGTCTACGTATTCATTCTAAAATATTATATTTGTCAATAGTTTTTTCTCTCTCTAAAAAAATGTTATATCTTTTTTTATATATCAATTGTGCTTAGAGAAATACAAAATTTATACATGTATCTTACCTATTACTTTTATTAATTTCAACTTTTCACAGTGACGCCGGCATTTGGTAAAAAAATAGTATTGGAATTTTTTATTCCTTTTTAAATTTTGAATCGATTAAAAGAAAAATGAGCCACTAGAACGCTCGTGGTCGCTTTTTGTTAAAAATTAGGGTTAAGGTGTTACTCTATAAGGGGCACATATAATTATAGTGACAAAAAAATTCCAAAATTATTTTTCTCCAAATGCTTAGCAACTAACGAATTTTCATGATTTTTTGATAAATTGGCCTCAGATTGCTGTATACAGTAATAAAAAATTGATATTTTACGGTTTTTCGTAAATTTCCACGGTTAGACAAAAAATTTTGCAAAACCCTTTCTTAGCGAGCGCCTGCGACCCAATAGGGACCTACATGCCAAATTTCAAGTTTGTGGGTATTATAGTTTTGGAGAGTTCTTGATATATGAGTCAGTGGTATTTCGCTTTTATTATATAGATACATTGAGATATAAATTAGATACAAATGTTTCTGTAACAAATAGAAGAAATAAAGAAATAATGTGACAACGTTATCGGACGTCACTTTACGTGGCTGTAGAAAATTAGGAATTAGTTGCTTCATGTTTTGCAAAGAATGTATGGGCCTAAGGTGTGAAAATGCGGATGTTCCAGAAATTACAGAAGAAAATGTCCAAAACGATGTTAATGAAGATATTGATATTGAATTTGAAAACATTATGGGAGAAATATAATAGGTACATGTAATTTTAAAAAAAATTAGAACTATAAATTAGTATAATATTAGTTTTTTTTAGTCGAATTTTTCCTTGAAAAAATTAGACTTATACAGCCTATACGACAAGAACGGCGAGAGTAGGGGCGATATCCGTTTTCGGACCCGTAGAACACGAATATGTACAAAAAAAATGTCTGATATATATATATATATATATATATATATATATATATATATATATATATATATATATATATATATTCCCGCCACCTTTTAATATGTGTAGGGCCCCCCTATGGAAATTAAGAGATAAAATTTGGTAAGTGGGACTCATTTTCGAGGCACCTCATACTATTAAAGTGGGGTCAAATTTTGGGAAAATTTTTGATCCGACCCAGCTTTAAAGGGGGTGGTGGGGGGCGGTAAAACAATAAAACTTTTCCAAACCGGTTGGAAATAATGTTTCGGTCAATTATCTACAACATATCCAAAATTCAGCTTCCTAGGATGATTTGCAGGGAGTAGAGGGGGAAAAACGATTTTAGCTGGATCTAACACGCCCCCAGCCCCCCAGAATTAACGTAGAGGGTTGAAATTTGGTGTGTTGATAAAGTTCGTACCTAGGTTGTGCTTTTTGGAGGTTTTAATATTTTACCCCCAGCCCCCTCATTAGTCGAATTTTCTCCGAAAAATTAGACTTATACAGTCTATACGATAAGAGCTGCGAGAGGCGAGACCAGGGGCGCTATCCGTTTTCGGACCCGTAGAACACGATTATGTAAAAAAAAAAGATGTCTGATATATATATATATATATATATATATATATATATATATATATATATATATATATATATTTTCCCGCAACCTTTTAATATGTGTAGGGCCCCCCTATGGAAGTTAAGAGATGAAATTTGGTAAGTGGGGCTTATTCCGATGCACAACAATACTATCAAAGTGGGGTCAAATTTTGGGCAAATTTTTTTTCGGACCCGACCTTTAAGGGGGTGGTGGGGGGCGGAAAAGCAATAAAACTTTTCCAAACCGGTTTTAAATAATGTTTCGGTCAATTATCTACAACATATCCAAAATTCAGCTTCCTAGGATGATATGGTGGGAGTAGAGGGGGGAAAAACGATTTTCGCTGGATCTAACAGGCCCCCAGCCCCCCAGAATTAACGTAGAGGGTTGAAATTTGGTGTGTTGATAAAGTTCGTACCTAGGTTGTGCTTTTTGGAGGTTTTAATATTTTACCCCCACCCCCCTCATTTTTAAGCTACAATTTCATGCATTTTCGACGTTTTCGAAGTTTGTACCACTCGCACAGGTCACCCGAATAAACCTAGAGGGCTGAAATTTTGTATTCGGATTGAGTTAGTATCAAGGGGGTGCCTTTTGGGGGTCTCGACTTTTAACCCTACCCCCACCATTTTTATACCCAAAAGAACATGATTTTTCTTGTTTTTTAACAGTTTCGTTCGGGTCAAAATCTCCCCAAATAAACCTAGAGGGCTGAAATTTGGTGTACAGGTTAAGCTAATAGCCAGACACTGTTTTTTGGAGGTTTCAACTTTTAACCCTTACCCCCACGATTTTTACGCCCATATTTCCTTAATTTTTTTGCTTGTTTTCTAACACGTCTAGAGACTCCATAAGGAAACCTAGAGGGCTGAAATTTTGTACGTGTATTCAGTTAGTATCCAGCTAGTACCTTGTAGGGAGTCCGCATCACTTTCCCCCCCACTTCTCCCATTTTTACATCGGAATTGAATGCTATTGTTAAATGTGTTTTAAAAGCATTATGTTTATTCTAAATACAAGTAGGCGAATAGTAATTTTAAAAAATTTTAAAAAAAGTGAACTTACTTTTATGACAAATGAAATACATACATATTAAGTAATTTAAAAATGTTATTAAAGACACTGTTTATTTATAAATTAGGAATTTTGGATTTTTAGTATTTATAAAATAGAAATTTTGGATTTTTTTGGAAAGAAAAAATATCTTTATAAAGGCCTTCCAGTTTACTATTTAAGGTCCTTTTTTAATTTTTAAAACTAAAACATAAAGGCAATTAGCGGATAAACATGGGCAGGAATGTCCTCGTACGAATTGTGTTGGCTTTTTTTCTGCTACCTGTTTTCGGCACAAAATTGAAATTTACTGAGATACAGCCCTTAAATACTTAAAACCTTTTTTTAAAGCCTCGATCAGCCGAACACTCATCACCAGTTTTGAAACCAACAAAATGACAATTCGGTTGTAGACTTTCAATCACATTTCGCTTATTGTAGACATTCAATACCGAAGATGAAGGGGAAAATTCGACTACCGTGATGGGGCCCCGCTGCTCACGGCGTTTTTTTTTAAGTTACAATTTCATGCTTTTTCGACGTTTTCGAAGTTTGTACCACTCGCACAGGTCACCCAATTAAACCTAGATGGCTGAAATTTTGTATTCGGATTGAGTTAGTATCAAGGAGGTGCCTTTTGGGAGTCTCGACTTTTAACCCCTACCCCCACCATTTTTATACCAAAAAGAACATGATTTTTCTTGTTTTTTAACAGTTTCGTTCGGGTCAAAATCTCCCCAAATAAACCTAGAGGGCTGAAATTTTGTGTACAGGTTAAGCTAATAGCCAGACACTGCTTTCTGGAGGTTTCAACTTTTAACCCTTACCCCCACGATTTTTACGCCAATATTTCCTTAATTTTTTTTGCTTGTTTTCTAACACGTCTAGAGACTCTCTAAGGAAACCTAGAGGGCTGAAATTTTGTACGTGTATTCAGTTAGTATCCAGCTAGTACCTTTTAGGGAGTCCACATTTCTTTTCCCCCCACTTCTCCCATTTTTACATCGGAATTGAATGCTATTGTTAAATGTGTTTTAAATGCATTATTTTTATTCTAAATACAAGTAGGCGAATAGTAATTTTAAAAAATTAAAAAAAAAGTGAACTTACTTTTATAACAAATGAAATACATACATTTAAGTAATTTAAAAATTTTATTAAAGTCACTGTTTATTTATAAATTAGGAATTTTGGATTTTTATTATTTATAAAATAGAAATTTTGGATTTTTTTGAAAAGAAAAAATATCTTCATAAAAGCCTTCCAGTTTACTATTTAAGTTCCTTTTTTAATATTTAAAAATAAAGCACAAAGGCAATTGGCGGATAAGCATGGGTAGGAATGCCCTCGTACGAATTGTGTTGGCTTTTTCCCTGCTAACTGCTATCGGCACAAAATTGAAATTTACTGAGATTCAGCCCTTAAAAACTTAAAACCTTTTTTTAAAGCCCCGATCAACCGGACACTCATCATCAGTTTTGAAATCACCAAAATGACAAATCGCTTGTGGAGTTTCAATTACATTTCGCTTGTAGACATTCAATACCGAAGATGAAAGGAAAAATTCGACTTCCGTGATGGGGCTCCGCTGCTCACGGCGTTTTTTTTTATACCTAAGATCATATGAATATCAAAATTTTTAGCAAATACTTTTATCGTTACCTCTGATAAAACAGAAATAATTTTCGTACTGAATAAAAATAATTTTTACGTGTAAAAATTACAAATAACATGGTATATAAGCCAAAAGTAATAAAATTGTAAAAAAGTAGGTAACTTTGAACGACTGTATCTCAGCCAATTTTTATCGAAAATATTTTTATCGGTCACCATTCTGACGGGAATTACATCAGATTTTTTTTTGTAAACCAATCCCTATACCTAAATTCACTCAGAAAAAGTACTAATCAAAAATTTAAAAAAAAAAAGAAAAATTGAAAAATTTGAGCTTTTTTTTAAATAATTTTTTTGACTTATTTTGTTGAGAAAAAAGTTTTTTGAAGTGCCATTTCGATAGGAAATTTAATTCTCTACAAAAAATCATATCATGTGTATTTACGAAAAATGCATAGTTTTTGAGTTATAGTTTAAAAAACGTAAGCGTCGATAAGTTTACGCCGTTCGTAAAAACGCACGCCTAAATTTAATAGCACTTTGTGAATTTATCATTTTTGGGGTACAACTGAACATATGAAACAATAAAACACTTGTTACAAATTAGTTCCTTATTCAACTACATACTCAATAGCCGTATTGCAAGATAATTTGTACACGTATATGTATTTTTATTTACTTCCCATTGGAAGTTATTGTAATGGATCCGATTTTAAGAATCGCTAATTTGGACATATCTCTACGTTTCAAGGTCACTAGAATCCGAATCCATCGTTTTTAGCGTGATGTCTGTGTGTGCGTTCGTTAATTTTTTTTCGTCTCGCATATCTCGAGAACAAATTATGATATCAACTCCGGACTGCGCGTAAGATGCATAATTAAAAAATGAAGACCGGATAAAGTTTCCAGCAAATTCGAATTAGTGGTTTGTTTTTTGTTATAAAAAAAAAAAAAAAAAACGGTATTAACTTTATTAACACAACATAGATCACATAGATTTTTAACCATGTCTTTATTATATAATGGCCTAAGAACCTTCCTTGATATTAAAAACGCTACTAAATTATTATAAAATTTAAATATATATATAAAAAAACAAAAACAAAAAAAAAAAAGAAAAGAAAAAAACAAGAAACTTTTTGTGAAATATTTTTTGTCTCGCATATCTTGAGAACAAATGGTGTTATCATTTGTTTGATAAGGGTGGAGCCCCCAACCTTAGGTACAAAAGGTGAAGCCACCGGTGTGGTGAACGAGGCAAAGCCTCTATCGGGGCCCCAGTGGAGGAGTCCCCTGAATTAAAAAATTATTCGTATGCAATAGTCTTTAGTCTTTAAGAGCATCCAATGGGAAGTTGACAGTGTGGGTAGACCTGTCTCACCCAATTTTTTTTTTTAAATAAAACCAAAAGGTAGGTACTATTATACATTTTTTTTAATTGTACAATTTTTTCTCAAAAAAATTTGAGAGTTGTTATCCATATTAGATTTTGAAAGTAATTATGTGGACAGGCATTAAAAATTGTTATTATGGAAACCACGATTAATGCACTGATTACAATATTACAAAGTTGATCGTATCTTGATGTATCTTGTGGCTTCATTTATTCATTGATACACTCGGCCTATATATTCGAGATTTCTCAAACACAGGTTAAATATAATGGGAAATTTTTCATGATTGTTTTCTTCAGTGTTAAATTTTAATTGTTAATTACAAACTAATTAAAAGGCTTCAAAAACGAAAAAAGAACTGTAAATACCTACAAACCGTCTACATTTAATTGAAGAATATTAATTTTTAATTTTAAAAAAGTTTCCGAGCAGCGACATGACGCTATATTGACGACTAGCATCTATTTTAAAAAGTATTTTTTACTTCTGATCGCTTCCAGAAATGGACTAATTTTCATATTGTAGGTATATAGAACAAAATATTTGTAATAGCAAATTCAGTTCCTTTTTTTTATATTTAATATTAGTTTGATACAAAAATATTTTATATTCAAATTTTAACGGCTTACAGATTAACTGACTGTGACTGTAATGTATTAACTAGCTACTAACTGTAATCTTTATTGGAAAACGATAAATTTATTACTTACATACCTTTCGCTTAAAATTCGTTTCTAACTTCATGAATTAGCTTGCCACATATTAAATTAAAACTTTACCACGTTGCTTCTGCATATCAAAAACAAATATTTTAAAACGAAGAAATGAACATAAGAAAATTAATTTTTTAAATAATACCTTGAGTATATTATAATTATGTATTATAAGCTTACCAGTACGGTAGGAATCAAAGCCTTATTATTAATAAAAATGGCGTAGGGTATTGAAATAAAATAAAGTAATCAGAACTAAAAGAATACTGTTCACAGTACCGTAAAACCGTCTAGACCCGGACACTTTTACATTTTTTCGGTTAATTTTATGTTTATACATATTTCCGTCATAGATACCACCAATAAAAGTATAACCATTAGAAAGAGTGTATATTATTTGTTATATCCCTGACCCATTTGTTTCATTATAAGTAAAAATAAAAAGAATAAATAAGTGTCCGAGTCTATACCTTAAATCGGTCTTGACCCGGACACACTTAAATAATGCAATAACATGCAAACTAATCTCTCCCGTCGAGGTTAGGACAGTGTTTTATATCGTCTGATGTCTTTAAACCTGTCAAAGGCTTCAAAACATTTTGTGGGAAGGGAGAGGGGTCAGTGCATAGTATGCCTCTCTATGAAGTAAACATGCGATATGACACCAGAAGGTGGCATAAACCGCGCAATTCTGGCGGGAATATAACGTATGGATAGTGGAAGTTACAGCCAGTACGAATCAGGGCCATAGTGTACTAAACTGTGTTACCACTTGGGAGAAGTGCACACTTGACGCACCTCGACTAGCCTGGTAGAGCGGAGGGAGGGGAGGGGGTAATGTGTTATATCCTCTAAGAGAAATAAATACTTACGATTACAAAAAAAACTAAACTAAGTTGAGCGCCACCATATTTATTATCCCTAAAAAATATGGAAAAAGATGCAAGTTGTTACTCTCTATAATTACCACTATTAGTATTATTTAGCTGAAAGAAAAACAAGTGAGAGACAAGAACAACAATCAAGTCAGAACGAAGTGAATTATTATTATTCGGCTGATTGTTTCATACAACTATTGGTTTGTTTTCTTTTTAAAGATGTGCGCAATCCTTCAGTAGTGAAGATCTATATGTTACAAAAGATGAGTAAAGTAAATTAATTATATTTCAATCTGAATCAATAAAAAATTGTATATATATGTATCCGCGCGATAACTCTCGAACGAAACGTTTAATGTTTATGAAATTTTGTGTGCGAACTGATATCCGGATTGGCTCGGCTAAGTTCGTCAGCCAGACACGTCGGATGCCCAGAAGTAGGTTTTCTGGCCATTTTTTATCATTCGATCCTATCATTAGACAGTTTGATTTTTACATCGTTGAAATGGAAAAAAAATTATGAAGAAAATGTTCTTATAATTTTCTTTCTATGTTAAGTAGCTTTCGAGAAAATTGTAATTTTTCACTTTTGGGTCACTTTTTTCTCTTTGTCAGTGTAATAAGTAATTTATATTTTTGTCTCAGTTCGTTATAAAACAGAAAATTAGCCATTTTTTTACGATTTTTTACGTAAAACAACTGATAGCTGTTCAACATGTATGTATTAATTGTATTATAATGAACATAGTCCGTCTCATGTTAATTGCATTGTAATTAGGGTTGCCAACCATACTTTATAATAAAGTATTCTACTTTATTTTTCACAAACATACTTTATACTTTTGCATAAAAATAAAGTATACTAAAATATTTTATTTTGAATCTTGACTATGTTTACACTAAATAAAACTCCGATACGTAATTCCCAAACGATTTATTTTAAATATTAACATGGATGATTGATTTATATTCTGAATCAATAATACTTAAAGGAATCCAGAAAAAATCTACTAATAATAACAAAGAACTTGCAAAGAAAAATACTGCTGAAAAGCGGTAATATACATACACTTAAAAATGCGTGTGATAACTTACCAAATATTAAAAAAAAATTTTATTTTTATTTTTTCTTTGTTCCCACAACCCTAGCTTTCAATGAGCAGAGACTCAGAGAGAAATAGATCCTCCATAAATTTAATAGAAAATGAATTATTTATTATATTCATAGATAACAAAAATTGTTAGCATGACTGTGATAAAAACACAAAAAAAAAATGTATTTAAGGCAATAAAAACTTAAATTTAGAAAATACTTTTTTTCTCACAAATACTTTATTATTTCGTATTTAAAAGATTAGATACTTTATTTTTCTCAAAAAAAGTTGGCAACCTTAATTACAATTAACATAGCTCTGTCTCAAGTTGAAAAATTAAAATTAACCAGATTTTTTAAACTTATGTAATGAAGATATTTTTTTTTTTATTGAATTTTAAATGAACAAGAGATTGAAATTTACGTCATGATATAATATTATTATATTATAAAAAACGCCGTGAGCAGCGGAGCCCCATCACGGAAGTCGAATTTTTCGCTTCAACTTCGGTATCTTCAAGATATCTAAATGTAATTGAATAGCTACAAGCGAATTGTCCTTTTGGTGATTTCAAAATTGATGATGAGTGTTCGGCTGATCGAGGAATTTAATAAGACTTGAATCTACTATTTTCTTTTTTTCGAAAACTATGCAGTCACAAACGTTTTTATGAACATATTCGAAATTCGCAAACAATTTCTGATTGACTGAGTACCCGGAAGCGTATACCTATCTCTGAAAATATCTTTTCTGACATTTAATTTTTTTTAACCATGATGCATAGCTACAAGTTGATAAAAAAAAATATTAAAAAGTTAAACAGTTATTTTTTTTTTGGGGGGGGGGGGTTATATTCTTTTGAAGCTGAAATTTTTTTCTGAGACAAACCACAGAGGTATCTGAAACATATAAAAACTTCAGCCAAATCCGTCAAGCCATTCAAAAGATTTTTCGACTTTCAAAAAATAATTTCTTACCCCCAAGGCGTAAGTTTTTAGGAGCTGAAATTTAGTAAATATAAATTTTATGTCGATAGCAGTTAGCAACAAAAAAAATTAACACAATTCAAATTCAATACAAACACATACGTACAAGGGCATTCCTACCCATTCTTACCTGCCAATACCCTGTGTGTTTTTTTTTTTTAATATTAAAAAAAGGACCTTAAACAGTGAATTGGAAGACCTTGTTAAAAATATTTTTTCTTTCCAAAAAATCCAAAATTCCTACTTGATAAATAAAAACGTCATGAGCAGCGGGGCCTCATCACGGAAGTAGAATTTTTCGTTACATCTTCGGCATTGAATGTCTACAAGCGAAATGTGATTGAAAGTCTACAAGCGATTTGTCATTTTGGTGGTTTCAAAACTGATGATGAGTGTCCGGCTGATTCGGGCTTTAAAAAAAGGTTTTAAGTTTTTAAGGGCTGAATCTCAGAAAATTTCAATTTTGTGCCGATAGCAGTTAGCAGGAAAAAACCAACACAATTCGTACGAGAGCATTCCTACCCATGCTTATCGGCTAATTGCCTTTGTATTTTATTTTTAAATATTAAAAAAGAACCTTAAATAGTAAACTGGAAGGCCTTTATGAAGATATTTTTTCTTTCCAAAAAAATCCAAAATTTCTATTTTATAAATAAATACCCCTGTCGTAGCATCTGCATAACATAGTGAATTTCCAAATATTGGGCACTGGCGGATCTCATCTAAGACTTGTACCCATTTAAAATAATTCAGCTTTCTAAGAGTGAAAATATATTTAAAATTGAATGAAAATATATTTATACTTTATATATATATATATATATATATATATATATATATATATATATATATATATATATATATATATATATATATATATATATATATATATATATATAATGAAAACTATATTTTAATAGTCCTAATATACCGTATTTTCCGGCGTATAACACGCACCGGCGTATAACGGGCACACCAAAATTTTGAATAAATTTTTTTAGTTTTTTTGTATGTTCGCCCTATAATGCGCACCCCAACTTTGATACGTATACTCATACTCATATACGTAATTAAAATAATTTTAATACGTAAACTTACTTATATGGAATAATTTGAAAAGAAAGCAATAAATTATTATTAAATCTTCATCTTATTAAATTTGTATTATTGTTAAATTTTCTTTTATTTTTTTATTCATTTATTTGATAATCCACTTACTATTGACAGAATAATATATAATATTAAAATAAAAACCGTCATAATTTTTATAGAAGTCAGTTTTATATCCGACGTATAACGTGCACTACGAAATTTGCACCATATTTTTGGTGTTTAAGGTGCGCGTTATACGCTGGAAAATCCGATATTTGGAATACCCCCAACTTGCTTCGCTTAAGCCTTCAAAAATTTCGGTATTTTTTCGCTACGACGCACCGTTTAGGAGATATTTACGATCAAAATTTTCGATAACGAAAATTAACGGAAAGTAATCTTAAAAAAAATGTTCTATTAAGTACTAAACAGAGCCTAAATTAACCAGTTGTCATATATTCATATTATGTATCTACATAACAATAAAATAATAAAATTGACCTTTTGCAAAAAAAGATTAAAACTTTTTCAAAATTTTCTGTTTTATGAGACCCTCTATAAATATAGTAATTTTATTATTGTTATTAGTATTGTTATAGTTTACATAAGTATTGTTATATGGTAATGTGCCTTTTATTAGATCTTGGTGTAATAATAATACATGATAGAAACAGTTATTATTTATTTGTCTATTTTTGGACGATTCAGAGTATCTGCGAAATTCGATTATTTGCGACGGCCATGTATCCATTATCGCGGCATAATCTAGAGTTTATTGTACCTATTACATATGTATGTACATAAATAAAACAGTGTTTTTTGTGATTTTATAAGTTTTTTTCGCATAATACAATTTAGTTTATCTAATCTTGAAAAAATATTTTATATGAGGGTATAAATAATATTTATAACAGATTTTCCTTCTCCACTATGACATCACACAGTTATCTCTTTTTCTCAAACATCTTTTATGTATGTTGCATTATGTATGTATTACATATGTGCATCTTTCTCTTTTGCTAAGCATTTGACATGTTGCACAGAGGTCATGCGGAAAGTCACGTACGCAAAAATCAATTCGTATTGGATATTATTTACCTTTTTTATGAATAAAACCTAATTACATTTATGGTAATTTCATTCATTACTACAATTTAATTAACAATATTAAATGCTTTCGGTAATGGAAATTCCTTATTTGACATAGAAATTTTACAATTACCTACCATTGAATAAATTACAGAATGGTTTTTTTTTTACTTATACCCAAATGTGTTAAGCCCCGGTCCGATCAATATCATGTCAGATACATTATTAATCGTATTATACTTGACATAAAAAAAAATTGTAACAAATTAAGCAGAACACGAATTAATTTTTTGTTCAAAAATTATGACCCACTTAAGTTTTATTCAGATCAAGTGCTATTCTTGATTTAAAACGTGCCCGGTGCCCCGGTCTATTGTACTGGTTGAACCGGGACTTTATTTTACGTTCTAACAGTTTTTAAAGTTTACTAAGGTAGTAAATACGGTTATAATGACAGCACTGTAGTTTTACATTTCAAAGGGGCAAAATAATGAAGCTCCTTTGTTTACGGAGGTCCCAGAAAGTTCCCTAAGTCTGTAAACCTTGATTTTTTGGTAGTAAATAGTCGAAAATTCAATAAAATCTGAAACTTTGCCAGTATGTAGAGGGTAACTACCTAGTACCTAATAACATAAAAATACCAGTTGCTGCTAAAAAAACAATTTTAAGGAGTAAAACACCCCCTCAGAATTGGAACTCAAAAATTTAAAAATTGATGAAATTTTGTTTATATGTACACGTATCTTATAGAGTTGGAGTAATAACATTATTTTTGGCATCCCCACATTTTAAGGGGTGAGGCCACCTTTAAGGAAGAGGTTTAAAAATTGAAGAAGTTCTGTTTATATATATATATATATATATATATATATATATATATATATATATATATATATATATATATATACCTGTGTGCAAAATAATAGCAGTGCTTCTATCCCGTGACACATTTTCAAAATTATTGGCTTGTCTTGTATTGTCTGTTAATGACATATATTTGTGATGAATTGTTAATACTCACTAATGCTAGTTTGAGTAATTTCTGTAAAGCGACACTTACCTTTCGGGGAATTACCTATTTTTTTTATAATCGTGTTAACATAATATTGTGCAAAATAATAGCAGTAGTTTTGAAATAGCCCACGAAGTAGGTTTCAGTAAATAGAAAATTCAAATATTTGTTGCTTTTATGATAATAATCGTTGAGAATAATTTAGATTTAATTAACTAGCCTAATTGAAAGTTGTATTAAATATTTTACGTAGCAAAAATGGGACGAAATAAACACTGCCGTGAAGAAAAGCGAAATTTAATTAGAAAATTATTATCAGAAGGTAAAACTTATAAGTTTATTCAAGATACAGTTGGATGTTCTAGTAAAATGATTATAAATGCAAAAAAATGGAGGGAGAAACCTGAAACACGTGGACGCGAAAGGAAACTTTCTTCAATTGAAGTTAGAAATATTGTTCGAGTAGCACGAAATGATCCGTTTTCAGCATCTTCGAAAATAAAACAATAATTACAACTAAATGGAAACACTTCTACAGTCAGACGTCGACTTGGGGAAGCTCACCTGTATGATAGAAGTCCAAGAAAAACACCGCTACTGAAACCTAAGCATCTACAACAAAGAATAAAATTTGCACAAGAACATCTTAACTGGCCTTCTAATAAGTGGCGAAATATTCTTTGGACTGATGAGTTCAAAGTTGTATTTGTTGGTTCTGCAGGACGAAGATAGTATATAAGAAGACCAAAAAATGCTGCATATGATCCACACTACACAGTTAAGACAGTTAAGCATGGAGGAGCAAAAATCAATATATGAGGCTGCTTTTCCTATTATGGTCTTGGTCCAATATTTTGGATAAAAGAAAAAATGAATGCAAAAATTTTTGTTCATACACTCGAAACGATCATGTTGCCTTACGCCGAGGAACACATGCCTCTTAAATGGGTCTTAATGCAGGATAATGACCCTAAACATACCAGTCGTTTGGCGAAGGTTTGGTTTGTCACAAATAAGGTTCAGGTTATGGACTGGCCAGCTCAGTCTCCTGACCTGAATTCTATTGAAATTTTATGGACTGACACCAAACAAGCTGTTTCAACAGGAAAACCAACAACTGTTAAGGAACATCTTTGTGTAATATAAATATGTATGTGAACAAAATTTCGTCAATTTTTAAATTTTTATGTACATACTTGAAGGGTTTTTCACACCTTAAAAATGTAGAGTTACAAAAAATATTATATTATATTTAATGCTAGAACTCTGTATAGTATATATATATATATATATATATATATATATATATATATATATATATATATATATATATATATATATATATATATATATATATATATATATATATATATATATATATATATATATATATACTATACAGAGTTCTAGCATTAAATATAATATAATATTTTTTGTAACTCTACATTTTTAAGGTGTGAAAAACCCTTCAAGTATGTACATAAAAATTTAAAAATTGACGAAATTTTGTTCACATACATATTTATATTACACAAAGATGTATTAATAAAGATTTTTTTTTACTTCCGTGTATTTCTAGGGGGTGAAACATCCCCTTCAAATTGGAAACTAAAAATTTAAAAACTGACGAATTTTTTTTACATATACTACAAACTACACAACAGTCTAGTAATAAATGTAATAATAATTTTGGCTCCCAGATATTTTAAATAGGTGATGCCAATAGGCTATCAGTTATATTTAGTATTATAACTCTGTAAGGTATATATAAACAAATTTTCGTTAATTCTTAAGTACATGGTTTCACTCCTTAAAAATGTGTGGACCCAAAAAATAATGTTATATTTATTACTAGAACTCTGTATTAGGGTTGTTACGGATGTGTTATTTTAATACATGTGCAGATGCGGATGCGGTTGTTTAAAACTTATTTATTTTTCCTAGGAAGCGAAATTTAATAGCTTTTATTGTTAATTTTCTTTGATAAAATATAAAAAATTAATAATTAAATTTTAAGTTATGGACTTTAAAAATAAAAGTTTTGCTGCTGTTGTACATTTTTTTTAAAGTTTAACAATATTCATTTTTATTGTATACAATAAAATTTTGTTATCATTATTTGGAAATAGGGAATAAATCGATCAATTTTGAATTTTCACAATATTTTCAAATATACGTAATTACATACTTATGATTCAATGTTAATACTATAAGCCTTTGAATCGACTGAAACATCTTTGAATTTGATTTAACATATTATATTATAGTCTAAAATAAAGATTGTCACAAAAATTTAGAGGTATTTTCTAGCAGGTTGAAATTTTATGTTACTACACTAACAGTACAATTGGTTTCTTGATTGAACTGAAAACCAAGAAATTTATTTTTTAACGTACCTTCTGTAAAAAATAATTAGTTCCATAAATTCAATAAGGCATAACCTCTCATGCTTAACTATAAGTTTGATAATAAGAAACCGGATCGTACACCAACAATTAGAATTCAAAATATATCCCTAATGGCCTTTGATAATCGGGCCGATTATTAAAATTGAAATTAGTTGTATAGTCGAGCTGCAACTCTGAACACTTCCGCATCCGCTTTAAAATGGTGCGGATGCGGATGTTCTGCATTTGCGGATGCGGATATCCGCAACAATCCTACAGTCTGTACAGTGTAGTATATAAGCAAGATATCGGTAATTTTTAAATATATTGTTAAAAGGGTAGTTTCACACCTTAAGAATGTGTAGGTAGATGAAAAAAATAATTTCCAACTTTGAGACTTTATAGACTTTGTTCTTTGGGTTTAATCCCTTAAAATCGTTTTTTTTTTAGCAGCAACTGATATTTTTAGGTAGTAACTCTCTACATACTGACGAAGTTTAAGATTTTTTTGAATTCGATTTCTTGCGGTTTTCTTGTCAGTAGATTGTTTAGGGAAATTGTGTTGATGGAGAAAGCTGCGATTTTGCAGGTTGATAATTCAATAATAGTCCGATTAGCTCAAAACCCGGAGTTACATCGTAGAACGAAACATGTTTCCATCAAGCATTTCTTCATTGACAATGTCCATGGTGGCTACATTACTGGAAAACCTGGAAATGTCAGAGAATTTTTATTTTCTGGAAAAGTCAGGGAATTTTACCAGAAGACTGGACTAATTTGTTCTTGCCCACCTACAACAATTGATTATATAACATTTACCAGCAGCTTTGCACGTGTGATGTTTGAAATTATGACATCATGTTAATACATATAGACTTAGAGTATATTTACATCGTGTCACAACTCAGAGCTGCTATTTATTTACGGCATTTTTCCATTGAAGTGGAATATTTTCCCGGGGAAAAAGTGGCCTATAACCATCTCTGTTTCTCAAGCTATTTCTTTACAAAGTTTTAAGGGGGTATTCTAGTCTAGAAATTCGAAAAAATCGATTTTTTTTTCATATTTACAAAGTTCAGACCTTTAAGAATAAACCTCTAAAATTCGGATAATTAAGAATAAACCTCTAAAAACGGAAATTCGAATTATTTTCGGAGTTATGGTTATTTTTTCCCTGTGTAGAGTACTGTGTATCTTTTCAGTGTTAAATTCAAATTTTTAATATAAATTACTCGAAACTACTTTTTTTGATACGGTTCACATGATATCTCAAGGTCTAATGCACCGATTTACTTGAAATTTGGTACAGACCTTCTTAATACTATCAAAATTGGTCCGACGTAGGGGTTTTTTGAATTTTTTTTACTATTTTTAAAAAATTTCCAAAGTTGAGAAAAGGAGGTGAAAAAATTATATTTTTTTTTTAAATGGACGCTATTTTGTGAAAAAATTTATTTTTTCAAATCGGCTACGTCCAATTTTTTTTTTTTTATTACGCCCATAAAATCGCCTCAAAATCGAGCCTCTAGAACTAGAAAACCTCCTTAAGTTGATTGGTTAAGCTGTTGAGGCGCGAAAGCAAGACAAACAAACGAACAAATTCACTTTCTCATTTATAATATTTGTAAGGATTTGATGAGTATAATGATAATAACTTTTCTCCTAAGGATTTATGTGATTAGAAACACCCAAATGGACGACTCCTATCCCATGAAACATTCACAACTCATATAAAAATCTTTTTGTAACTTCCAATACACTTTTGATTCGTTGTAAGCAACATTAAAAATTGAAATAGAATCATATGCCTTACTCTTTTTACGTATATGCGAATTTTATTATCTAAAAAGAGTAAGGCATATGATTCTGTTTCAATATTTTGGTGTTGCTTACAACGAGTCAAAAGTATAATTATTCTAAACAAGCAACAAACCAGGTTAAAATTTTGTATAGCAGCTACGTAATATCTGATTGGCTAACAAAAAACGAACAAACTAAACAAGCAATATAGTTGCATAAAAGATACTTTAAATGGATATTCTTTTTACTAATTGTTATTTTTAATTGTTACAGGCAATGGTAGCTTGTTATCCTGGATCTGGGACGCATTACGTCAAACATGTAGATAATCCAAACAGAGATGGTAGATGCGTTACCGCCATTTATTATTTGAATAGAGATTGGGATGCAAAAAAATGTGGTGGCCTTCTTCGGATTTTTCCTGAAGGAAGCGATAAAGTAAGATTTTACCAGTTTTTATACACAAACAAATATTTTAGACAGATTTGGAACTTTTCGAGATTTTATATAATTACATTGTTTTATTTCAGGTGGCTGATATAGAACCACTTTTCGATCGACTATTATTCTTTTGGTCGGATCGTAGAAATCCACATGAAGTACAACCAGCACTGCAGACTAGATATGCCATAACCCTCTGGTACTTTGATGCACGTGAAAGAGAAGAAGCGTGTAAGCGATTTCAAAGTAGTAAGTTGAATAATAATTATATAATATTAAATTAATAAATTAAATAATAATTATATTATGCGGTATTTTAAGGGGGTAAAATTACGTTACAGTAGAACCTCTGATTATGGACACCTTTCTTAACCGGACTCCTCCTATAGCCGGACAAATTTTTTATGACGGTAATATGCTATACTAAAACCAATGCATTCAGCACTCTATTAAGCGAACTCTCTGTTAACCGGACGCGGATACAATATTTTTTGACGAAGACACATTATTTAGTACATTATTATATCCATTAACCGGACGCGAATACGTCTAGTACGTATGTATACCTACTTGGCTTAGGTATAATTGTTCATGTTTTAACTTATTAACAATTATTCTAATGTGACGATGCATTTGTGAACGTTATATTTTTGTACAAGTACTTAAATTCGTTCATAAAGTTGATTTGAATTAAAGAATTAGTTATGAATACTTCATTAATTCTGTCTCTGTTAATCGGACACCTCTGTTAACCGGACAGACTTTTACGTGATACTGTTGTCCGGTTAACAGAGGCTCTACTGTAATAATATATTGTGCAATAGGTGTGGGAAGTTGAACGCATGATCGAAGTGAGTGCGTTCATTCGCTCATTTTTTGCATTTGTTTGATGACGTCAGCGACTCCCTGACAAAAATGAAAATTGTTTATTTTAATAAAAATTTAAATTCCAACTATGTGTTAGTTCTCTAATATTTAACTATAATTAAGTTATAATTATGGAAAATTTATAATTGAGCAATTCTTCTTATAATATTTGAACAAACTTTAACTTGTAGTTTTTTTTTTATTGTAGGTAAAAAACCAACGTCATCTGTCACAGCACAAGATAGTGAACCTTGACAAATCTGTAAATTAATTTATATAAACATTACTTTTAAAATTATTTCCAGTACCATTGCATAATAATGTAAATAAAACGACTACATAGTTAGCCAAAGGAAACAATTCATTTTAAAACTATTTAAATTATATTTTAATAAAATAATTGAGAACTTTTCGAAAATTTTAAATAACCATTCATCATACAGGCAAATTTGAGATAACTACAGTATTTTATTAAAATATAATTTTAAGTTTAAAATGAAACCAAAAATCAATTGTGATCATTTAGAACTTAGGATGCCATTTTTAAAACGTAACTAACGTAGTACATATTGAAATAATTTTAAAAATAATACTTATAAGTAATCTTTGTAAATAATAATTTTTTTGTAGTGATTTACTTTCAATATCACAAAATTTTCATTGAAACACTATGTTTTTTTAAAAAAAATTTTATAAATTCAACGATTTTTAATCTTTTATATTAAAAAAAGATTTTGCTAATTTATGTTTTTTAACTTTTGACCGTTTTATATCTTTTGATTAAAAAAGAACTTCAACTTTTTATAACTGATTTATGAATAATTGGAAGTAAACACACTATCGTACGAAAAAAATTTGAGTGTGGTTTGAATTGTGTACTAATTTCAATGCAAATTTAAAATAAAAATTCACTGATTGTATAAAAGTATAAGATTCTATACGTATTGTGAATAGTAGTATTATATAACATGTAATTTGATAATATTTATTGTATATATATTAATGATGGATTTATTTATGACGTAAGAGTTATAACATTTTTTTTTAGCTTGCTAGTACTAGTACGAAAATTTCTCAATTAAATTTTTTAAATTTCTGTTATTTACAATCTTCAAACAAATCCAACAGACAATTTAAAAAATTAATTTTGAAATTTAACCTCAGATGGCTCTTGATTCGATCGCTTAAGCGTGTATTTTCTTATAAGCACATTCATCACTGACATTTTAAGAGTGTATTGGGTACCTAATATAGCTTTTGATATACAAAGGTATATCGCAGTATTTAATTTTTTTTAAAATTCTTATATAAGTAAGAATTTATTATTGAAGTTATTATACAAATAATACATCCAACATTTTTCAAAATTTGCTACGAAGCAGGTCGGTCGTAGAGACAATTTTAAATTAATACGCAAAGCAACAAGTCTCGTGAATAGTTCTATCGTAAGCCAGTAAGGATGGTGGCTCCTACGATATATGGTATCGTCCGTAAGGTCCGCAAATCAGTTTCCATATTACCACCGCAACTGGCCATATCAATAACTAAATATTAATAATATATTTAGTTAAACTTTGGGCATTATTATTTAGTCTTAGATGTAATAAAAAATTTTATTATTTCTTGAACATTGAGCAAGAATAAATTGAAATAATAAGACTACTGACCCTGAACGGTTTTTTTTGAGATCTTTGTTATACAGGTGGTTTCATTAATAATTGGAAATATTTTAACCGGAGAATCTTGAACTCCGAATATGAATATTTAACCCAAGTCGCTTAGGTAAAATGTGTTTTTTAAATTTTGTTCATATTACTTATTGTAGATAATCAAAATAGTTGTGCAGATTTATGTTTAACTTTAAATACCTCGAAAAATAATGGTTATCGTTACATAGGAAGAATAATATGTTGCGTACACAGAAAATATTAGTGAATCAAAAAATTGTGCTAAAATGACAATTTCGCCAGTGGCGTAGAATTTAGGAAGGGTCAACCTCTCAGTTGCCCCTATCGTATACTTCTGATAGTAGCCAGAAACTTCTATTTAACATAATTTAGTATGGTGTATGGTATCTACACTTCCTGCCAAGTATAATAGAAATACGTCAAATAGTTTTAAAGTACTGGACAAAAATCATTTTCAAATAAAACAGTGGTTCAGTAAGGAGTCACATTTGGTCTAAGTGAGTTAAATCTTCATATTCTAAGCCCAAGATTCTTCAGTTAAAATATTTCCAATTATTAATGAAACATCCTGTATAATACAGAGATTTAAATAGAAAAAAATGTATAGTTCGGCGACGTTTTTCAATAAAATCATAACAATGTTAAATTAAAGAGGTCAAAAATATCGTTTAGGTCACTTGAGCGCTCAGTGAAGCACTGAAATTGAGTAAATGAATTTTTCTCAGAAAGAAAATCAGTTGAGTATCATCATTATAAATTATTATTTTGTCTTTACTATTGTTTGTACATTTCTGTATTATTTAATTATTATAAAATGTACTACAGAATTTATTTTTCGTTTTTTAATATTTGTTATTTTCTTTAAAAAAAAATAATATTTTATGTTTTTTAATGGTGTATTACAAAAACTTGTATACCATTAATTTGACATTATTACAATATCAAATTTATAAAATATTTCGAGCACTGCATACATATACTAACAGTTAAAAGTACACAGTACTACCAATCTACGAGTGTAGAAATACGTAGTGGTAGTGGTAGCCCTGAATTCTGAAGCTGATTTTCTTTTTAAGCTACTTAAATTAAGTAGTCAAGCTCTGACAGTATGCAATACCGTTCCTCTAAATATGTAATTATTAATATTGTTTACTATGTATTATAATTAATGTGAAATATATATATATATATATATATATATATATATATATATATATATATATATATATATATATATATATATATATATTAAATACTTCAATACGATTTTGTATAAATAAATGTTGATAGAAAAAAAATCGAATTTAGTTTTTAAAAGTAATTAACAAAAAATAAATCCATTATTACAGTAATTATGTATTATAATTTTGTAAATATGTTCACAGTTGTTTGTGTACATACTGGCAATAATTTTACATGCAATTAATTTAATTTTGTTCGTTTATTATCCATCTTTGAAAATGTAATTGTTTAAAATATGTTTAAACGTAATTTGGGAGGGTTATGTTTGAATATATTTTAAAATTATGGTTTGTTTAATAACGGATTTGTATATGAAATTAATAAAAGAAAAAAAAGCAGAAGATGGATAATGACTGTTAATTACTATTGATTAAATTTATAAAGAGAATTTTTGTTTTGTTCATTTTTTTGTTTGGTTTTTCTTTTTATAAAAAAATAAATTTCAAGTAAGACATTTTTTCTGTATTATTTTGTTTTATGATCCTTTTTAATACACTTTCTTTTTGATATATTACGTCCCTATTATGGAACGGTATCTAATATTGGAACAGTTTTGACATTTACATATTAACGAAGTTATTTCTGAAAGAAACGTCTGATAACAAAAATTATTATTAATAGAATGATTGTTTTTCAATTTAAATTCACCTCGCATTTAATGTTTCCTTACTTAATTAGTAGTACAGTAACTGAAGCATTTGGCTACCAATTTTTTCGGATGGGATGAATTGGCTTGAAATTTGAACTGTAGCTAGGGAGTAGCCCAAGAAACAAAAGTTATATAATGCCGATGTGTGCTTTCACCCTAGGGGTGGAAGGCACCCCTTCTAGGGGTTGGAAATTTTTTTATGAAAAATAACCTCACCGTTCGATAGAGGGACAAATTCTAAGCAAAAAATATTCTATAAGAATTTTTTGTACAATCAATACTTTTTGAGATATTGGCGCCTAAATGTGGTCGTTTTTAGCCCAAAAAATGCATGTTTTTGAGGGATATTTCGCAAATATCTCAAAAACTATAAGTTTTACGTAAAAAATGGGTATGAGCAAAAATAAAGAAAATCAAGTAACAAAGAGATTGCATTCTTTTTTATTTTTGTAGGTAGAACACAACCTAAGTTATGACTCCTTGAAGTTAAAATCGATTTTGACGATAGCTAGAATCGAAACTTTCAATGTCATTTGGAGGAAAAATGAGAGGTTTTTCGAAAAAACTCATATTACACCTTTTAAAGTACTTGAATAGACCTTTATTTTGAGCTGTGGTAAAAGCCATTAGTATAAAAATTAACGGAGTTACATTCAAAGCAAAATGGTTGTCTTGATTTTTGAAAAAAAAAATTGGTATCAAAATTAATTACTTGACGGCAAACATTGAAACTAAGCGTAATCCGTCGCCAGTTTACTTTATTCATATATAAACAATGGGTTCTGGGAGTTTGAACGGATTTAGAAGTTTAAATTCAAAAAAATGACTGATATATTTTTGAAAAAAAAATTTAATTTTTAAAAAAATCATAGTTTTTTTTCAAAATATTTAAAAAACTAACAAATTTATGGAAAAAATTATAGAATGAAAATTGTAGGTCTTTTCTTGCTGAAAAATTTGCTTTTTTGTTCATTTTTGTACGTCCAAATTTGACTGAGTTATGATCGTTAGAAGCTCAAAACAAAACGCGAAGACTACCTTTCTTAAGCCCTTTAAACTTACAAATCTAAAAATTGAAGGACTCAAAAAAATTGTAAATCATAAGACTTATAGTGCTTAAAATTTCCTACCAAATGGTTTTTTAAGCGAATTGATAACTTAAAAATTAAAAAAGTTATAGTAAGAAAACCAGTTGCATTTTTTCGGTAAAATTTTTGGAGCAGTTAAATTACCATCATCTTTGTATATTTTTTGTATTTTTTTAATAATTTAGTCAAAAATTTTAAAAATAAATTCAATAGAATAAAAAAAAAATTAATTATATCAACATGTAATATATAATTCACATGCTATTTTTCCATACATATAATTTTTATGCAATTTTTCCATAAAGGATAGGATTTTTTATAAGGGGTAGTTCTTCTATCAGGGTTTTTGGGAGATTAAAAAGTTACAATATAATCATACATTTGAAAACTTTTAAAAAGTTACAATTTATCATATGTACACCAGTATATAATATCTCAAGCCGTTAATAATCGTTTTCTTCTTTATTTTATTATAAGGGGTGGTTTATTTTTTAACGGTTGCAGCTTTTTAATGAGTGATAAGTTTTCTAATGAAAAATAAAAGAGATATAATACATTGTGAATGCACCAAAAGGTTACTTTAGGCTGCTAAAACTTTTTTCCTATTTTTTCGGAAACAAAGGGGTAGTTTTTATTTAAGAATTTTTTTGGTAGAAAAGTAACTGAATTTCATAAATTATATTAAAAAACTTGAAACGGATTTTATCCAACATATTTGAACATAAATTGAATCTTTAAAATACGTAAATCTGGACTTTTCGTATTTTTGTCATACAAGGGTAGTTTTTACCCCTAATTATCAAAAAGCACACATCAAGACAATATAACTTTTGAAGTGTAGGGTCAGATGAGCTGGTATACAAATTTTCAGGAAAATCCATTCAATCCGAAAAAATTGGGAGCTTTTACATTATTTTGTCGTTCAGTGATTGTACTATAGAGAAATAAATATGTAAATGTCAAAACTGTTCCAGTATTAGATACCGTTCCATAATGGAGGCTTTTACGTTAGTACAAATTAAAAAAATTATGAAAGGGAATATATGTAAAGTATGATGAAGAATATATGACAGCTCGACAACGTTCGGTAATCCGAAGATAATCGAATTTTATGGGAGTAGCTGCAATTCAAAGTTTTGGATACATAGTACATGTTTTAAAACGTCTATAATTACTTAGCTTTAGAAACGGTAATGGTTAAGTTAAAAACAGAGATTATAAATTTAACTTCTTTAATTCCCGGTAATTCGATAAACTTTTTATCAAAAGCGGTTAACCAGTAATTTATCTATATTTTTAAATATAATCTATTTCACTTAAATTTAAGCATAATTCATCACTTACGAACTTAGGAATTCCCGTTTTCTCAACTTTATCTCTTTCATTGTTGCAAATGCGTAAATTTTAAATTTGCAGTTTATTTTTAGACAATTTTATATATATATATATATATATATATATATATATATATATATATATATATATATATATATATATATATATATATATATTCTATCATATATAGACCAAGAGCCAGTGGTATGAAAATCCCCGTCATCGAACACCCTCATAATTTAAGTGAAATTAGGAAGTAAATATACCCAAATATATAAAAATGTCGGTCGTCGCCCGTAATTAATGCTGGACAAATTGCCGTAATTAAGGGGGACCACTAGTGTAACCGCCTGAAAAAAATATACAGTCGTGCCTCAACTTATTGACAATTTAAGTTATTGACGATGATCGTAGTTTACCTTAAGTTATAGACAAATCATATGTATGTACCCAAGGTCATACGTGCTGTGTCGTAGTATGGCAGCGCGTACATATGGATGGTTTGTCTATAACTTGAGGTAAACTACGATCATTGTCAATAAGTTAAATTGTCAATAAGTTGAGGGACGACGGTATTTTACTGAAGAATCGGTCTGTAAGGCATATTTTGTTAATTAATTTCTGACAGACCTATTTTAATTAGCGCAAATTTTAGGCAAATCTACCTCACATAACACCTCGCTGAAATTTACAAATATTATAGCAAATTATATATATATTTTACTGAAGAATCGGTCTGTCTGGCATATTTTGTTAATTAATGTCTGACAGACCTATTTTAATTAGTGAAAATTAGTTACATAAGTTAGTGAAAATTAGTTACATTAGTAAGTTACATAACACCTCGTTGAATTTCACATATGTTATAGCAGATTATATATATTTTACTAAGGGATCGGTCTGTCTGGCATATTTTATTAATTAATGTCTGACAGACTTCTTTTAATACGGTACTTGACTGTATTCAAAATTTGTTTTAAATGTTGAATAATTTTATGTATTATCCTTAAATATATTCAATTTTAGTAGTGACAAATAAAAATATTCTTTAGTTATTTAAAAATTCGATGTTGAAAATTATAAATTTTTAGCCTTCATTTAAATGATTAAAAACGCAGTGATATTTGAACGCAGAGATATTTGAACGCAGATCTTATTACTGTAGTTACGTATTGTCTATGACAAATTGCATTTTCATTGTGACATTTTTACAATTCTAATTGACCAAGAGAAGTTGTTTTTCTTTGTAATTATTTTGAACTTTTTGGTTTGCATTTAATTTTGCACTCAAAAAAGATTGATGGAAGGAATACATCGTCACTTAATAGGTAAAATATCCTTATCAACTTGTTTTAAATATTATGTTAAAAATGCTTTTATTTTTTGCTACAATTTTAAAGTTACGTCAAACTGTTTTCTTAAAGTGCATTTAATACTTGTAGCGCTTCATGAAAATCTTACAGTGATAATAAATGAAGAAGATAACAAAGTAGAAAGTTTTAAATACCACTAAAACTGAGCATGATGACTGCTGAATATTGTCAGTGAAAAGAGACGGATATAGAACTTCAATCTTGTGTTAAATTTATGGACAGTTTCAGAGCACCCCAAACCGCAATGTTGGCACCCCATCTACAGATGGCAGTACTATGCAGGCAAGCAGTACGCACTGTTATGTCTTGATAATTGTACTTTTGAAACAAAAAATTTGTTTACGGAAGGAAAATGGAAATATACAAATTGAAATATACGTTCCCTACCTCTTCCTGTTAAACTGAACCTCCGTCCGACAACTTAAAAACGTCTGAACCTCGATCGTTCTGCCATCTAACAGAAACAAAATCGACTAAAATTTTCGTCCACATTGGCCCATAAGAATTAAACTTCTATTATACGTCTCTCTTCACTGATATTGTGTACAAATTTGAAATCATGTTGACGAGTGTTGACATGAATGAAAGCGACATCTGTTTGAGTTAAATCGTGACGTCATTGCATACGTCACTACGCCAAGTCGTTTTTCCCGCCAATTTGTTCATTTAAAATTGAACAATGGTTTTTTTGAAGATTTTTAAAAATTTAATAAAAACGAACTAATTTATACGTAAGAACAAAGCATTTAGAATTATTTCTTAATTGCAGTCAAGTACCCTATTCGTGAAAATTTTAGGCAAACTCACCCTCACATAACACCGTAATTTTTTAAAAAAAATAAAACTTTTAGATATTACCAATCTGTTGAAATTGGCCTGTCTGGCAAATTTTGTTAACTAATGCCTACAAAAAAAATAATGCCCGGAATAATTTAATAATACTTTTAACAAGTATTATTGTGTATATGATTTCTTTAAGCGGACAACTAAGTTATATGTATGTATGTTCGTTGGCTTATGGATAAACCAGTGTATTTAAAATAATAGACACTGCTGCGCTTAACAGTAAAGCCTGACTGGTCAAAACACCTTATTTTCCAAAAAAATTTGCTTCGATGAATAAAGCTGATCTTACGATTTTACGTTAAAATTAGAGAAGTTCCTTTTTTAATTGTTCCTTAGCTTGAGAATGGTTAAAAACAAATTTTTTCATGAAAACTGCTGCTTCGTAGCTTTAAAACATTAAGTCTGGCCTAATAAAAAACGGTTTTTATGAGACAGAGCAATATTTATGATTAGAGGAGATCTTAAACTTCATTTTAAAAAAAGAAAATAGAAGGTGTTTTGTCGCGGCCTCAAAGAGTGTATTTGTTTATAAAAAAAAAGTCAACACTACACTTGAAAATTTACTTTCACAAACTTAGCTATATTCTTTTAAAGCCCGGTCAATTTTAATTGATATAAGATGTCCCAAACTTAATTTTAAGAATAAAAAAAAACATACTTTTAAAGATAACATTGCTTTAAACAACTATCAATTTGATACGTGGTTATTATAATATTTGAGGTTAAGTCTGGCATGGTTAATAACGTTTTTTATTAGACAGACCAATTTTAATACGTAGATAATACCAAAAGCTTTTAATTAAAACAAAAAAATTGAGGGTGTTATGTGAGGTAAATTTGCCTAAAATTTTCACTAATTAAAATAGATCTGTCAGACATTAATTAACAAAATATGCCAGACAGACCGATTCTTCAGTAAAATATATATAATTTACTATAACATATGTAAATTTCAGCAAGGTGTTATGTGAGGTAGATTTGACGTTTTTTTCGGCCATTTCAAAAATTTTTTAAAAATAGAATTTAACAAAAATTTAAAGGTCTGGCGAGCATTTCCTATTGTTGGCATTAGTTACTATCAATTTAGCTTTTTTAATTTGAGGTGTTTTATCCGGTATGATTTTGTGCTATCGGAGCTTGGACTATATGATTTTATTCATAAAATGCTAATTTAAATACAAGAGTAGTATTGTACTAGATTTTAGATAAAATTTCTTGTTAATACAACAATATGTTAAAGTTGTTAGAAAATGTGTTGTTAATTATTTAGAATTAGGTTTTTGAAGAAAAATTTTTTTTGTCATAAATGGAAAGATCATATATGTTTTATAAGAAAACTTTTTATTTATTTTTTTTTTTCTTAAACGTAATAATTAATAAGTTATATTAAATTAAAAATAAATTTTCAAACTTAGAACCGATAACGGGCCGATAGTTCACGAGCGCTTATGTGACGTAATAAAGGTTATATGGCCTGAACATAGCTACATTAGTATCTTTTTATTTTCAAATAGATTATAGACCAAGAGCTACTGGCCGATTTGCGATGGTCATTTCAACACTCGTTAAATTAAGAAGATAGAATCTTGGATACTTACTCTACACAGAAATTCAGTTCTGGCAAGCCTATTCGACTCAATCCGACCGAACAGTCTTCCCAGAACTGAATTTTTATGTAGAGTAAGTAGTATCCAAGATCCTATCCTCTCAGTTTAACGCGTGTTGAAATAACTATTGCAAATCGGCCAACAGCTCTCCTACTATTATTGTTACTATGAAATTATTGTTGCTCCGAAATTCTTGTTTTTATCCAAATTGTTGCTTGCTATAAACTTCACTGTCGAAATATCGAAACTAAAGAAATATCGAGCTTGTTTTGCACCACTTTGTGATAGCAATACAAAAATAAATCCGGAAAAAATGTCCCTCAAGATTTTGATCGTCGAAATCAATGAAACAACCACCAATAATTTTTCCTACTAAATTTTAATAATTTTGACACTTTTGACATACTACCTTTATAACGTCACAAACATCGCGATCTTTTGTAATGCTGTTTTTGACTAAATGATATTTTTAAAAATTTTTCAAGTTTTAATTAATTTATTATTTGTTTTTTTGTTTTTTTTTTTTGATTTGAATAATATTGATAATCGATACGAAAAATTTTTCGTATCGATTATCAATATTATTTATGATGTAGAATTGAAATAAAATAAAAAAAAAAAACGACGTGAGCAGCGGGGCCCCATCACGGAAGTCGAATTTTTCCCTTATCTTCGGTATTGAATATCTACAAGCGAAATGTGATTGAAAGTCTACAAGCGATTTGTCATTTTGGTGGTTTCAAAACTGATGATGAGTGTCCGGCTGATCGGGGCTTTAAAAAAAGGTTTTAAGTTTTTAAAGGCTGAATCTCAGTAAATTTCAATTTGGTGCCGATAGCAGGTAGCAGGAAAAAAGCCAACACAATTTGTACGAGGGCATTCCTACCCATGCTTATCCGCCAATTGCATTTGTGTTTTATTTTTAAGTATTAAAAAAGAACCTTAAATAGTAAAATGGAAGGCCTTTATGAAGGTATTTTTTCTTTACAAAAAAATCTAAAGTTTCTATTTTATAAATAAAAATCCAAAATTCCTACTTTATAAATAAACATTAACTTTAAAAACATTTTTAAATTATACCTCATTTCAGATAAAAATGATCATGAGTTTTCGTTAAAAAATTAAATAATTCTTATATTCGAAACAAATCAATCTTCTATTCTTTTCTAAAAATAAACCGCAAATTTAAAATTTACATAAATGCAATAATAAAAGAGATAAAGCCAAGAAAACGGAAATTATTTAAATTCAAAGTGATAAATTTAACTGAAATGAACCATACTTAATATGTATGTATTGCATTTGTTATAAAAGTATGTTCATTTTTTTAAAATTTTTAAAATTACTATTCGCCTACTTGTATTTAGAATAAAAATAATGCATTTAAAACACATTTAACAATACTATTGAATTCCGATGTAAAAATGGGAGAAGTGGGGGGAAAAGTAGCTGGATACTAACTCAATACACGTACAAAATTTCAGCCCTCCAGGTTTCCTTAGAGAGTTTCTAGACGTGTTAGAAAAAAAGCCAAAAAATTATGGAAATATTGGTGTAAAAATCGCGGGGGTAAGGGTTAAAAGTTGAAACCTCCAAAAAGCAGCGGCTAGCTATTAGCTTAAACTGTACACAAAATTTCAGCCCTCTAGGTTTATTTGGGGAGATTTTGACCCGAACGAAACTGTTAAAAAACAAGAAAAATCATGTTCTTTTTGGTATAAAAATGGTGAGGTAAAGGTTAAAAGTCGAGACCCCTAAAAGGCACCCCCTTGATACTAACTCAATCCGAATACAAAATTTCAGACCTCTAGGTTTATTTGGGTGACCTGTGCGAGTGGTACAAACTTCGAAAACGTAGAAAAAGCATGAAATTGTAGCTTAAAAATGAGGGGGTGGGGGAAAAATATTAAAACCCCCAAAAAGCACAACCTAGGTATGAACTCTATCAACACACCAAATTTCAACCCTCTTCGTTAATTCTGGGGGGCTGGGGGCGTGTTAGATCCAGCCAAAATCGTTTTTCCCCCTCTACTCCCTCCAAATCACCCTAGGAAGCTGAATTGGATCACCCTAGGATATGTTATAGAAAATTGACCGAAACATTATTTCCAACCGGTTTGGAAAAGTTTTATTGTTTTACCGCCCCCACCACCCCCTTAAAGGCTGGGTCGGATCCAAAATTTGACCGCACTTTGATAGTATTGTTGTGCATCGGAATGAGCCCCACTTACCAAATTTAAGCTCTTAACTTCCATAGGGGGCCCTACACATATTAAAAGGTATATATATATATATATATATATATATATATATATATATATATATATATATATATATATATATATATATATATATATATATGTATATATATATATATATATATATATATATATATATATATATATATATATATATGTATATATATATATATATATATATATATATATATATATATATATATATATATATATATATATATATATATATAAGCTGAATTATTTTAAATGGGTACAGGTCTTAGATGAGATCCGCCAGTGCCCAATATTTGGAAATTAACTATGTTATGCAGATGCTACGACAGGGGTATATATTTTTAAAATAGAAATTTTGGATTTTTTTGGAAAGAAAAAATATCTTCATAAAGGCCTTCCAGTTTACTATTTAAGGTCCTTTTTTAATATTTAAAAATAACACAAAGGCAATTGGCGGATAAGCATGGATAGGAATGCCCTCGTACGAATTGTGTTGGCTTTTTTCGTGCTAACTGCTATCGGCACAAAATTGAAAATTACTGAGAGTTAGCCTTTAAAAACTTAAAACCTTTTTTCAAAGCCCCGATCAGCCGGACACTCGTCATCAGTTTTGAAACCACCAAAATGTGGACTAATCGCTTGTAGACTTTCAGTCATATTTCGCTTGTAGACGTTCAATACCGCAGATGAAGGGAAAAATTCGACTTCCGTGATGGGGCCCCGCTGCTCACGGCGTTTCTTTTTTTATTTTACTTATAAAATAGAAATTTTGAATTTTTTTGGAAAGAAAAAACATATTAATAAAAGCCTTCCAGTTCACTATTTAAAGTCTTTTTAGTCTAATTTTTTCTTGAAAAAATTAGACTTATACAACCTATACGATAAGAACGGGACGAGGCGAGAGTAGGGGCGCTATCCGTTTTCGGACCCGTAGAACACGATTCTGAAGAAAAAAATTGTATCTGTATTCAGCTAATATCGAGGGTGTGCCCTTTAGGGATTCCACATTACCTTGCCCCCACTTTTCCCATTTTTATGTCGGAATTCAATAGCGTTGTTATTATGTGGTTAAATGTGATACATTTTTTTTACAGATACAGTAGGCATAAAAAATTTAAAGAAAAAAATGAATTAAATACTATCATTTATCACAAATGCAGTACATATGTAAGTAATTTAAAAAATGTTATTGATGTCATTTTTTATTTTATTTATAAAATAGAAATTTTGGATTTTTTTGGAAAGAAAAAATATCTTCATAAAGGCTTTCCAGTTCATTATTTAAGGTCCTTTTTTTAATATTTAAAAACAAAACACAAAATGCAATTTGTTATGATTATTTTTCAATTTAAATTCACCTCGCATTTAAAGTTTCCTTACTTAATTAAAGAAATAAATATGTAAATGTCAAAACTGTTCCAGTATTAGATACCGTTCCACAAAGGGGGCTTTTACCCTAATTATTAAAATTTTATCAAACTTCTCTTTAATTAACTATCAAATCAATTACCTACATTTTTTAATATACGTATGTGTATAAATATATCTATCTTTTTCTTATCCTGTTCTTACCTCTTATTTTATCTTTGTTTTCGAAAAAACTTGCACAAAAAACTTCCAACAATTTTGATCAGTAAAAAGTTGCTTGTGCAAGTTAAATAAACTGTTGAAATACTTTTTGAACCAACTTGCTGTTACAACTTCTGCAAGTGACTGAACTTGCGGAAGTTCACTTGCGGGTTTCTGTTTCCACTTTGAAATACTTGCACAAATTAACTTGCGGCAATTTAATTGCAGTTGATATGTTTTTTATGTGTAAACACACTGTTTACACAAAGCAAAAAAGACTTGCTCAACTTGAAATTAATTGCAGAAGCTAACTTGCAGTGGCTGTTTCCACATGAAAAAAAAAACTTGCCGAAGTCGACTTCTGCAATATTTATTGCCAGTGGACATTTAGCTTTACTGTACCTCAAATACAATAGAAACTGGGAGAATATTAATTTTTGCTAAAATTGTCAAGCAACCACCTCTGCACCACTTCATATGGATTGATCCGTATTTGAATGTAACATTCACTTATTTGATAATGATCATATTGATCGAAACATATGCGAGTTTAAACTCTTATGACAATACATAAAAGTGCTATTTTTGCAAAGTATAATGTTTTATTTATTAATAGCAAATATTACAGATCACTAGTAACAGTTAGCCACTAGTGCTAATGGTTCTAATCATGAAAATTGTGGCAATATCAGTTGAATATTTTTTTTATGTGTTTTATTAAAGGGGTTAAATTATTTATAAATAAGGAGATTTAATAAATAAAAATACATGTATTTCTTCAAGTAAAAAAAGTTACGTTATTTACAATACTTCTTGCACAGTCAATTAAAACTGAAATTAAATCCTTATTCCTTACTGAAAATCCGTAGGAATGTAACTATCATCAATTTCTCTCGTAGCTGGATAATACACTTTAAAAGAAAATTCATTTGTTGAAAAAGGGCCCTAAAACAATAAGACGGTATAAATTTTAAATTTATTTAGTACATTGACGAATTTATTTAATACGTATTTCTAGTGTCTGACCGAAACTAGTTTTCACAACCGAAATCGAATTTCGTCTGCCGTATCAGTTTCGGCCGAAATCGAAACTTTTTTTAAGGTAATTTCTATGGTAACATTTACTGAAATATTATCAAATTGGATTCTTTTATGACGTATTTGCTTCAATACTATTATATTACAAATTAAAACTTGCAAGATTTATTTTGAAAAAATCCATATTATAAAATATGAGAATGATTTTTTTTCGTCACTTTTCACTAAAATAGACTTTTCGGTTACGAGTCAACTTTCGAGTAATTAACTCATCATCTGAAATGAATTATTCAAAATCCGCCTCCTAATCAGAAAGTCTATATTATATAACCTCTACAATCACATCACAAAACAACGCCAAGTGCACAACAATCAAAGGCGGGGATGAAAAACATAGTCCGAGCTGTGCCGATTGTCGCCGAAGGCAACACGACAACTCACGAATGTAGTTTCGACTTCGGCTGGCTTCCATTTTGCGTCGAAACTGGCCGAAATTGAATCTTCAGTCGCATACTAGTTTTTTCAGCGGTCCAGACATTTCAAATGAATTGACTATAGGCGAGCGATTTACCTTAAAAGATGCTTAGAAATTGAAAAAATGATCATGGGCGTTCTAGTGGTTGGTTTTTTTTGATGGATGCATAATTTAAAATAAAATAAAAAATTAAAATACTATTTTTTGATTAAACACTGGCGTCAATGTTAAAAATTGGTTAATGTAAATATTGTAAATAATTTAACAAGTATTCTTATAAATATTAATTTGAGTCTACGTATTCATTCTAAAACATCATATTGTCAATAGTTTTTCCTCTTTCTAAAGAAATGTGTTAGATAATACTTTTCTATTTTAATGGTATTTACTAAATATTACCAGGGAACAGAGACGTAAGTAGAACAAGCCTTCATATGGAATTTGTCTGCCCAAAAAATATAGTGTAAAAAACGACAGCTAGATGGCAAAATACTATGAATTTATGTCGAGTCCCTATACTAAAATATAGTCCGGACATGTCAGTCATTTTTCATCAAAGAATGTCAAAATAATTATCACATGTTTGAGTAAATTGAGTCTTAATAAGTTACAAGTTAAGTTTTTAAATTTAAATATTCTTTCTAAGTTAACTTATATGATATTTTTAAAAATATTTAATTTATTTCCAGTTTATTTTTGACGAAACTTTGATGGAAAATGGCGGACTATCAAAAATCATGTCCTGACTAGTAAAATGCTTGCAGTGCCACATAGTAGTTGCCTCTGTGAACTACGTCTCGCCTCAGTCTGAAATTGTCACTGATATTACTAATACAAAATTTATGCATATAACTTATTATGGGCGCAAGCCAAAAAGAATCTTTTTATCTACATCTGCATTTATCTTTGTCTATCATATTAATAGACAGAAGTTTACTCACTCACTCATTTAAAAACATAATTACTTCGTTTGGTTGGTAATTATGTAAATAACACAATTTGTGCTCCCCTCACCTTAGTTTCTGGAGGTCTTTTGTGCTTGCGTCCATAATACCTATCATTTTCATTAATCCTATTTTTTATAATGACGTCGGCATTTGATAAAAAAAGTATTTTTATTCTTATTTAAATTTTGAATCTATTAGAAAAAATAAGTGACTAGAACGTTCGTGATTACTTTTGTTAGAAATCAGGGTTAAGTCGCTCGCCTACCACTTTTACTATTGAAATCACATAAGTGATCAATTTATTTGAAATAATCTTTACTGATTGTTAAAATTTTAATATAAGTCAGTCGTTAAACATAATTACCGGATTCATGATATGACATTCCTTGTATATATGTGTAAAATCTTTAAATTTGTCACCAATAACGAGTACATCTGGCAGTGGATATAAAGCTAATGCATAATCGTAACTCCATAGTACAGGCGAAATGCTCAATGTAAATGGAGATAAATGCCCTTGTCCTAAAATCGTGTGTGTGAACTGAAAGTAAAAATTTATAGTTGAATTAGAAATTGTATATTACATAGCAAGGCAATAAGACTAAATTTATGTTGCTACACCCTAAATACGAAATCCTTATCTGCAAAATTACTTAAGACACATAAGTTAGCTAACAGATTTGTAAAAAATGTTTCAAACTATTTGAATGAATTATGGGTAAAAGAGGTATTTTTTAATTTTTGACGTGAAAATGTCTGCAAAGGAGGGGTATCGATAAGCTAAGAAAATTAACCTTTAATTTGACCAAAAATGAACTCTATTTTTTTATATATACAGTAGAACCTCGATAATCCGAACCCTCCAGTAATCCGGCCCGATTCTAAAAGTTGTAGTCTTAAGAGAATAACTGATAACAAATAGTAGATACAATTTTTCTGCGCCAGCTGACATCCTACTTTTCAGAAGATGGAGAGATGTCATTTCTAAGAAACGATCTGACAAAATTAAACAAAAAAAAATAACGTCGTTTCTCAAAAAGTAATCAAGTGAGTAGGCTATTTTAAACAGCACTGACTTTTATGAACCACTTTACTGTTTGTCTTTTACTGTTTATCTTTACTCTTATTGTTAGCTTTTTGTTTTGTAAACAAAGATTTAAAATTTCAGTAGCGATTTATAGTTTGCTGTGTTGAATTTAATTTACTTTTCAAATAAAGAGTTACTGTATTAAACAAAATGCGTAATTATTAAAAACCTCCAACTTTAAGATTTTATTGTAAATGAATGTACAATGACCTTTTTACTTTACACGTGAAATTACTGTAAGTAGGTTTTAGTAATTTAAGGAGCCAGTTTTGAGAAGTACCTACGAACCCAGTACATAGAACAGCAGTGCTTGCTGTTAACTTCTTAGAGAAGCTATAAGGGGTCTCAAATTCATTATATTTTAAACGGTCTCTCGATGGTCCGGCGTTTTCGCAAATCCGGCCTACCGGCCGCCCATTTAAGCCGGATTATCGAGGTCTTACTGTACATATATTTCTCATTATTTTAGTAAAATACAAGACCCTAACTTAACGCTACAATAATTTAAAAGTAAAAGTAACTACGTTTTCTTCACAAGAAAAATCGACAAACTATGACCAAAATTACTTTTTTTGGAAAATTGTCCCTTTTTTTACTACATCGAGTTCTTTTAAACATGAGCGAATTTTTAAGCATTTTATAGATTTTGTATTTGATATTTGTTGACGTCTAAAGAACAACATATAAAAATATCATTATGCTAAAAAAATGCGCTCATGTGTAAAAAAAACTCGATATAGTAAAAAAAAGGAACATTTTTCCAAAAAAAGTCATTTTGACCACAGTTTGTCGATTTTTCTTGCGACAAAAACGTATTCACTTTTAAATTGTTGTAGCGTTAAGTTAGTGTCTTGTATTTTACTAAAATAATGAGAAATATAAAAAAAAATATAGTTAAATTTTTTGTCATATTAGGAATTAATTTTCTTAGCTTATCAATACCCCTCCTTTGGTTTGATAAATAGATTAAAATTTTTGATAAAAAAATTTTGCGTAGAATTTCCTTTCACTGTATCTCGGTCACTAATAGACCGATCAGATCGAACCAGCTATTAGATTTAGACTACCCGTGACGTTGTTCGCGCAACACGTTGGTATAAAATCAAAGAAAAGTATTTTAAGTACAATAATTATAAAGAACTTCGATAGAGCAATAGTTTTTGCATAATGCGTGCACATGCACAAAATAGTTTTTATATTTTCTCGAGGGAAGGTGACATTTTCCTGCAATAAATAGTATCTTACGAACAATTCCATGTATAAACCGATCACCCAAAAATGGCATGTTCTCCTAATTTAATTTCCCCGTGTATATAATAAGTTTAAGTGGTGTTGAGCTATGTACGAATATTATTGAATTAATTATCTTCTACTTTGTCGGAGTTATAATTATTCAAAGTTGCGTTCAAGGTCACAAAATGGGAACTCCCCAAAATATTTTATCAATTTTTTCAGAGTCTAAGAATAATTAAAAAATGATTACATATGGCACTGAATGTACTTTAGATACACTTTCAATCAGACCGATTTCCGTACTTTAATTAATTTTAAAAAAATGTCAACCTTGTCAGAAAATCGAAAATCAAAGGTGGGGCAATGTTATAATTAATACTTTATTTTATCAATTAGTTAAAAAATTCACGTATTTTTAAAACTGAGCCCCGTAAAATCCATAAAACTCCAAAAAATCGAGAACCACGTCATAGAAGGGACTAAGTACTTTAATTTAAAAAAAAGAAAATCGAAGATAAGGTATTTTCAGTATAAGCGATTAAAGAAAAAAATAAAACTTGCAATTACTTCAATACATGTGCATGTATTGGGATGGAAATCGGTCTGATTGAAATTGTATGTAAAGTACATTCAATGCCACATGTAATCATTTTTTAATTATTCTTAGACTCTAAAAAAATTGATAAAATATTTTGGGGAATCCCCATTATGTGACCTTGAACGCAACTTTGAATAATTATAACTCCGACAAAATAGAAGATAATTCAATAATATTCGAGTACATAGCTCAACACCACTTAAACTTATTACATACACGGGGAAATTAAATTTGGAAAACATGCCATTTTTGGGTAATCGATTTATACATAAAATTGTTCTTATATGTTGGCCAAGGTAATAAGTTATCACTACACTATTCTTAGAACGTTAAATAAACATCTCTGTAGGTTTGCAGGTGATGAAAATACCGTCTAGAATGAAATAATCTTTGACATTAATAAAATGTTTGCTAAAAAAAAAAAAAAAATTTACATGTTGAATCATGTTGTCGCTGTCTTCAGGAAAATGTATAGTATTTCTAAACATTTTTGTCAGTAAATCTTCTCTGATTACGACAATTTCTTGAGTACAATACTGTATTCGACACGGATTCGTTGTAAATATCGATTTAGGCACTTTCTTTCGAAAATCTTCACTTATAAAATCTAATAATGATGATCTGAAATAAATAACGAATTCAAATTACCAATTTTTATTTTTAATTTACAAAAATTTAAAACCAACCGTGGTAAAAAATTTGGCGAACTAGGATCGTATTTTCCAGGTACAAATATAAAATGGCTGTGTGTGACAATATTTTGAAAAATTGCTATTAAATCACCTAAACCCTTGAATAAAGACTTAAGTTCGTATCCTCTTTCAAATCCTTGATCACCTGATAGAAAATTACCGAGAAATACAAACGCTATTGGCGGTATATCATTAAAGCCTTGAAATAATATTTTCAATTTTTGTAAAACCTGCAAGTTAAATATAATTTCAAGTACCAATACCAAATAATTAAAATTTTCGGTATACATGTTACTGGAAAACCAAATAGTTATGGCTTAATGGTTAGCTATTTGGTAACAAGTGGAGAAACTACTGCGAGTGGGCTGAAATTACAATTGAAGAATAGTAGCAAATTAAAGTTTGTTTTTATTTAAAAATAAGAAATTATTATAAAAAAATGAGAGTAAATTTACATTTTGCAAACTGGACAATAAAAAAAACCCGATGATACGTCCCGTAGGAAAAGTAGACCTCATCATTTTGTTGTGTGTTCAACCGAAGATTAGTTTAGCAATCGAAGCGAAAAGTGTAAATTTAGAATACTTGAGTAAAGACAGTTAATATTATAAAATAGAATAGACAATTTATGATAATAAAATTATAATTTATTTCAAATTATGATAACATCGTATTTTATTTTGAAAACCAGGAGGGCTATTCTTGAAATGTGTTATTATTAGTTTCGAAATAAACAAAAAGAAATATACAATGAAATGTACTCTGTCTTATTAAAACTTCGTGTAATTGTATTGCTCGTTTCGGCCATTTTGACTACAAGCCTAGCCTTCCCGTAGCCTTCGTTAACAGGTTTCACTGTACATTTATTTTTGTTTATTTCGAAACAATAACATATTTCAAGAATAGCCCTCCTGGTTTTCAAAATAAAATACGATATTATCATAATTTTAAATATATATATATATATATATATATATATATATATATATATATATATATATATATATATATATATATATATATATATATATATATATATTAGGTGGCAACACTGTACAGACAGACAAGAGGGCGGCTCGATTTGAATTCTACTTAATAAAACCGCTCATAAGTTATACAGTTGGGACCAACAAACCTATCATGAGTTATAATTCCCCTATCCTCCTACCTAAAGTGTCTTAACACATTTGACACATGTGTGTTATACCTTTGCAAGGGTTACGCATTATACACTTTAACAAACCGCACATTACCACGCCTTCACTACTAAAGAACTACGCATGCGCTTGTAACTGTAATAGGAGCAGCAAAAAAGAAGAAAATATAATTTATGAGATTTTCAAAAATCAAAATATAACTCACGAAGAGATTTATGACTTATGAGGGGTTCTACTGTATTTTTATAAGTTGATAAGCATGCGTAAGTTCATGCGATCTGTGATGGTGGCGCTATGTCGGCAATATTTATTACTAATAAATGAATGTTTATTCTTTATAATACTAATGTTTTCATGCCCATTTATCTTAAAAAATTAAGAAAATAAACAGAAATCAACTTTGTTCATAAAGACATTTTTTTTACATACATACCTCGATTTTATCTAACCATACGTCTGAAATAAAAACAATACCATTTTGATTTTTTTCTTCAATTTCTTTAAGACGGCGTGACAATTTTAAACTAGTTTTTGATGGTCCACCAAACGTGTTTATATCGCCAAAATATTCCCTAAAAATTATAAACAGTGCACAAACAAATAAATTTAAAATAAATATTATTATTTACCTGCTATCTGCACTAAATTCTATTGGAGGATGTGCTATTCCACTTACATGTAATATTTTATCTTCAAATGTGCCATCGCAAAGCACAATACTATTTTCTGTATACAAACCGGTATGATAACTGAAAAGTTTTTTCCTGGTAAATATTATTTATAATGAATGATATCGATAAACAGATATAAATTAGGTAGTGATTCGGGAATATCAAGAAGGAACAATTCAAAAAGAAATATTCTTTGAATTTTGTATCGAACACCGTAAAGAAATTATTGAGTATTTTATTAAAATTTGCAGATTAACTGAATACTCACTCGCGCCGCTGGTGCCAAAATTAGAACTAATATCAAGTAAAAATATACGTATACGTATAGTGGGTGATATAAAATCTAGTAATCTACATATAATTTTTGTAATACATATTTCTATCGACAATTAAATGTATACAAAAATTTTTACTTGATACAACTTCTAATTTAAAAAACTAGAGGCGCTCGTGTAATCTTTGCATCGTCAATAAGGGATTTCACGCAACAAATACCGTAAAACGTAAAACACTTTATTTTAACTTACAATCAGTACTATTAAAAAAAATTGAACAGATGTGTTTTCAGAAATTTTTAGTGAAATTCATAAATACCTACATAGAAAAAATTAGGAAAATACAAAAAGTTGCATCCAAGGTCACTAGATGACAACACTCCTTACGTTTTACGTCTTACGGCATTTATTGGCGACATAAAGATTACGTGAGCGCTTCTGATTTTTCAAATTAGAAGCTATATCAAGTAAAAAAATTTTGGCGATAAAAATATGTATGTATTATACAAATTATGTGCAGATTACTAGATTTTATATCTCGAATTAAACGTATACGTATATTTTTATTTGATGCTAGTTCTAATTTTACCACCAGAGGCGCGAGTAAGAATTTTTACGTCGCCAATTGTGTGGAAGCCTTAATTTCAGTAGGTAACCAAAGCGGATACTGCCGCATGCGGGTTTTGCCGAACACTCCACGTCAAAAGTATAGACCCCCATAATGGGTGTCCGATTAATTTTGTGTCGTACTGTACTTGTCTTATCAGACTTCCGGCTGCTAATTGGTCTGTAGTTATTATCAGTGTGTGCGCGCGATAAGCCGTTGTTGTTTGTTGAGTCAGTTAATTGGTCTGTGCGTTGTGCGATAAGCCGTTGTTGTTTGTTGAGTTATAGTTAATTGGTCTGTGCGTGGGTTTTTATGCTCATTAAAAATAATTGGCTAGTTTTTTGAACGTTGCGCTCATTAAAGTTAATTGGGTAGTTATTTTGAGTTCATTAAAAAAGCTGATAAGACATTCCAGATTTCGGAATTGTGATATCATAGCTATTTTTAGAAACCCCCACCAAATTTCATGAGTGTATAAAAGCTGTGAGTAAAAAATTCGATAGCACAGTGTTGAGCAAGCAGCGTGATTTTACTCCAACAATGGAAAAATATCAACAACTTAGAACGAGTTACAAGAGTTTAATTAAAGCCAGTGAGCTTAAAGAGGGCGAAAAATATAAAATTTGTGGTTTTCGACGCGTAAAGACAAAGTTTGGTGAGCGGATTGTTGTGGAATTGGAAACGCATTCGTTGTTCTTACCAGCCCGATTCAATCGATTAACCGACGAGAACTTAAAGGAAATTCAAGAACAGAAGCTTGCAATCACTAACCGCGGCAAGATTGGCGTAAATTCTTTCGACATTGATTTGAATAGAGCTAACAGCAGCAGTAATGGACTCCCAGCAACAAACACAGCAGCAGTCGGATGAGGGGAGGGTTACATATCCAAAACGTTATAATCCAACATGTGATGGTGTTAATCATGAATGGATCAATTTCAGTCAACCAACTTATTCGACTAATTTCTATTGTGACATCCAACCATCAGCTGATTTACTTCTAGAGAAATTAAATACGCTGGGTGCTGGAGTTCAGAAGACAAGAAAACCGTTTAGGAACCTATCAACTTCAACGCCAGACGTACCACTCAAAATTCTAAATGCGAGGAGGATGAAACATGGTTCGACTATTATTGTTGAATTTGAATCATTTAAAATATATTTACCTAAACGTTTTACTAATAATTTAAATGAGTTAGAGATTAGTAAACTCTATAAATATTATCTAATTTATAAGAATCAAAAATGTATTGAATTTGTAGCATAAAAAAGATATTTACAATAAATGAAAAAAACATACATTGTGTGTAATTATTTTTATAATCCTCAACAAATTAATGTATAAAACATCCCCCATATTATGATAGCGGCAAAAGTTTGTAAAAAAAATGTTAATATAGTGAGAGATATTGGCTAGTTTTAATTATAACATCAAAGTAAAAAAACTGATTAGTTTAAGCATCATTAAAAGATAAGGTCTAAAATCATGTATCGCTTGCGTTTGTTTAATAAAAATTCACTCATTCATAAAATAGCGGTCTGTGTAAAACAAGTGACCATAATCAGGTGGGAAATTGGTGGCATTGTCCATTTTCAAAATAACTGTCAGTTATATAAAAATATCTCAATTATGAATAAAATAATGTTTTCTGATGCAGTTATGTAAAGGAAATAAAAATATTATCTAATATAGCTAAAACAGAAGTGTTATACAGCAATTATAATATACCCGGTGTTTACAAAGTATATATGTTCTTCACAAAATACTGGGTGTATATAGTAAATATTGCTTGTCCCATTAAAATTCGAATTTAGTCAAGTAAATGGGCCAATATTCGGGAGCAAGTATTGCTCTTGGTTGTGGTGGGCTACTTGACATTGAACTATGTAAATTGGCACATCCATATTTTGTATATAGCTATTCATTCATGAACTACTCAATTGTAATCAACAGAATGTAGTTCCAACTCAGCTCACCATAATATCATCAACTTAATCGCATTTGGGTTTAGTATTTATTAAATGTTCGATATATTACCTGAAAATATGAAAATTGGGTTCAGGGTTTATTAAACATAAACTCATATAAGTATTGAAACATTTTATTTTAAACACTATGTATATTACACATATATTATTTTGTTATCTAAATACATCCATATAAATAATTATAAATATAAGTATACATTGTTTTTTTGCTTTATTCACAATAATAGTAAGAATTTTAATCACAAATAAATTTGAAAACTTAAAATTTATAACTGCTATCTTCATCACTTAGCAGATATTTCTTTCGCATAAGTTCCCATTTCAATGAGATCAGCTTGCCATAAATCATCAATTTCCTTGGTTATAACACGACGTCTTTTGAAATTTTTACGTGCGGTCTTATGTAGTTCTTTTACAACTTGTTCTTTCACCTTACTCATCTTTAAGTGTTGGTATTGAATGCTTAGTCAGTTGTATATAGGTTATATAAAGTCGTTTTTTATATAGTCGTATAGGTATATAGGTTATCTAAAGTCGTTATTTGATATTCTAGTTTCTTAAATTTAACATTAAACTCCTGCTTGGATACGGAAACCGTTGCTGCATTTGAAATAACCTTCATTATGGTTTTTAATTCGTTTTCGATATTCTCCATATGAATTAATTTTTCTCTAATATTTGATTCAATTTGTTTATATGAATTTTCAAGCACGGCCGCAGTATGTGAAATTTCAGCAAACTTTTGATTCAGAAAAGCCAAATTAACCACATCACTGCTATCTTTAGGAGCATGTACGTTCGTGAGACGCTTATCATTCATATCATAATCACCCTTAAGTATTAAATTGATAGACGCAGCCTTTCGAGCATATCGTCCACCGCTACTGCTGAATCGACCGAATTTGTCAACGCTCATGTTTGAAATGATTATCGAAACGGGTTAGTCACCTATATTTATTCAATTATATCAGCTTCGCGAAGTTCTTCAAGTATTGCTTGTATTTCATTCGAATGATTCGTGTGTCCAGCTTGTGCGGACGCTATCAATAATTTTAATCTGCCAATAAGTTCGCCAACATCGTCCCAATAACGGTAATCAATCGTTTCACAATCGTTAAAATGCATTAAACCAAAAACAGTTCGTTTTTGTTTCGGCGTTGATGTATGTTTTCGTCGCGGTGGAAAAAGTTTACTTAGAATCTCCTTATATTTATAACAATCATTCGCATTAACTGACATATTGACATCATATTTTCGTTTGTGTGCATTGGTAATAGCCTTATATGTGTTTAAATCAGCATCTGTGTATAGATGATGATTTGGATGCTTTTTAAACAGTAACTCAAAAAGACATTTGGTGCCGGGGTAAGCGATACCCACTAACAAAAATACTATCATCAATTATATCCAATTCAGAATTACCAATCATCCATTTATTTGTTTCCGCATCTATACGCGGGCCATAGGTACGATTAAGAGATTTTTTGGCGTTACGCGTAAGCGATAACTGGAGATACTTTTCAGCTAGCACACCAACACTTGGTTCGTTTGTTTGCTTAAACAATTTTCGTGCAGTAATTTGTGCAGTTGGAGTAAATTGGCTTGTTGTGGGGGTGGGTTCAGCACTTTCCCCTAACAACAATGACCCAAATATTTCATCATCGCCGCTATTAAGAAAACCTGGTTTCTTAGTAGAAGATTTCTGAGCAGTGTTTTCTGCCGTCGCGGTAAGTCGGTTTGATGTGGGTGTAGGTTCGAACCCTCCCACTATCAGCTCTGGTTCAAATACTTTATCATCACCACTGTTAAGAAAACGTGGTTTCTTAATAGAAGATACAGCATAATTAAAGGAATCATCAGCATCATCAATAGAAGGAGATGCTTTCTTAATTTTAGCTTGTGCTGACTTTTCATTTTTAACTAAGAGGCTTTTTGCTGGTTCAGTTTTTATTTCAGTAACTATTTCTTTAAGCGGCTCAATTATTGGTTTGAATGATTCTTCTAAATTTTTTTCTCGTTCAAACTGACTACCTTTAAGCGCACGATATTTAGCACGTATAGATTTTGTTGCTGTTAAAATTTTTCGCTTTAGCTGTTGATTTTGACCCATAGTACGTCTATATGCTATTGCTGCTTATAAACAAATGTGCAATGCGTCCATGTTCACCCCTATTTTATACTTTTTGACTTAACCAGTCATAAATTAGGTCAACTGAAACTTAGTTTCAGTCGACTTGAAATATGTTCCAGTCGAACCGGACAATGTTCCGGCTGAACCGGACAATGTTCCGACTGAACCGTACAATGTTCCGGCTGAGCTGGGCAATGTTCCAACTGAACCGGACAGTGTTCCGGCTAAACCGGACAAGGTTCTGATCAATCAGAACAAAACTTGCGTCTTCCTGGATGAAATTTCACGCCAAACATAATTTTGGGGGCGAGTCATTCCTACATGCCCCCTAAATATAGGCAATTATTTTTCGTTGCCAAGTGACCCCATACCTACTACATTTCCGGTCAGCCTGAACAAAATTTCAATAAAAAAAATTCAAACAATTTGAAATTGGATCTTTCTGAAGTTGAATTTAATGTATACACGCTGTATTTCATACAACGCTCCATAAATTTGGTATACAAATTTTTTGTTTAGAATATTGTGATAAATATGATAATTAACAACACTGAGATAAAAATAATTACTACATATAGTAAAACGGTCTTTCAGGTAAGGATAATTCATTTTTAGTCGAATTTTTCCTTGAAAAAACTAGACTTCTACAGTCTATACGACAAGAACGACGAGAGGCGAGAGTAGGGGCGCTATCCGTTTTCGGACCCGTAGAATATATATATATATATATATATATATATATATATATATATATATATATATATATATATATATATATATATATATTCTCGCTACCTTTTAATATGTGTAGGGCCCCCCTATGGAAGTTAAGAGCTCAAATTTGGTAAATAAGGCTCATTCCGATGCACAACAATACTATCAAAGTGGGGTCAAATTTTGGGCAAATTTTTTTTCGGACCCGACCTTTAAGGGGGTGGTGGGGGGCGGAAAAGCAATAAAACTTTTCCAAACCGGTTGGAAATAATGTTTCGGTCAATTATCTACAACATATCCAAAATTCAGCTTCCTAGGATGATTTGGAGGGAGTAAGGGGGAAAAAACGATTTTCGCTGGATCTAACACTCCCCCAGCCCCCCAGAATTAACGTAGAGGGTTGAAATTTGGTGTGTTGATAGAGCTCATACCTAGGTTGTGCTTTTTGAAGGTTTTAATATTTTAACCCTACCCCCCTCATTTTTAAGCTACAATTTCATGCTTTTTCGACGTTTTCGAAGTTTGTACCACTCGCACAGGTCACCCAATTAAACCTAGAGGGCTGAAATTTTGTATTCGGATTGAGTTAGTATCGAGAGGGTGCCTTTTGGGGGTCTCAACTTTTAACCCTTACTCCCACCATTTTTATACCAAAGAGAACATGATTTTTCTTGTTTTTTAACAGTTTCGTTCGGGTCAAAATCTCCCCAAATAAATCTAGAGGGCTGAAATTTTGTGTACAGGTTAAGCTAATAGCCAGCCACTGCTTTTTGGAGGTTTCAACTTTTTTCTAACACTCCTAGAGACTCTCTGAGTAAACATAGAGGGCTGAAATTTTGTACGTGTATTGAGTTAGTATTCGGCTAGTGCCTTTTAGGGATTCCACATTACTTCTCCCATTTTTACATAGGAATTCAATGGAATTGTTAAATCTATTTTAAATGCTTTATTTCTATTCTAATACAAGCAGGTGTATAGTATTTTTTTTTAAAAATTGAAAAAAAAATGAACGTACTTTTGTAACAAAAGCAATACATAAATATTAAGTAATTTAAAAATGTTATTAAAGTCACTGTTTATTTATAAAGTAGGAATTTTGGATATTTATTTATAAAATAGAATTTTTTTTTTTGGAAATAAAAAAAATACCTTCATAAAGGCCTTCCAGTTTACTATTTAAGGTCCTTTTTTAATATTTAAAAATAAAACACAAAGGCAATTGGCGGATAAGCATGGATAGGAATGCCCTCGTACGAATTGTGTTGGCTTTATTCCTGCTAACTGCTATCGGCACCAAATTGAAATTTACTGAGATTCAGCCCTTAAAAACTTAAAACCTTTTTTTAAAGCCCCGATCAGCCGGACACTCATCATCAGTTTTGAAACCACCAAAATGACAAATTGCTTGTAGACTTTCAATCACATTTCGCTTGTAGACATTCAATACCGAAGATGTAGCGAAAAATTCGACTTCCGTGATGGGGCACCGCTGCTCACGGCGTTTATTTATATGATAAAAGATATTAATATAGTAATTAACGTTTTTCTTCACTATTTGATTTGAATAAATATATCGAAACCTTTTCTGTAACGACCTTGATCTAAACTGCAATCTTTATCAATAACCAAGAAACCATACTGTTCTTGCCAACAATGGGTGCAAATCGATTTAAATATATCGAAACATATATCGCCGCAAATATGGTCGTTAAATATGTGCAATAAATTGGTTAGATCTTGTTTAAATAAAATTATTAAATTTGCATTGTCTCTAATTAGTTGTTTTGGTATGAAACTATAAGTTTGCGCTAGATAAAAAACTGAAATATCTTTATATCGACCCATACAAAAATATGCTCGTATGTTATTCTGTCTATCCGTTGCAACATCATCGAATACAAAAACCGAATTATTTTTAGCATTTTCGGGTGCTATAAGGTCTTCGTTATTTGAAAAAATAAAATAGCTCAAACCTCTAATTGGTTTAAGAACACGCTTCAAATATTCATATTTCGGTTGAAAAAGTGATTTTGAATAGAGATAAACGTTTTCGAAACGTAATCCATTTGGGTGTTCTAATAAAAACAAAACGCTAGTCTTACCATACCCCGATGGACCGACTATTAGGCACGTTATATTATTTGGTAACAAGGGGCCATGCTTTTTTTCACCGGATGTAGGTGATATAAAATCCATGTTTTCGATTGGTAGTTCTACACCTTGTTTTATAAAAAGCATCTTTAACGCTACTGAGTAGTATGTATAAAAAATTCTACTTTTATATACCTCGGCGACAGTAATCACCATGATTCGCTATGTTGTAAACTGGCATTCGTTGGGACTTGAATGCGTATTTGCCAACAATGAATTTAATTGTTCGATGATCCTCAAGTCAACAATGACAACAATGAAATCCAATGGTTTAATGATTCTAACGAGCCATTGTTGTCAATCGCATTTGATGTAGTTGAAAAAGATGATATTATGCACCTGTGCGTTATAATTTTTGGTGGTTGTGAAAAGAGAATTTATTTTATTGAAAACGATCAAAATTGTAAATTATTTGTTCGCGAAATTGATTCATTTCAATTTTTCATGAATCTATAAATAGCACTACTGGAAATGATTGACGTTTAGTTCCAATGTTACGTTGTAAGCAACAACAGCGAAGCGGTCGCGGATTGCTTAATTCAATAATTAACAACTTACCATTTAAAGCACATATACCCAATTATTCTTATTGTGGACCTGGCACAAAATTACATGAACGATTGGCACGAGGTGATCCGGGGATCAATAAGCTAGACGAGGCTTGTAAAGAACACGATATTGCTTACGTGCAAAGTAAAAATCTTGGTGATCGACATAAGGCTAATTTAATTTTAGCTAACGCCGCCTGGAACCGCGTTAAATCTTCAGACGCAAAATTTAGTGAAAAAACTGCTGCGTGGGCTGTAAAAAACGCAATGAAAACTAAAGTGAAGCTTGGTATGGGTGTGAAAAAGAAAGCCACACTTTGTCAAGTACGACGAAGCGTGCGTGGTATAGTAAAAAAATTAAAACGCGAGCCATTTAATAATGCAGTAAAGCTTGCCTTAAAGGCAGCCAGGGCCGTGGAGAGAAACGGCGGGCCCCAGGGCTGCAACCCCGGCTGCCCCACCCTCTCGTCGGGCCTGAAGGCAGCCAAGTCTGCAGCTATAAATAATAAAATAAAAACACCACGCATTATTCCAATACCTAAAACAGGTGGTGTACTACCGCTTTTACCAATTTTTGCAGCACTTTCAGCAGCTGGTGCCTTGGCTGGCGGTGCATCGGAAATTGCGAAAGCAATTAACGATGCTAAGGCTGCACAAAAACAATTAAGTGAAAGTAAACGTCATAATCGAATGATGGAGGCAATTGCCGTGCGTAATGGTCGTGGTTTATACATACGTCCATACAGACAAGGGTTGGGTCTATATTTACACCCATATCCAAAAAACTTAGATTGAAATTGCCCGAGCGAGCACTAACAGATAGAGATTTGTGTAAATATGCAAAGTTTTTACCCCATTTTCGAGGTGTATTTATACGCGATAATTTACCCAAACGTGGCCCGTGGCATAATGAATGCGGTATTAGCGAATTTCGAAAACTCGAAATTCAGCTATTACAGTAGGTCTCATGACGCAATTAGAGCCCGGGACTATGGGAGAAATATGTTTTGAGGTATCCCAGAATATATATATATATATATATATATTATTTATATATGCGTCGCCACGATAACTTTCGAACGAAATGTTTAGTGCTTATGAAATTTTGTGTGCGAACTAAAATCCAGAAGAGGTCGACTGAGTTCGTCAGCCAGACACGTCGAATGCCCAGAAGTAGGTTTTCTGCCCATTTTTTATAATTTTTTATCATTCGATCCCATCATTAGACAGTTCGATTTTTACATCGTTGAAAAGCCAAGAAAAAATTATGAAGAAAATATTCTTATAATTTTCTTTCTATCTTAAGTATTTTTCGAGAAAATTGTAATTTTTCACATTTATATTAATTTTCTCTCTTTGTTAGTCTAATAAGTAATTTATATTTATATCAATTCTTTATATCTCTATATTATTCTCTATATTTCATTTTTTTTAAAGAATTTTGTGAGAACAAATGAAATCTATCCACATATATGTATTATAATAAAGAAAGTTTTGTATCTCATTTATTGCATAGTTGAAAAATGAAAATTAAGCAGATTTTCTAAGCTTATGTAATGAAGATATTTTTTCTTTTTTTGTTGAATTTTAAATAAACAAGAAATTTAAATTTATGTTATGATATAATATTATTAAATATGAAACAAAACAACATAATATGTATGTGTATGCACGGAAAAAATTTTAAATAAATCAATTTTGAAATTTTTTTTACTAATAATTATTAATGTTAGAAAGTTAAACAATTTTAAATGGATTTACGGTATCTTATGTGAGATCCGTCAAGGTTTTGGGGACCTAAAAAGGCCAAAAATTAATTACCCAATCAATTTTAAAAATTTTTTCACTGTTAGTAAGTTAAAGTATTTGAATTAATAAATTAAATGATGTCCGCAAGAACCTTACGGACTGCCATAAGTTATATGAGATCCCTAGGACCCTTTTCTTACCGTTAGAGTACTAGAATTGTATGAGTTCCGCCAGAGTTTACTGATCCCATAATTGTAAAAAATAAACTAAACGACCAATTTTGAAAATTTCTTCAATGTTACAGAGCTAAACTATTTTAGATAGATATAGATCACATTATGTAAGGTCCACCAGGGTCCACAGAACCCAAAAGTTTCAAAAATAAACTAACTGATATACGAAACCTAAGTTAAAGTAATTCAAAAATAAACTAACGAACGAATATACGAAACCTAAGTTAATAAAAGAACTTTTACCTTTTTTACCGCAAAACTTTAGTAAAATTTCATCAATTTATCAAAAAGCTAGCGATGAACTTGTTCTTTTAGTTGGAAATGCAATTTACCTAATAACATATCCAGATATGCAATTAGTTCCAGGATTTCCCAAGACTGTACTATCTCTGTTCCACCTACCACAAAAAAGTAAAATTAATGCAATGTTTAACACATATACAGGTAGAACCTATATATTTTATAATAAATGTTATTATGTTGAAGTAGGCGATTGTGGATTAGTTGCTAAGAACTATGGTATTATTTCGCAAAAATTCCCCGAAATTCCGCTAAACATTCATTCAGTATTCCGGTACACAAATGGTTTATTATACTTTTTCCTAAAAAATCGGCGAGTTTATTTATATAGCGAATTTTCTGCTAAAATCATTGAAATTAAAAAACCCGATTTATTTATGTTCGATATAAAATGTTCAAAAATGTCAGTTTTAGAAAAAATTAAAACCTATTTATTGGACAAATTGTTGATAACAATATCTCATAAGTCTGATGATCAAACATCATAAATTTTTTTTTTGTAACAGTTAATATTTATAGCTGTTTTAATTATAAAGAGGCAGTTAAACATACCATTGAAAATAGCTATCGTTTATCTAATTAAAATGCTTTCTGATATATCCAACGACGGCAACAACGATGTTATAATCATGCCGTATCTAATTTAAAATATAAAAAAACCGAGAGATAATTATAATTTTGTTTTATTTCTAATTAAAAAAAATATACTGATTGCTTGTATTATAGATACAATGTAGCTATGCTTAGGTATAAATATGTGTCGACTCCAGAAAATTTTTAACTTTTTGAAAAAAAATGGGTGTTGACGTATTATTTGCTTCAAAAATCGCTATGGGCGCTCAATTTGTATGAACACGAGTCGACAAAAGTTGTTTTTTATCATAGTGTGGGCTATCGAGCGATTGGTGAAATAATTCTAGCATTAAATTTTAACGGTGAAAAACGATTTGCAGATTTTTTCATAATTAACGGTATGTATACATATATTTATTATATTGGTAATATCTAATTTTTTTGTTTTTTCATAGAGGAGCTGTCCACTGTCAACCCCGAACTCACCTGGTTGGAGTGATGAAAAAAATATCTCCTTAAATCGCACAAAATTAATAATTACATATATACACACACACACATTTTTTTGTATTACCAATGCTTTAGTACTACCTATGTATACTTATATATTTCAATACTTTAGTACTGCCTATGTGGTTCTGTAACAAGTAAACCGAGGACAGTTCAACCGTGACAGTTAAACCGCGACAGTTCGACCGACGACAGTTCAACCTGACGACGGATGAACCGACGATAATTCCACCTAACGACAGATTAGCCGATGACAATTCAACCTCATGACAGTTCAGCCTAACGACAGTTAAATCAAACGACAATTGAACCGTAGAACAGTTAAACCACAGAACATTTTAACTGCTTAACACTAATATATATAAATTAACTAAATCCAACCTGAACTAACCCAACTCAATAAACTATAAACAAATCCAACCTAACCTAACCAAATCCAACCTAAGCTAATCAAACTCAACAAATCATAAGTAAAAGTAACCTAATCTAACCAAACAAACCTTAACCAAATAAAATCTGACTTAACCAAGCCCAACCTAAACTAACTGAATTCAATAAATTATAAATAAACCCATCATAACCTAACCTAATGTAACCAAACCTAACCTGAACTAACCCAACTCAGTAAATTATAAACAAACCCAATCTAACTTAACCAAACCCGGCCTGAGCCTACCAAATTCAACATATTACAAACAAACTCATCCTAGCATAATATAAAACAAACAAACTCAATCTGAACTAACCGAACTCAATAAATTATAAACAAACCCAACCTAACCAGGGTGTCCACAGCCCATCATAAAAAAAAATCCCTGACTTTTCCCTGACTTTCCATGACTTTAGGTTCGATTTTCCCTGACCATTACTTTTTTGTTTCCCATTAATGGTTAGAAATATAAATGTCCAAACACACGATTTTTACTTAAATTTTAACACATACGTCTACATAATTTTTATTTTATCGAATAAATACGTGTAAGACTGAAATTAACTACATAAAAAAACAATTTAAACAAAAGTATTATTTACGTATTGGCCCCAAATGCGGTAGTTGACACTATCAAAAATAAATTGCAAAATTATTTAAGATACTATTAACTAGCGAGTGAAGTTAAAAAAAAAGACTCTTTTTAAATAATTTTTTTTAAGTGACAAATTTATTTTTAGGGAAATTTTTTTTACATATGGTAACTTAGGATCGATATTTTATAAAATTTTTTTTCCTTTTAATTATAATTTTTTTCACTAGTACAGAGGGCGTTGAAGTTAACGTAAAAAAAAATGACGTCACAAAAATGAAGACTAGTGTTTTCATATTCAAATAAACAATTAAAAATTAAAATACAATTTCATGTTACTTATTGAATTAATTCAAAGAAAACAAAAATATCCGTGAGTCTAAATTAACGTGATATATTTACATGAACATAATTGTGAACATAAACATTTTTCTTCATTTACAATCATTGGGAAATATATTATCACCTATTTTCCCTGACTTTCCAGAAAATTTCGTGAAATCCCTGATTTTCCCTGACGCCTAAGAGCTTCCCTGACTTTTCCCTGACCTTCCCTGACTTTCCAGAATGTGGACACCCTGCTAACCTAACCAAAACTAGCCTAAACTAACCGAATTCAACAAATTATAAACAAACCCAACCTAACCTAACCAAACAAAACCAAATAAAACCTAACTGATCAAACTCAACCTAAACTAACTGAACTCAATAAATTATATATAAACCTAACCAAACCCAACTTGAACTAACCGAAATCAACAAATTATAAACAAACCCAATCTAACCTAACCAAACCCAACCTAAACCAATCGAACTCAACAAATTGTAAACAAATCCGACCCAACCTAACCAAAACCAACCTTAACTAACCGAATGCAACAAATTATAAACAAATCCAACCTGACGTAACCAAATACAACTTAACAGATTAACCTAACCAGACAACACCTAAACTAATTGAATTCAACGAAAGGTAACCAAATCCAACACAACCCAACCAAATAGTATACCCTTAATTGTCTAAAGAGTCGCCCTTGAGACTTAAGACTACATAAATACTTATTTAGTCTCAAGTCTGAAGGGAGGCAAATTTCATTACTAGATAAAATTCAAATAATTTTGTTCTTATTAGTTAATAGATTGTACAACGGTTAAATTGTCTTCAGTTAAAATGTCGTTAGGTTGAATTGTCGTCGGTTGTTCTGTCGTCGATCGATCTGTCGTTAGGTTGATTTGTCGTTAGGTTGATCTGTCGTTGGTTGGACTGTCGAGGTTGAACTGTCGCGGTTGAACTGTCTGCGGTTCACTAGTCGCGGCACCGCCTATGTATACTTATATATTTAAATAAAAAATGAAATGTTTCTAAAAAATAGTTTTTTATTTATTTTCACCTTTAGTCAACCTTTCCTCATAATGAAAACCATCCTAATCGCTCATATGAGTAAAATAAAAAATATCACATTAAAAATTAATAATCACAAATATATATTTCTAAAATTAGAAATCATATTTCACTATTATTATTTAACTGCATGTAAATTTTGCACAAAATTATTTATTTCACTTTTACTGGTTTATTTTTTCCATAAAATTGTTTATCTCACTTTTTACTTTTAATTTTTTTGCGAAAATATTTTTTGAATAACTAAATTATTATTATAATTAGATATTACTGCATATTTTCTGAAAATTTAATGGTTGTTTAAAGAAAAAAACAATATTTTCATTTATAAAAATTTTTTTATTAAAATCATCCAGGTCTAAATTGCGGTATACAATTTGCTCCCATAAACACAAAAAATAATTTTTTTAATATAAAAAATACAATAATTTTTAAATAAAATACCTAAGAAATACGTCGTAAATTTTTCCTCATACTCGGGCGGTTTTCGATTCTAAACATAAAAACCAGAAAGAATAAATCAATAAGGTTAATAAATTATAAATATTTTTTATTTTTACGTACCGGATGCTCTCCAAAAATGCTTTTCGACATTTGCTCTAGTGCCGCCACGACCGCTCTTTTAAGATCTGATGACTCCGGTTAAACAGGCAATACCACCAATTGCGCACCTGTTTGTAATTGCTTATTTGCATTCTTGGACTGCGCTTTTAGACTGCTATTTTATGAATGAGTGAGTTTTTATTAAACAAATGCAAGCGATACATGATTTTAGTCCTTATCTTTTAACGATGGTTAACTAATCAGTTTTATCCTTTGATGTTATAATTACTTCAAACTAGCCGATATCTCTCACTATATTAACATCTTTTTACAAACTTTTGCCGCTATCAAAATATGGGGGATGTTTTATACATTAATTTGTTGAGGATGATAAAAATAATTACACACAATGTATGTTTTTTTTCATTTATTATAAATATCTTTTTTATGCTACAAATTCAATACATTTTTGATTCTTATAAATTAGATAATATTTATAGAGTTTACTAATCTCTAACTCATTTAAATTATTAGTAAAACGTTTAGGTAAATATATTTTAAATGATTCAAATTCAACAATAATAGCCGAACCATGTTTCATCCTCCTCGCATTTAGAATTTTGAGTGGTACGTCTGACGTTGAAGTTGATAGGTTCCTAAACGGTTTTCTTGTCTTCTGAACTCCAGCACCCAGCGTATTTAATTTCTCTAGAAGTAAATCAGCTGATGGTTGGGTGTCGCAATAGAAATTAGTCGAATAAGTTGGTTGACTGAAATTGATCCATTCATGATTAACACCATCACATGTTGGATTATAACATGTTTTGGATATGTAACCCTCCCCTCATCCGACTGCTGCTGTGTTTGTTGCTGGGAGTCCATTACTGCTGCTGTTAGCTCTATTCAAATCAATGTCGAAAGACCAAACCAAATCAATGTCGAAAGAATTTACGCCAATCTTGCCGCGGTTAGTAATTGCAAGCTTCTGTTCTTGAATTTCCTTTAAGTTCTCGTCGGTTAATCGATTGAATCGGGCTGGTAAGAACAACGAATGCGTTTCCAATTCCACAACAATCCGCTCACCAAACTTTGTCTTTACGCGTCGAAAACCACAAATTTTATATTTTTCGCCCTCTTTAAGCTCACTGGCTTTAATTAAACTCTTGTAACTCGTTCTAAGTTGTTGATATTTTTCCATTGTTGGAGTAAAATCACGCTGCTTGCTCAACACTGTGCTATCGAATTTTTTACTCACAGCTTTTATACACTCATGAAATTTGGTGGGGGTTTCTAAAAATAGCTATGATATCACAATTCCGAAATCTGGAATGTCTTATCAGCTTTTTTAATGAGCTCAAAATAACTACCCAATTAACTTTAATGAGCGCAACGTTCAAAAAACTAGCCAATTATTTTTAATGAGCATAAAAACCCATGCACAGATCAATTAACTATAACTCAACAAACAACAACGGCTTATCGCACAACGCACAGACCAATTAACTGACTCAACAAACAACAACGGCTTATCGCGCGCACACACTGATAATAACTACAGACCAATTAGCAGCCGGAAGTCTGATAAGACAAGTACAGTACGACACAAAATTAATCGGACACCCATTATGGGGTCTATACTTTTGATGTGGAGTGTGCGGCAAAACCCGCATGCGGCAGTATCCGCTTTGGTTACCTACTAATTTCTCTATAAATGGCTGACGATGTCCTAATTCTTATTATAGGAAGCCGACGTTATTATGTTTCGTTAAAGTTCCATCTTGTCGCCAATAATACCAATATAAATAAAAAGACTAAGGGCCACAAGCAATTATGTGAATACATACATACATACATGCGTACGTATTGGAATGAATTTTATTACTGTCCGTTTAAATTTGTGTAGAATCAGTAGAACAAATTAAACTGACCGGACAAATTATTCAAATAAAATTATCTCGAAATATGCATTTTTTGACTATAGGACAAATCACTAATTTCTTAATTACTAAACAGTAAAGGAATGTCAATGAATGAGCAAAAAAAAATTATAAGTAGACAAAAATTAGAAAACCTAAACACCTCGTTCAAACCCGAGTGGTAAATGGTAATTAGAACTCTAAAGAAGGTTGCCATATGTACATATCAGGCTATTGTATTTTTCTATTCTACGTACTAACGAGGTGTAAGGAATTTCTAATCTCACTACCATAGAATAATATTTTCGTTACCAATCAAGCAATTTTAAGTCAATATCGTCTCTATAAAAAATTATGAAAGACGTATTTATGAGAAACCCAAAGTAACGCTGAACAAACTTAATTACAAAAATTAATAAGTAGAGCTGAACCTTTTTTTATGCGGTAGATAGGAACTGAATAAAAAAATCGCACAAAAAAATATTCAAAAACTTCATAAATAGCTATAAAAAGTATAGTTCAGTCCAGATTGTAAAAAAAAATTTATGCTGTGAATCGGAACCGGTTAAAAAAACTTCATAGAAAATACATAACTCAAAACATAACGATTTTGTTAGAAGTTACTTTTCTAAACAAAATAAAGCATTAATTTACACATGAGAACATTTTATTTCATTTTTACCGAATTTCCAGAATGGAATTCAGCTATTACAGCCACTGTCATGACGCGACTTTAGCCCGGGACTATGGCAGAAATTTGTTTTAAGGTCCCTAGAAACCGAAAATAATATTCACTTTTATAATATATACTTTATATATATATATATATATATATATATATATATATATATATATATATATATATATATATATATATATATATATATATATATATACAGCATAAGTTTTTCGAGAGTTGCGATTTTTATTACCGCCAAACCGTAGATTTAATCGAAAAATTGTTCAAATGAGAGTTGTAGATACCGACGGGGCAACTGATTGCTATAGTCAGGAGCTTTATAGCTCTTATGGTTTTCGAGATATGACACAAACTTATAGGTTTTTAAATGAGACTATATATTAATTTTTCGATAATTTATTTTTCAATGTACTAAAACTGAAATTTTATTTCTTTATTGTACTTAGTTATCATTTTTATATGATAATTTAATCTATGTAATAATTTTAATTTCCGACGGAAATCGTAATAATCTTTTAATTTTTCGTTACTACATTAATTAAAAATGGCAGCCATATTGAGCTAGTATCTTTTTAAATTACGTAAAATCCTAATCGTTTGCTAGCACTTTAGTACGAAATTTAAAAGTGTCATTTTTAAAACTTAATTACTCAAAAACATTAAATAAAACAATGAAAATTTGAGTGTTACTGGTAGTTTTGAATCATAAACCAATTTTTGAGAAACTTTTAAATATACGTTTCCATTTAAAAAACTATAAGTTTGCATCATAGCTCAAAAACCATTTTGCCAAAATTTCCCCTTATTGAAAAATTGTTGTCAAATTTTTTTACACCGTTGGAAAGAGGAGAAAAAATCACATAAAAAGGTCTTTAAACTATTATTCTATGTCAACTAGTTTCCAAGAAAATCTAATTTTTATAAACGTAAATTTGCTATGTTATGCAGGATGCTGCGACAGGGGTATTATAATATAATGAAAATTGTGATAAATACATCTGTAAAAAAACTTAATGATGCAATAACTTATATTCTTATGCAATATACTAATTAAGTGCTTAAAATCCATCAAAAATTAATTTTATCAAAGTAAATTATTATAATTAATAATGTTTAAGTTTCATACTTTTTCTTGCTTTTGATTCATATTATGCAGTTTAATGGCAATTAAAAAAAAATACCGCATCAAAAAGGTTCAACTGTATCTGTGTTATTAAAATGATTTCATCATAAATTTGAATTTTACTAAATAATTACTATCTTTTAATATATTTACCTTGCATTAGATAAATTTAATTGCAGTACTCCGGTGGGATCTTCTACAAACCAGTTGCCTTCACCCATTTGAATAAGCAGACCAAGCACCACAGCATGATTCCTTTTCGATCCAGTGCTGAGTAAAGATTCAACAGTTACAAGTCTCACATCTTGACTAGTATCTCCAAGAACAGTTGGTTTAAATAAATCGTTTCTTAAAACCCTTTGTAACATTATTTTATATCTACAAAATTTTAGAAAATGCGTAAAAACAATTGGAAAAATATACTGAAACATTTTTCTGTGCGAAGGAAGAGAGCGCATAAAAAACGCTCAAAAAAAAAAAATGCATTCAAAAACTTTATAAATAGCTATAAAAATATAATTCGCAACAGACTGTAACAATATGAAAAATGATCCAGATAGAGTGTTATGTTTATGTAAGTGTTTCTGAAGGTGTTAGAGCGAAACTGTTGTAAGAAACCGTGTTATACAAGCGTTTTACACATTTATTCTATAGCCAAAAGATTTTGAAGTAAGCGACCTATCTTCGTTTGCGCAGGTGGAGTAGGTAAAATAAATCAACTCACTAGCCTATGGTTCATAAGACATATGTATTTGACAGATATCGACCTTACCTTCAAAATGACTTAGGCCTCGTTTGCACGACACCGAATCGGTATTTTTTCCGAATCGGTGCGAATTGGACGTAGTGTTCACACGGCAAGTTTTTTTTTCCTGTATATCAGTTATTTTACCGAGTCGGTACATACATGTACATGTATATAGTACATACCGTACATGCTGCCATTAAATTATGGAGTACCTATACTCCGTATACTCGCTAACTATATGAGTCTGCTTTAATTGTGACTGTCACTAACCGCAAAAAGCAATAGTAGTATTAACAATATTCATTAATTATTATTATTAAACAACGATTTCTGGAAATCTCTCTTTAAAATAACACATATTTCACTCCATTTTAATACTTTCAAATCTTTTTCTTTACATATTTTTAATGTTTTGTCTCATATAACTTAACTTAACTTAACTTAGAATATATGTATTTTTTGTTACAAAAAGTAGATTGGCAAAGTGTGTGCATGTTGAATGACGCTGATGAAGCTTTCAGTTTATTTTTTTCACATTTTCTTCATTGCTATGAAATTAGCTGTCCTATTGAAACAATTAAGCAAAAATTTAAACAAAAGATTATGAAAAAGTGGATCACTCCGGAGTTAATCGTAGAAAGTAATTATCTGAGAGATTTATTTGATCTTAAAACAAATTTTAAAGATGAGGGATTGAAACATTTATATCAAGAACAAAAAAAAATACATAAAAATAATATAGTAAATGCTAAAAGTAACTATTATAGAGAAAATATTCAAAAAGCACAGGATTCAAACAAAGAAAGATGGAAAGTTATTCATACTATACTCGGTGTACAAAAAACGAGAAACAATATGATTGAAAAATTGCAAGACGGTAGTGGTGGTATGATAACTAGCGACCGGGAGATTGCAAAAGTTTTCAGTAATTATTTTAGTCAAGTTTCAAAAATTAAACTGAATGAAAGATACGGCGGTACACAGTCTGATAAATGTACAGTTTCCCGACAGGTGTCAAAATCAATCTTTATACATCCTACCGATGAAGAGGAGATTAAAAATGTAATTTTAAATTTAAAAAACACACCTAGTACTGGTATGGATGAAGTTCCATCAAAAGTGCTAAAATTTACTAGCGAAGTTATTTCTGGTGTTTTTTCCAAATTGATCAATCTTTCATTTTTAACAGGAACGTTTCCTACTGTTTTGAAAACTTCACGAGTTAAGCCGATATATAAAAAAGGTGATCGTATAAGAGTGGAAAACTATAGACCAATATCACTTTTGTCAGTTTTCTCAAAGGTAATTGAGGCAATTATGTATAAGAGATTAGTAAACTTTATTAATCATAATAATATACTATCAGAGTGTCAACATGGGTTTCGTCCTAATCGATCTACATGTACAGCATGTTGTGGTGTTGTTGAGTATATTTTAAAAAATTATGATCAACAAAATTATGTTGCTGCGCTATTTTTTGACTTATCGGCAGCTTTTGACACTGTGAATCATCAGTTCCTTTTGCAAAAATTGAACAATATGGGAATTAGAGGACTTGCTTATGAATGGTTCGTATCATATCTCAAGGATCGCCAAATTGTTGTAAATGTAAATAATGAACTATCAGATCCTTCTAAAGCTGATGTTGGCGTCCCACAAGGGAGTAATCTGGGTCCTGTATTGTTCTTACTGTACGTAAATGATCTGTACAAATATATAACAAAAGGAGATGTTATAATGTATGCTGATGATACGACTATTTTAACTAGTAGCAAAACCTTAGACGGACTGACTGAAAACATGAATACTGTAGTATATGAATTCAGTAACTGGTGTCTTCAAAATCATTTAATACTCAATCTCACTAAAACAAGCTATATGCTCATAAATAGAGGAAACTTAATTGATAATAATGCCGAAATTGCCTTGGACAATACTGAAATTGTTAAAATGAATTGTACAAAATTTCTTGGTCTCATAATTGATGCAGATCTAAGATGGACACCTTACGTTGAAGAAGTGTGGAAAAAATTAAATCAGATATTTTACTTCATGAGATCACTTAGTAAAATTGTCGATCGACAAACAATGTTGACATTTTACTATTCGTTCGCGTATAGTAAAATGAAATATTGTGTTGTACTATGGGGACATTCCACAGAAGCACTAAGAGTTTTCCGAACACAAAAAAGAATAATACGGCTTATATTTGGTTTAAACAGTAGAGAATCATGTAGAGATTGCTTTATAAACAATAAGATTCTTACTTTCTATAGTATATATAAATATGAGCTCCTAATAAATATTAAGCAAAATATTGATACGTTAATAAAAGGGAACGAAATACATGAACACAACACAAGAACAAATGATAACTTATATGTTAACAAATATAGGACAGTTAAATATAGCAATGGACCTATGTGTAAGGGGCGCTTATTGTATAATGAATTGCCAGAAAATATTAAAAATATTAAAAATATGGCAAAATTCAAAAAAGAATTGAAAGCATACCTGATTAAAGAATGCCTGTACCACCAGGTGTGAAGTAAATATGCATACGCTTTTGCTCTGATTTTATCTTGTTACTTTTTTTTTTTTTTTTAAATTTTTTTTAAATTTTAAATGTAATTTTAATCTATATTTTAAATAAGTTTTAATTATAATTTAATTTTTTGTAAGTTTTATATAATGATTATGTTTTGTAGTTTTTGTGACATTTTCTATCCATGTATGCGGCTATGAATAAATATTATTATTATTATTATTATGTCTTTTTCCTACTAAATTTGCTCAAATTTTAGCATTAATACTGTTAATTGTTCATAATGCATCTGTTTATTAAAATAATGAACGACTGCATATGAATATAAAATATGACAAATCTGTACCTGAAGTAGCACAAAACAGTAAAAAATACTGTATCGTCTGAACACTTACATATAAAATAGAAGCGCTACTAGCAACCGATTCGAATTTTTTACTGTTTTACTGTATTCGGAATTCGGTGACAAAACCGAATGTCAAAAATCTCCGAATCGGTTTTTTTACTGTGTACGGTTTTGTCTATATTATGTGAACGTACACATTAAAATACATATGCCACTGAAGCATACAGTAAAAAAACCGATTCGGTGTCGTGCGAACCAACTCTAAGACTGATCAATTTTAAAATGCGTTTCTGCGCATCTCTCAGTTCATTTTCTGCCGAGTATATCGTGTTAGAATAAAACCATGTTCTATGAAACCGTGTTATAGGAGAGATACATGTACTTATGTATTAGTTGATATTTTTGTTAATAACACTCAACTAGGGATCGATCTATTATTGCAATTTGCGACCAGATTATTAAAATTTTTAACATTTCTTTTTCTTTCAACTATTTTACCTAATTTTCTTTTCTTTTTTAGGCACTTAATTTTTTCCTTTCTTTTAGGTACTTAACTCATTTCTCTTTCTAGGTACATTATCTATTTTCTCTTTACTTTTTAGGAACATAATTTTTCTTTCCCTTTTAGGTTCTTAATATCTTCTATTTTAGGTACATAACTTTTTTATTTCAGCGAAAAAACTACTGAAGACGATCATAAAAATGATCGAAACCGGTCTAGTAAGAAAAACGAAGGAAAGAAGAAAAAACAATTTTTTGTGGGAAAGGGGTACAAATATTGTACAATATTACTATTGTACAAAATAACTGACAGTTTCAGTCTTAATATTATAATCATTCATATGAATGAACCTTAGCCTTTTATTTTAACCACAGAAAAAATTTTTTTTGTTTCAAAATGCCGGACCTTTTACTGTCAGTGGCAAGTACAATAGATAACGTTACAAAAGTTACAAAAAAATAAAGAAAATCGGATCCAAACATCAAAAAAGTGAACCCTAGGAATTTGCAAAATATAAATTATATTAAACTATGTTGATAAAATTGAACATTACTTAGAATAATACCGTATTTCGAAAAATATGTCATAGATGGTGGCATCTGTATCAGTAATGTGGCGACACTGCCACTAATTCAGCATCACAGCATCAACACATAGCGGCGCCAGTGTGCAAATTTAATAACTAAAAACAGAGTATATAGGAAACATATCTACAATCTGCAGCGGGTCTTTCGGTGTGACACATTACAATCGCAGTATCAACTTTTATAAACTTTAGAATCTTAATTATTGTTATATTGTTTTAATAAATATCGTTATAAAAAAGTAATATAGTGTATTTATTGATAACCGCAACAAATACACTAAAGTAAATTAGAGTCCCTATAATAAATAGAGTCGTGACATGTGTGCTGAACGCTGATTGGTTCCGGCATTTTCTGTCCAAAGTTTGCGTAAAATACACTAGAAATAAATATTAACAAAAATCATTTAGTTAAACCTAGAAAGAATAACTAAATTAAAATTTTTTAATTGTTCATTAATTAAAAATATTTAAAGTTTTAATTACTTTGTCAATTTCACTAGAATTGAGTAGAATTTACTAAACGCGTTTTCAATCTCGCGATCATCATCAGAGTAATTGAAGAAATGTATGTGGGAGTGTAATAAATACTCTTAAAAATGAATTTGGGAAAAACCCGTCATTATACTATTTCATATGAAATAGGCTGTACCATAACGTACCTGATAAACCAGTTTTGAATAATAGAGATATTTATTTTTATCTGTGTAAGGTAAAAATTTTTAACCAATATGTTTAAGAATAAAGGAGGGGTGTCCAAAATGTTAAAGTTGCTGAAAATTATATTTTTTCGTTTAGAAGTTCAGTTTTAATAAAGGTGAATTATTTAGGTCGTTTTGATCATTTAAAACCTCCACTTGTGGGTCACTGTTCAATCTATTAATTTCAAGAGCCTCCAAGAGATTCAGTTTTGTACCCTTTTGACAAATATGTAGAACTTTTGGTTTGTGATTTATATTGGGGAAATGACCTGTTTCTAAGACGTGTAAACCAAAATTTGAGCTATGAATTTGAGATCCAACATGTTCCTTATACCTTGTCTCGAAGCTGCGACCCGTCTGTCCCACGTATTTAGCATTACACTGCGAACAATCTAAGCGGTAAACTCCACTCTTTTTTAGCGGATCAGTTTTTTCTTTTGCGTTAAAAAGTGAACGGCCGAGATTTCCAAATGAACAGAAGGCGGGTGATATATTATATTTTGAAAATAAATTGCCTATTTTTTTGTGAGATGACACCTAGGAAAGGGAGTGATACATAATGTTTTGGATCTGGACCAGCAGTAATAGATGGATATATTTGTTCAATGGTGATTTTGTGTTGTTTTTTACGAATGAGTTCATTTATTAAATGGGACAACCTACAGATACAACACAACAGTTTCAGACTAATTTCTTTTGACGTTTCTAACATGTTCCCGAATATTCCGTCTAGGGATTGTATCCCAATTATTAAAAACATTTTAGTAAATAATAATTCCTCTACACTTTTACAAAAAGAAATCGTTGATTCATTTTCACTGTGTCTAGAACAAAACTATTTTCAATTTAATAATCAAATTTATATCCAAAATTCTGGTCTCCCAATGGGTTCCCCCCTGAGCCCACTCTTAGCTGAACTCTTTATGGATAACCTCGAAACTTCTATCTTACAAAACCCTATTTCTAAAAAACACATTCTTTTCTGGTTTCGCTATGTAGATGACATCCTAGTTGGTTTCAAAGGAACAGACCGACAGCTGGACAACTATTTAAAATATCTCAACAGCATCCACCCAAAAATCCAATTTACCAAAGAAATAGAAGAAAACCAATCCATAAATTTCCTTGATATAACCATCCTTAGAGACACCAATAAATTCATCTATAATATCTACCGTAAACCATCATTTTCAGATTTAACTATACCTGCTGACTCCTTTAGCTCCAGGTCCCACAAATTAGCTGCGTATCGTTCAATGATCCACAGAGCATTCGCTATTCCTCTTCTACCAAAAGACCGAGAAACTGAACTTAACACAATAAAACAAATCGCCCTCAACAACGGTTTTTCAACCCATTTAATAAATGAACTCATTCGTAAAAAACAACACAAAATCACCATTGAACAAATATATCCATCTATTACTGCTGGTCCAGATCCAAAACATTATGTATCACTCCCTTTCCTAGGTGTCATCTCACAAAAAATAGGCAATTTATTTTCAAAATATAATATATCACCCGCCTTCTGTTCATTTGGAAATCTCGGCCGTTCACTTTTTAACGCAAAAGAAAAAACTGATCCGCTAAAAAAGAGTGGAGTTTACCGCTTAGATTGTTCGCAGTGTAATGCTAAATACGTGGGACAGACGGGTCGCAGCTTCGAGACAAGGTATAAGGAACATGTTGGATCTCAAATTCATAGCTCAAATTTTGGTTTACACGTCTTAGAAACAGGTCATTTCCCCAATATAAATCACAAACCAAAAGTTCTACATATTTGTCAAAAGGGTACAAAACTGAATCTCTTGGAGGCTCTTGAAATTAATAGATTGAACAGTGACCCACAAGTGGAGGTTTTAAATGATCAAAACGACCTAAATAATTCACCTTTATTAAAACTGAACTTCTAAACGAAAAAATATAATTTTCAGCAACTTTAACATTTTGGACACCCCTCCTTTATTCTTAAACATATTGGTTAAAAATTTTTACCTTACACAGATAAAAATAAATATCTCTATTATTCAAAACTGGTTTATCAGGTACGTTATGGTACAGCCTATTTCATATGAAATAGTATAATGACGGGTTTTTCCCAAATTCATTTTTAAGAGTATTTATTACACTCCCACATACATTTCTTCAATTACTCTGATGATGATCGCGAGATTGAAAACGCGTTTAGTAAATTCTACTCAATTCTAGTGAAATTGACAAAGTAATTAAAACTTTAAATATTTTTAATATTTAAAATGAAATTTCACAAAGTAAACCTCTCAACAGTAAATTATTTGTTCATTAATTCATAACTTATTAACAATAATTATGTACACCAATACCTCGCTTTGCGTCGTTTCGGTTTGCATTTTTTCGAAGTTGCGCCGCTGCTGAATTAGTACTAATTTTCACTGTGCGTCGTTAGATTTTCGAAGTTGCGTTGTTTTGGGTTCGAGTATTTAATTTTTTTTTCGAATTTTTTTGGACAAACGCAAACATTTAACCAATTTTTTGTGAAAGAAAGCCGGCTTACGGCAACAGCCACTACGGACTCATCAGACAGTGATTAATTTTTACTTTTTATAAATTAATTGATTATTTTATTTTGTTTTAATTGAATTTGTTTTTTCTTTTTTTTTGTTTTTTGTATGTATGTAATAAAATTTTATATTATTTTTGTTTTTTAAATGTTTACTTTGTTCAATTTTCTTTTTAAAAAGTAGTATTTTCGTAACCTGGAACCTATCTTCGATCTTTACATGGTTTGCTATACATAGAAAATCATAATTCACTTTGCGTCGTGTTTTTTTGGAACGTAACTACGACGCAAATTGAGGTATTGGTGTACTCAAAAATATTTACTCAAACATGTGATAATTAATTTTGAAGCTTTCCGCTCTGTTTTGGACGGAAAATGGCTGGCATGTCACGACTCTATTTATTATAGGGACTCTACAGTAAATATATACATTGCAGGACGAGTTAACTCGTCTTAATAATTTAAAGAGTTAAAATTTCTTACTTTTATTGACATACACTTAAATGGGCATTTTTTTATATACATATATCGCACAAAAATAGGTTTAACTCTATACAGAATAGGTATGTTACGGATATGAGGTTTCAGATACGGATATTCAAAAACATTTTGGATATTTAATAATATTTGCACTGGATATGTAATAATTTCGGATATAGTTACGGTTATGGATAATTATTCTTAACGAACTTTCTTTCTTAGAAGGGGGCAATTTAACCAAAGAAAAAAAAAAGAATACCACACATGAATCAACGAACAAAATATACATGTAGTAAAAACTTTCTTTGCTTTAAACGTGATTTAAACTCTACTTTCCAACGGCAGTTGTTTATAATTATCCAAAATATATCCGAAATTTTTATTCCGGATACGGCTTCGGATATTTTTTTATTTCGGATTTCCAATAGTTTTGGTTAAGACTCGATGACACTGAGCGAGTTTACAAGCTACAAATCAGCGAGTTTAGAAGCTGGCGAGTCAGCTAGTGCGATAGTAATGATGATACACAAAACTTTTCACTCGCTCAGAAACCAACTAACTAACGAGTTTTAAACCACATATTGTAAATATAATCTTGTTTTCTTCTTTTATTTGTTCAACTTTTTTGGGTATATTCTAACGTTAAAAAATAAAGTGGAATATTAAATAATATTGTGGATATTTTTTATTTTTAAAACTATATATTTCTCGTTTTTTTTTTCATGGTTTTTTACTCACAATTTTCTATCATTTAATTTTGTTTTTTTTTGTAACTCCTTTTTGATAATATGAGCTAAAATAACAACTTCTGCACGAACTAGTTTCGTCGACTACACAACTGTAGTATTTTATTTATTTCTTATGAAACAACTACCGGCATATTCGCAGCTAGTTCACTAGCAACTATGATGACACACGGCTAGTTTACTAGCTAGTAAGCCTACACGCCAGTGAGTAAAGTAGCCCGGCTTTCAACTTTTGTCGCAGCTTCTTTACAAGCTGCTAGTTGGCTAGTGAACATGATGACACTGGGCGAGTTTACTAGCAGCTTGTAAACTCGCCGGCTAGTAGCGAGTAAACTCGCTCAATGTCATCGAGGCTTTACGGATATCCATATCTAATCCTAATATTATAAATGTGAAAGTAAGTTTGTTTGTTGGACTTTCACGCCTCAACCTTCAATTGAGTTTCAGCTTTGCACAGAGAACGGCTGGGGAGCAAAGAATGTTATAGGCTATTCTTGATCCCGGGAAAATATTTTATTTCTGTGAGAAAATTCCCAAAATAACGGCTGTCAGTAATGACACGATGTAAATATAGGTATTAAATGTTAGTACAGAATAAAACTCACCTATAATCAAATAATTCTGCTTTTGCTGAAGCATTAGGGAAATATTGCAATTCTGAAATATCATACTTTAAAAACTTTTTCCTATCATCATCATATATAAATTTTGGAAAGTTAAAAGCATCAATTACATTTAAAATGGTTTCTGTTTCATCTAAACCTGAACGTAATGCACTCTGTAAGTTTTAATAACAGTTATTAAATTTTAAATAGTTTTGACTTAAAACTATTTTCAACTTATAAATATTATTACCTTTACTGCTAGTTCTACATTTTCTTTGGATAAATTTGAATCAGAAAGTGACTGATCTTGAATTTTATCAATTATTTTATCGATCCATGCATCCAAGTCAATATCTTTTTTCCAATTATCCAAAATATATGAACATAAGTCCCTAAAAAATAATTTCCATCATATTAACAAATGTTTTCGATTATTATATACATTAGTATTAACCTTGTTATAATATATCCACTAAGTTTAAAAGCATTTTGAATTTTTCGTCTATACTTTTCACAATCCATTGTTCAGTAATATCAACAATATCAATATGGGTAAGTAACGTAAGTAACATAATACATGTAATTATTACTATTTTCGCGCCCTTTTTGTAAAGTTGTCAAAATATTTAGAACTGTTCCATGTTTACGATCTTTACCTAGGTAAATAGTAAGGCTGCAGATACACGAAACATCAAAATGTCGACACAAATGTCAGACATAAATTTCTTTACTGTTCACACTTCAACAAATTTTTTGTGTCTGGATAGTGTCTGTACATAAATGTACGCAACATGTGTCTGAGCTGTTCACACGAAAATCGATTTTTAATCGATAACCTTCCCAGTGAATAACCTCAAAATGACAAAATGTCAAGTAACATTTATGATACACAAAAGAATGAAACATGAAAAAAGTGTAATAAACTTGTAACAAAATTATTTTTTAAACACTTGCGAATGAAATAAAACCATAAATATTATAGAATGTTATTCAGTTATTTTTCTGTATTGACAAATTGACAAGTGTACTATGTACAAAATAATAAATTTTAGGTGGGGAATTTAAAAAAAAAATTATAATTCTTTCCTTATGCTCCAATCTATAAAAAACGTTGTATACAATTAAATAAAAACTTCTCAACACTTTAAGATCAAGTATAATTTAAATAATATTTATCAATTAACATTTTTATATTGAATCAAAACAAAAGTTGTCAACTTTGTTGTGATGTAATTCATTTCTATACCATAAAGTAAAATTCTAAAAAATATGTTGGTAATTATGTACATTTAATTATGTACCATGAATCTATCTCTCTTCTGCGAGTGTATGAAAAAATGTCAAACCGATTTGAAAATTTATCGCAGTGTTTACACCTATGCAATTTTACTAGCTAGAGCAGTGTCGACGCAGTCTCGCTAGATTACGGACTGTTGTTAGCGACACTGCTCTCATTGCTGTATACTAGTGGTGGAGAACTATCGATAGCACTATCGATAACTATCGATAGTTTTGACTATCGAAAACTATCGATATTTTTTTTTTACTATCGATAGTTTTCGATACTTTTTTTCAGTCATTTCGTTTACTTATAAATACTAAAGATAATAAAAATTTCGTAGAAATTATAGCCAGAGATATAAAAACAACCATTTTAAGGGAATTTCCGGGCAAAAAGGAATAATTCCGCCCCAGCGTAAAACCGGCGACGTTTTTTCTTTTTTTTTTTTTTTTTTGCTCGCCGGCTATCTAAATGTCGCCCAAGTTGGGTATTAAAAACTATCGATAAACTATCGATAACTATCGATAGTTTCACGACTATCGTAACTATCGATAGTCGGGACTATCGATAGTCAGAAATATCGATAATCGGGACTATCGATAGTTCTCCATCACTACTGTATACACAGTACACACCGTACACACCGACTATAGACCTACTCTAGATACCAAAAGTGTCTCGTGTATCTGCAGCCTTAAAGTGGTAAAAGTTATCTGTGGTAAACACAGAGTACCAGAGGCGACATTGCTATCTCTATACTATCGAAACCAGTGTAACCAAAAAAGGATAGAAAATATAAATATGTGCACTGCAAGGGGCCAAACTAGTATGTGTATTAAACTGTTCCCCCTATCGCCAGTGAGTGACGTAGCACAGCACTCTGCAACCAAAACACATGATGTATGGACACGAATATGCGAATATATTAGTATGATATGTGTGCTATGTATGTACATCACCACACGTCACACTCTATGTGAGGCGGGTGGGGTATTGAGTGGTATACGCATGCGTACGTATATGTGCTATATATGTATTACCCATGCGTACGTATATGTGCTATATATGTGCTATATAGTATCAACAATACTAACAATATTATATATTGAGTGGTATACGCATGCGTACGTATGTATATGTGCTATATATGTGCTATATAGTATCAACAATACTAACAATATGATGTGTGTCTTGGGAGAGCGGTTCAACGACTAATAGACTTAAACGATATCTGACACACTCTGGACACACTGCTAGCTACAGTTTTTTACACATACGCTGAGGACTTGGTGCACTGGGTTTACTTTGTATTTGTGTGATCTGTCTTGTGTGTGTGAATGATCTACGGTGTGTTGCATGGTGTCGCATACGTATATATAATACTACATACGCATGTATGTGGCTTCGTGTGGGGGTTCTAACAATGCCAATAACAATCAAAACAATTAACCTACACTCATTCACTGCTACCGAGTGAGTGACTACTAAGTAGCCTAACTTGCTCAGAACTGCACACTACAGATTACACGATAAAGATAGTAATGCCGATTCTGTATTCTGTGGTGGTAAAAGTTCCAAGCGAACACATGGAACACATCTCAACCTTTCCTGTGTCTCTTTATCATAGAGCACCTTTTTATCATATGTTTTAACCGATTGACGGTCATTATCTACAATGACAAAACGCCTAACTGGTACGCTACTTCAACAGTTAGTGCACTTTATATGGAATTCTTGACGTCATACGACGTGATATATAACTTATAAGTTAGTCAGATTTCACTTGACGTCTTACAAGGTTATTGACCATCAACCGGTTAAAGTTTTATAACCTCAAATATGTACACAGTTTGAAATTTGTAAATATTTTTGAATAGCTGAAGTAACTAAATGTGTATTAAAATTGATAAAATTTGTGTAATACAATTAATCAAAGTTGTACATAATTAAAATATGATTAAAAGTAAAAGATTTATTTACTTTGAATAAAAATTGCAGTTAGATTATTTTGCCGACATGAATTTAAATGGTTTAAGACATTTAAATTATTTAACATCACTTTTAAAACGAAAAATAGATATATATCAATATTTTCAAACAAAACTATATTTTGCATCTGAAAAGCTTCAAGAAAAACCTGAAGAAACACCTAAAACTAGAAAAAGGTTATCTCATAAAACAGAGATAGATGATTTTTTTAATAGCAATGAAGAACTGAAATTCATTAAAAAACACGTCCCAACTCAGATACTAAGATATAATTTATCAACACCAGAAAATTTATATTTAATTGATAAAGAAGTTGCGAAAACTATTGTTTTTAAAATAAAAGATAGACTCAAGGTGGGGAATGGCTTAATAATAGAAGTGAACCCTGGCCTAGGTTTCTTAACAAGAGAATTAATACAAGCAGGTTTTAAAAAGATTGAGGTATTTGAAAGTAAAACTCAGTTTCTTGAACAACTTTTAAACAGTCAACTTCCTCATGTAAATTTAAGAAGTACTGACTTTTTAAATATTTGGAAATATGCCTATCAAGATCGGTTTGATAATGGCACGCGCGTTGCAGATATTTTAAAGAATGTTAAAATAAAACCATGGAATTCTGGTAAGTATTATATAAGACCACAGACCAGTGAACACTATTATATTATACCACTAGACAAAGCGTAAAGCCAGTTTCTAGGCATTTTTCTTGAAGCAGGTAACAGGGTGAGACAGGTGAAATTTAAAGAATATAATATAATGTCAATTTTTCAACAAAAAGGACTATAATTATAGGAGGACATAATTTGTATACGTACGTATTTTGAAAATAAAACGAATACCACTTTTTTTCTTTCAAATTTTGTAGTTTCTTCATAATTATTTGAAAACGTTACTACGGATACCATGCGTTACTATATTACAGAATACTATTAATTGTAAGATCAGAACTTGGTTGTAACTGGCTGCCTTAATTATACATTTATATAATTAATTTATATAATATATAATCTGTTCATTTGTCTGTGTATAAGACGTAACAAATTGAGTAAACAAACGTTTCAAAAAATTCAGTTGAAAAAACCAGTCTTTTTTTTGATTCACAAAATAGTATATTACGTGATTGAAGTTGTCAGTTGCATATTAGACACGAGCGAAAAAGTTACGCAAAAGCCGCGTAGCGGCGAGTGCGTAATTGCGCAAGTGTGTAATATGCCTTACAACAGAGTTACGTATTATACTACGACTAACATGAAATTCACAATGAACGATGAAAATTTGATATAGAGATTGATACAGAGAAGACATTAAAATTATGTAGAATTTTAAAATTAAATGTAAACATTCAGATGCTAGGTAAAATTTTTGTACAGATTTTAATATAATATATAATATACAATATAAGAATTAGTAAAAGTGTAGTAACCTGTGTTATTTTACGTATACACGCGTGTAAAGAGCCATTTTTTGTACAGTTGTATGTAAAAACATAGCTTACCTAGATAGTATTTTGTACAATAAACAAGCAATTTCATGGTAGTCGTAGATAAAAAAAATTACACTACTGCTTCGATTGAGAGAAAGAAAAATACGTATGTATTGGTCACACGGATATAAAAAACAGAAAACATTGCTATGTTGTTTCCAACAAATTTCGTTCTAAATCATCGTAAAATTTTATCGAAATTGACCAAAAGGTATAAAAGTTATTAAAATTGCACCCTGTATATATACCTATATATATATATATATATATATATATATATATATATATATATATATATATATATATATATATATATATATATATATATATATAATGATTTGTTTACTTAAAAAATTCTTAATGTTTTTTTATATTCGTGTGACCAATAAATACGCATTTTTCTTTCTCTCAATCGAAGCAGTAGTGTACCTATTTATTCTACTCAATATTCTTCTAATTTATCTTTTTATATAGAATATCAAAATATTTATGAACATGAATCTATTGGTACTTTTTATTATTACTTTATGCAGTCTAACAAAAAAACTGTTGAAAAAAGTAATTTTTTTTAAAAATTTTGTTTTAGGTCCCTCCATGAAAATTATTGGTGCTGTATCAAATCTTAATTTTATAAAGCATTTAATATATTCAATTACTTTCCAATTTGGAATAGCAACTTATGGTCGTCCAGAATTATTTTTCGTTATGCCTCCGTCAGATTATAATGTAAATAAATATTATGATTTAGCGATTCGTTATCTCAAAATTGAAGGGGTAAGTGGAAGAAGGTGTAATGTGACATATTTTTTTAGAAAATAACGTTTTGTAAAATTTAGAAAGATTCTACTGGCGACAGGGTCGGTTTACCTAGGCCATTGCCTAGAGGCGGTACGTTTTTAGAAAAGGACGACAAAAGGTGGAATTTGACGTTTTTTTTTCTCGTCAGTTTTTAGGGGAAAGTTCTAAAAAAAGTAGAAATTAGATTTTTTTTCTTTTCAAGTAAAAGGCAGGGGCGGCATTTTTCACGGTGCTTAGAGCGGCACTTAGGATAAATCTGGCCTTGACTGGCGACATCTCTATACAGGATACACCTCTTTATGATATAAACCTATGACACAAATTTCATGATTGAGACTCAATTGGTTCCAGAGTTAGAGTACCGTAAAACCGTCTAGACCCGGACAGGGGGTCTAAAAACCGTTCTAGACCCGGACACTGCACCAATCTTCAAAGTAAGTAGTTTCTACATTAACCTGCTACAATAAACATTTGTTCTTGACGTCATTAGAGAGAGAAAAACATCCTCTAAACAGCTGTACCAATAAAAACTACGGATTTCAACTTTTACTATCGCATTTTACAGGATTACTATTCTCCAGTTTTTCAAAGAAATAAAATGTGTGTCTAACTTAGACATGTAATTTTCGTCATAATTGTTATATTGTTTTAGTTTTGACTGTTCAGAATTTTATCGCGTATCATTTAATGATGTTTGAAGTTATATTCGATGTATATATAAAAAAAAGGCAACATGCTATATACATATATCCGTTTAGATCCGGACACATCAGTTTATTACACTATGGCCGCGATTCGCACTGGCTGTAACTTCCACTATCCATACGTTCTATTCCCGCCAGAATGGGGTATTTGACAGTAGTTGAAAAAATATCTATTTTGGTTTTTAAATAATTGCTCGAGTCATAATAATACTGAATATTGCTTTTAAGTTATTTCATTCAAAAATATAAAAATTTTAATTAAATAAAATTACAAAATTTACGTTAAAAATGACTTAATCAAAAACATCAAGCAAAAGCAGCTTACGTCACAAGCTCGTTCGAATATGTAGGTATTATATTGTAGTTAGAAAAAAATTGTTTACTTTTTTTGGTAACTATGAAAGAAATTTTTGATTATTAATTTTCGTTACTAGACCTACTACTACTACTCAATGTTTTAGAGCCAATGACGTCATACGATTTGACGTCACAGGATGCATCGTTTTGGCGATCTTTTTAAAAACTGAAATTTTATCGGTGATTTTTATTAAAAATATAGTACAAAATAATTTAAAAATGTGTATTATGAGTTTAGTAAGAAGTAATAAACACACTAACAAGGGGGAGGGCACGGGGTCGGGAATTGACTTCGAGATGAGACTTTGCATATTAATAGTATACCTTTAAGGTATTAATATATTAAAATAGTAAAATACAATAGCCAGTCGTTTTCGAGAAAAATGCCTTTAAAATTTTATAATTTTTTTTCATGCCGTTTATACGAATTTAATATAATATACAACCAGAGCCCAATGGCTTGGTGGTCAGCGTGTCGGCTTCGTGTTCTGAAGGTTACGGGTTCGAAGCTGGATCTTTTTTTTTTATTTAATTTAAAATATTATAAAAATTAATAATAAAATTAATTCTAGTGAATTCCAGGTAGATGGTCAAACATTTTAATGATTTCTACATCTTTTAATTCAACTTGGATATTTCACTATACAGTGATTCTTCAGCGATTTTATCTCCAACTCCTGAGGTACTAGCAGTTGCTTTGTTCGCAGACATTTTTACGGCAGAAAATTTAAAAAAAAAAAACTAAACTGCATTGATAATACGAATACAAATAGCTCCGGTCATTATAAAATTCAAAAATGGACTGACCAGTTTGTTCAAAAATCCTAAAGATTATAAAATTTGTAGAATAAGAAGTCATTAAAACCATTCAAGTATCTATTCGATCATTGAAATGTTTGACCATCTACCTGGAATTCACTAGAATTAATTTTATTATTAATTTCTATTAATTTTTATAATATTTTAAATTAAATATAAAAAAAAAAATTAGTCTCGAGACCCAGTCTCGAATCCGTAACCTCCAGGACACGGAGCCAACGCGCTGACCACCAAGCCATCGGCCTCTGGTTCTCTGTCATACTAAATTCGTATAAAAGATATTAAAAAAAAATTTTAAACTTTTAAAGGTATTTTTCTCGAAAACGACTGGCTATTGCATTTTACTATTTTAGTATATTAATACCTTAAAGGTATACTATTAATATACGAAGTCTCATCCCGAAGTCAATTCCCGACCCCGTGCCCTCCCCTTGTAAGATGGTTTTTAAAAAAGTGTCAAATACCCCATTACGCGGTCTTGTCTCTCACTTGTTTTTCTTTCAGCTAAATAATACTAATAGTGGTAATTATAGAGAGTAACAACTTGCATCTTTTTCCATATTTTTTAGGGATAATAAATATGGTGGCGCTCAACTTAGTTTAGTTTTTTTGTAATCGTAGTATTTATTTCTCTTAGAGGATATAACTCATTACCCCCCCCCTCCCCTCCCCCTGCTCTACCAGGCTAGTCGAGGTGCGTCAAGTGTGCACTTCTCCCAAGTGGTAACACAGTTTAGTACACTATGGCCGTGATTCGCACTGGCTGTAACTTCCACTATCCATACGTTATATTCCTGCCAGAATTACGCGGTTTATGCCTCCTTCTGGTGTCATATCGCATGTTTACTTCATAGAGAGGCATACTATGTATTGACCCCTCTCCCTTCCCACAAAATGTTTTGAAGCCTTTGACAGGTTCAAAGACATCAGACGATTAAAAACACTGTCCTAACCCCGACGGGAGAGGTTAGTTTGCATGTTATTACATTATTTAAGTAAGTGTCCGGGTCAAGACGGATTTGGGGTGTAGACCCGGACACTTACTAATTATTTTTTTATTTTTTTTATTTTTACTTATAATGAAACAAATGGGTCAGGGATATAACAAATAATATACGCTCTTTCTAATGGTAAAACTTTTATTGGTGATATCTATGAAGGAAACATGTATAAACATAAAATTATATCAAAAAATGTAAAAAAGTGTCCGGGTCTAGACGGTTTTACGGTACATAATTTTTCACTTAACCCCTTTTGAGATATTCAACTCTAAATAAATATTGCCAAAATAGGGTTTTGCCAATTTTGAAAAATATTAAATCTTTAAATGATTAAGACGAGTTAACTCGTCCTGCAATATGACTATATGCAATATATATTCACTGGTACAGGTTCTACCATCTGTGATAGATTTTTCGAAATACGGTATAATTCTAAATAATATCCAATTTTATCAACATAGTTTACTTTTTAATTTCAAATGTTATTGAGTGCCTGTGAAACATTATTAATGTATGGCGGACTTTTGTCCGTATTTTAAACATACACCAATATTCATATGTTCACTTAATGTCCAGCTTTGGCTGATACTTGAACACTCGATGTACCTTGGCAAATGGCCAATTCATTATGTTAATTAAAATTCACATAGTGTTTGAAAAATTATCAAAACTGGATCGGCTGGGACTCGAACCCGGATCTCTTGCTTAATAGCCAAGCGCCTTACCAATTAGGCCCAGACCGTTCGTTCGAGTGCCACTCCAATTTTGATAATCAATCAAACACATCCTCTCTTTAATGCTGCGTAACTGCGTCTCGCATTAAAGAGAGGATGTGTTTGATTGATTATCAAAATTGGAGTGGCACTCGAACGAACGGATAATTTTTCAAACACTATGTGAATTTTAATTAACATAGTTTAGTATAATTTATATTTTGTAAATTCCAGGGTTCACTTTTTTTGATGTTGGGATCTTTTATTTTTTCTTTTCCTTTTTTTGTAACCTTATCTATTATACTTATCACTGGCAGTAAAAAGTCCAGCATTTTGAGACAAAAAAATTTTTCCATATGATTTGTTTAAAAGGGTTAAAAAAAGCACAAAGTTCCTACGTTTGAAATTTCTACAGCTATTATTATTTTTATAAAATTTATCAAAAATAAAAATAAAAAGGTATTTAAAATATTTTTCTAATTTCAGTTAAGTACGAGTACTATATTGACCCAAGAAGCATATATGTAAATAAAAACTTTCAAACGCTTCTTCTGTAAAATTAAAAAAATGTTACACTTACAATAACACTTTCTTCCACTTGTCCCTTCAATTTTATAATTAACTAGATTTTTAGTTCTTTAATGCAATTTTATTTAGGACAATAACACATTTTATTAAACTTTAAGTATGTAAAAATATTTTATTTTTAATACGCTTTTATTTCCTCAGTATTTATGTTTGTTTGCAACTATAATTATGTAAACGAATTTTGATTTTTGAAACTTAGTTTTCACTAATTTAGTGACATTTACTTGCAATTTACTTGTAATTTTATATACAGTAGACCTTAATTTTATGTGATTTTATATTATAGTTTTTATTAGACATGTTTAACTGTTTCCACCATATTTTCATTTTACGTGTATGAATTTTAATTACTCACAGTTTTGGTGTACTCACGGAATTATGGTATATCAGATATTAAAACCACAAAAAGAACTCTGACCGAAATTAACAAACGATTATAAACACAATACTATTTATAAATTTACTCTAATCCGTGTTTTACAAAAGGTTGCCCACCCTTGCCCTAGAGGTCATGCTCTGAGTTTTGTTTGTGGCGTGAATTTTTACTAAAAAAAGATTTTAAAATATTTGATCTTTAAGGAGGGTAAAAAGGATATTTTTTGTACTTTACCCATCCGTTTTAATAAAAGCGTATTTATTTTAGTCTTTTAATACTTTTATTTTTAGTATAAATATATATTATTTAATTAGTTTCAGGCTTAATATTTGTTTCAGCCTTTACTAGCACAACCGGAAACTGGTTATTTATCATATCGTGCCACGAGTGTTCTTTTCCAGTTATTTTTTGATATTGAATTTTTACAGAAATTACCTAGGAAAGCATTTTTACCGTGGCAATCTTCTCAGGTATAAATAATTTGAAATATTATTACAGTAGACTTTTGATTAACCGGGACTGTGACGGTTAATCGAATAAGACATGTAGCAGACACGACAGATATTGAGTGCGTTTGTTGGCCTCATCACTTACTTCTAAATGATGTAGGCATACATACGCACATTAATTAAAAACTCCGTGGAGATTAACATTACTAATTCCCGCCAATTCTCGCGCAGTTTTTAATTAGTGTGCGCATGTGTCTACATCATGTAGAAGTAATGAAGATAAGTCAATGAAGGCATTTATTGTTAATATTTTTCTTATGAGTGTATTCCTATGGCTATATGTATATAGCGTAACGTGACCGCACAGACACGGATAGATACTACGTATGTATGAATATTTCATAAGAAAAACATTAAGTGGTTACATCTATTTAAATGTTTGAAAAATAGGCGTTTTTGGGGAATTTTTTTTTCATAATGTAATAAAACAATCAAAATACAATTTTGAGGGTTTATTATACATCTAATGAGGTGTACAAAACAATTTTTTCTTGGCGGCAGTACAAACGTTTGAAGCAGCCTGTGTTTTTTGGACATGAGCTAATCGCTCGAAAACACATTCGTAATTTAAACAATTAAATATAGTGAAAAGTTGACAAAGCAAATTATTTTCATATTTATTTATAATATGAATTTTCACAAAATAAATCTTTCTAGTGTTAATTATTTAAAATTTTTTCATTTGCACCTAGAACTAGCATTAAGGCGTACAAATTATTTTCGTAATTTACATTAAATTTATTAGAGAAGTACACACGATTATTAAAAAAAATCATTTTTTACAAATTGATATGAATTTGAACTTTTTCTTTTTAACAAAAAATCGACATTTAAACATTTATAAAAAAAAGACATTATTGTTAATCAATCATTAAAATTGTGTGTACTTCCTTTTAAAAGTATAGGTATTTACGAAGCTACAGTTCAAATTTCAAGTCGATCAGATGAAAATTGTAAAAGTTATTTGTCATGCCAATTTGAAAAACATTGTTTCGAGAAAAATAAATTCAAAGTTTTGAAATCGATTTACTACATGAAAAATTCAAGATAGGAGCTTGTTGATTTTTTTACCTTTACTTTGCTATCTCGGGACCATAAAGTAATTCTTGTAAGTTAAGATTTTCGTCCTCGGCTTCTTTAATTGAGGATTTTATGTCCTGCCCAGCGTTCTTTTCCGTTTTTAACGGTGAGCAGTTCGCGGCTTTTAATAATAATTAGTTATCCTTTTATATTTACTACGGTAGGATATTTTACTACCTTTCTTGTTACTGTACACCACTTTACTCATTTTGAAAAAATACAATGCATTTGTACGTTAAAAAAAGCAACGGTACACAAAAAACACGTGCTGTGGAATAATGTCGTAATAACCGTCTGTTTCTGTTGCTGTAGGCGGGCAATTCGATTAAATTTTAGTACAGCTGTACTAGTGCCATCTATACTTTATATGAAGAACATGTTTAAAAGTATTGGCTGGGTTAATCTACCCCAAACTGCTACTATAGATGCACCCAGTTCTTTTGGAGCATCTGGAGTTGATTTAGAAATTTAGCTCAGAGGGCCATTTAAAAAATTGTTTAGAACATAACTGCTCTGGGATATTTTTTTGAGATGCTTTTACATCGTTTAAGCCAATAAAAAAAATGCTAAAAACAATTTAACATAGATGTAACCCCTCAAACAATATTTGTCGTGTTTGTCACGGTATGTGTTTGTGACGTTCAGTGTCTGTAGATATCAAGCTCTAAGCGTGTTTGTAGAAAACTGTGGATAGCAGTGTGCCAGTGTGTGCTTGATACCGCTTAAGGCATTTAGTTAGTCGGTATCGGTCACTCAATGCACAACGCATTATTATGTATTGTTGGATCATTGTTAGCTTGGACCCCACCTTGCTCCGTCCGACAATACGTGTTTTGTAATTGTGTGTGTTTCAACTGACACAGTTGCAAAGATCAAACTAACACCACTACACACAGTATGTACTTACACAACATAGTGGTGGGAAATAGACGGGATTTTTTGTCTACATTGGTATCACTAGTGCAGAGATAGCAACTTGGCTTCTGATTATTCTGTGGTAGATATGAATGAATCTTTACTTATAACAGGTGTATCCATAAAGTATGAATTGGGTATTATGGGCGCAAGCCAAAAAGAACTTTTTTACCTACACTTGCATTTATCTTTGTTTATGATATTATAGTTGAAAAAATATTTCCAGACACTTTTGATAGTTTCTTTGTCAACGGATAATTGTCTTTTTCTAATTCTAGTCAAACAAATAAATAGTGCATAGGGTACTAATTGAACATTAGGTTATGAAATAATAATAAATAATAACACTATTTTATATTTTTATGTAAATTCTGTTTATTCAATAATAATTTGATTACAGAAGAATATTTCTTAAAGAAACCGAAAATAAATGACATTAATGATATATTATAACTTAACTGTAAACATATACATAAAATAACTGAATGGATTCATTGCAAAATATTTAATACTATTAAAAATATAATATTTGAAAAACAAAAATCAGTGGATGTCAACTGTACTTCTTAGAATTTTCAAATCAGTTAAAATCAAACGAAAATAGTTTATTCTAATTAAAAATAACATATTTCACTTTTCTTTACAGTATTGCATCATTTTTTTAACTTTGTGAAGATGAAATATTATTATGTCAAATATTTAAAAAACTAAATAAAAACCACTGATTAAGGACACTGGTCTAGTGTTGAAAAGTGTACGACAAGAACGAAAAAGAAGGAAACCTACAAAAGTGTCTGGGAATATTTTTTCAACTATAATAAATAGAAGTTTACTCACTCACTTATATAAAAACATAATTACTTCGTTTGGTTGGTAACTATGTAAATAATACAATTTGTGTTCCCCTGTCGCAATTTCTGGAGGTCTTTTGTACTTGTGATCATAATATTCATATATTACGTATGTCAAATATTACCTAATTTAAGTATAAACCAAATCAACTAAAAATGGTCTGACGTTATTAACAGATGAAGCAAAATTTGATGTCAAATTTTAAGTTACATTAATTTTAAGCTACGATTGCATATAGAAGTGGTTCTCAAACTTTCTGTAGAAATTGATAGTAAATATGAAGAAATTGGCAGTAAATGTGTAGAAAATGGATATGTAATCTGTAATAAATTGTTTCTGCGACTCCCTTAAAATAGTTTTCGTGACCCCCTAAGGCGGTCGTGAACTTTCTTTGAGAATCACTGGCATATTGGCAGCGTGCCATGATGGGGACAGTCAAATCGATTGCAGCGTGAGTAGTGGAGAAAATAAGCATTAATACAGGCTCATATGTGTTTAATGTAATAAAAAATATTAAATAAAAATATTTACATTGATCCACTTTGATTATAAACGCAAAATTGCAACTAATATGTCGTTCCTTATTTATCTGTCAACAGTATTAACTTCTACACGTCAATCCATAAACACAGAATTAAAAATATTTGATGTATTTTAACTCACATGCAATGACGTTTCATAACGAGTTAAAGTTACTGATGTTTGTCTTATTACTCTACATTCAACTAAATGATTTATGCCAGCATTTCTTAATTCTCGAATTTCCTTGACGTGCTTCACCATCATCAGCAACTTTTTCCTCTGCATAGTCTGGGGTTGGAAGGAAATACTGTCTTGATAATTATATCCATGTTAACGTCGAGAATTGTTTAATTATTTTATTAATACAACTATTATACTTCATCCAGTATTTTATACCTCAAATTGTCCAAATTTATTTATAAAAAAATTAATTGTAAATAGCAAATATTTGTATTCAGATTTTACGATTTTTTTAAAAAATATTTTAAATTTATTTCCACGGTTACCATTATTTATATTTGTTAGTGAGCTTGAAAAAATGTATATTATAGATGTCGTTGCTAATACGCACCCAGCCAATAGTGTGCATCTAAAATGTTTTCATTACTTAATCTGTATAAAAAAACAGATTTATCTGTATATATATATATATATATATATATATATATATATATATATATATATATATATATATATATATATATTGATATATTGGCGATGATAAGATTCCCTAGCGACAAGTCGCGAAACTAATATACCTATGACAGATAAATTTCATACAGTTAAATTTTCTAATAGTAATTTAATAAAGTTTTTACTTAAATTGTGCATATAATTACGTGATTTAAAGTGTTGAGATAAATATGTACTAATAAACACAAAAGAAAAGAGAGTACTTACTGCTGTGTTCCGCAGTGCAGGAACTACAAAGGGGAAGAACTGAGTTTTCATCGTTTTCCTACCAGTGTCAAACTTAAAAAACATTGGGAAACTATTCTTAAAATAGAAACTTTGGGGGCTTTGGGGTGTCAACATTACATTCCACTTCATGTGGATAACTTAATACTCCAGAAGTTTGTGCAGCTAAACCTAGATATTTTATATTACCTACTGAAATTTCGTTTTTTAACACCGGCACACATTAACATTCCACTTTTAAAATATTATTCGCACTCGCGAAGAGATGTTATAGTATTTTTTACTCTTTCATGAATGTCTAACAAAGAAATCATCACAAAATTTTTATAAAGCAATGAAATAATATTAATCATATGTCATATACTAGTTCCACAAACGCTCACCAGGCAAATTTTATCATCGCCAATATCTGTATATATATTCTGTATAAAAAAACAGAAATAAGAAATATTTTGTTTTGTTAATCATTTTAGAAAAAAAATTCTCGAAAATCAAGTAATGATAGCGATCATCTATATTTAGTTCACATAATAGGGAAAAAAAATCTGCCAGTTCCTAATGACCAATTACAAGCGTTATGGTATTTTGTTCGACATCATATGTGTAGTAGGAAAAACAGAGTTATTCCTCAAATGGAGTAAGTTGGCCAGTATATTAATTAATTTCCCGCAACAATTATTGATATTTTTTTTCTTTTAATATAATGTTATAGAAGGTGGATTCCCGGATGTGGGGCAAGACTAATTTCCGCTAGTAACAGAAGTAAAAAAAGAGATCATTTTAAAGATATTGGAATTTTTACTCAATTTGGTGAATTATTACCTGATCAGATATTAGATTTATTTAAGTATGAAATTATACCAGCTATTGGCGACGCAAAGATTCTTGCTCGCGCTTCTGGTGGTGAAATTGGAAGCTGTGTCAAGTAAAACATACACATTACATGGCAATATAAAACAGCTTCTAATTTTATCACCAGAGGCGCTCGCGTAATCTTTGCGTCGATAATATAATTATATAATTAAAATATTATTACAAAAATATCATAATTTTTTAGGCAGTTTGTTTCAATGCCTGAATTCAGTGAAAGTCCATTTATTGCGTCAATGGAATCTAGTCTTTTAAAATTAGAAGCTACTGAAGAATCTGCGTCTGGAATAGAACCAGAACAAGATATTACACCACCCGGTACAGAACTAGAGCAAGATGTTACACAAACGAATTTAAATACTAATGAAAATTTGAATGAACCAGTTAATAATATTGAAAATAAACAGATTAGTTGATAGTAATTTTATCTATTTCTGTTTTAACATACACTCTTATATATCAGACTGTCTTAAAGTTATTTTATAATTTTATTTATTATATGTATAAAGAAATACGGTAGATAAAATATTTAAAAAAATTAATGAAGACCTTTTGACATGAATACGTCTATAAAATTAAAGCTTGGTTTTACTCCACATGTGTAAGCGACACCAAATCGTTCCAACTTAACGCTTTTATTTTAATCATAGAGAAAATTTTTTGTCTCAAAATGCCGGACCTTTTACTGTCAATGACAAGGGCAATAGAAAATAAAAAGACAATTTTTATTTTACTAATACCACTTTATTTAAAGTTTTAAATGTCTGTTACATGTTTCGGCCCATATGGCCATTGACGAACTGTTCGTCAATGGCCATACAAACATGTCACATGTTCTTCGTTTGTTTTTAGGTAAATGAAGATTTCATTACACTCTCACGTTACAGATTTCAGTATACTCTCACAGAGAGTTCCTTTCGCTATAAAAGTTTTCACTTTAAAAGTAAAAAATAAAATTTAAAATTTTTGGAGTGTACGTCATACACTGGAATATACGGTATATCAAATCAATTTTTAATAGTGATTGTTCCAGAAATTCAAATATACCTGGGGGTTAAGATTGAAGTTACAGTATAGTCAGTGTACTAAAGTGTGATCGGGGAAGACTGGCGAAACAAAGATTCTCACTCGCGCCTCTGGTGGTAAAATTAGAATTAGTATCAAGTAAAACTATACGTATACGTTTAATTGGTGATATAAAATCTAGTAATCCGCACGTAATTTGTATAATATATATTTCTATGCTAACTGAACATATACCTATATTTTTACTTGATGCTAGTTTTAATTTTACCATCAGAGACGCGCGCGTAATCTTTGCGTCGTCAATAGTTTTTAGTTTAATATTTTCTAAATAATAATGGTTCAAGAGCGAAAGTAGACAACTCTTTCCAGCTATTATTTAGGTAACGAGGTATGAACATCGAATCTTTACCCTACGACACTGACGCAGTTAATTACAGGTGATTATTTACTTATTAAAACATTAATGGCCGTTCACAAAGGGGCTGATCACACACACGTGTAATGCTACCGTGGGCAGGTATTGGCCGGTAACACACTCTGTGTGTGATGATTTCTCTAAACATTATGGACGGATAATATAATACATATAAAATAATTTTTACGTCATAAATTTCTTCTCCCTCGTCTTACTCTGTTGCAAAAATTTTTATATTATTTATTCGTTAAAAATATTGCCGGCTCCTGATGAAGTTTAACTGTGTAGATGTGCGGCCACTAAATTGTTGATATGATTCGGTAATATTTTAGTATCTTTCTATTAAACAAATTTAAAATATTAAGCATAAATTAATAAATAATTATTGTACTTACCTCCAGTGGCGGCTCGTGTATTATAACCAAGGGTATGCGCCTTCAGAAACGTCAAACTGGCTTTCTTAATTTTGTCGTTATTTATATATTAAGTCTATACGCCTGGATTTTTGGGTAAAGGTTTCAATAATATTAGTATAGAAATTAGGTTGTGATTGTAACTTTTTAAGCAGAGTTTGTTCAATTGAAATTAAAGCTAGATTACTCAGTCTCTCATCTTTCATAGTATTTCTTGAATACGTTTTTATACGTTTTAATGCCGAAAAAGAACGTTCAACAGAAGCAGTAGTAGAAGGAAACGTACAAACTAACTGACACAATTTTAAAACCTCAGGAAACACGTTTGAAAAATTATTTTTATACAAAAGGTTTAAAAGACTATTTACATTTTTATCTTGAAATACTTCGTTTTTATATACAACAGTCAATTCATTTGTTAATCTAATTTCGTCGAAATATTTTCCATAATTATTCATTAAATTAGTTAAAGGAATTTTAGGGAAGTTATCAGCATATGCAGGAAATAGTTTAGAATTAAGAAGCTCAAGGAATTTTAATTTATTTAAACTTTCAAACCGAGACTCTAGTTGCACAATAACTGTATCAATTATTTCGAAGTATAGAGACCGTAAATAGCTTTTTATATCTGTAAATCCTGAAGTACTTAATGACTTTCTAAAAGATTTTTCATCAGGTTTACAAGAATTAGATTCCACTTCAGAGTAAATTTTTTCAAAATCCTCTCGTTGTTTTAATAAAATATGTTTTAAATTTTCTATATGTTTGATACAAAATGAAATATCATATTCTTTACTTTGTAAAATACTAAATAAAATGTCTGTCTGAGTAAATATTGCAGCAAAAGTCCTAAGGAGAAAACAGTTTTTGAAATTTTTGAAAAAATTATTAAAGCCAGTTGCTAACATTACAGTTTCGTTATCCCATTCTAAAGGTTCATCAACAATCGATTCAAAATAAGTTTCTAAATTAGCTTCATAAGTTAAAATCATATTTATTAAACGTGAGTTATAATGCCAGCGAGTTGGTGCGGCCTGTGGAAATTTTTTTTTAATTAATTCATTAAGAAAATGTGTACGCTTAGTGGAATGAGAAAAAAAGGATGCCAAACCATTTACTGTTGAGAAAAATACTTTACATTCTTTTATATGCTGAACAGATTGGGATAATACTAAATTCAAAATATGTGCGCAACAATGAATGAATAAAGCCTGGGGAAACACCTCTTTTACTTTTGCTTGGGTGCCATTTAATTCACCAGACATTACCGCCGCACCGTCATATCCTTGAGCTACTAATTTATCACCACAATTTAAATCTCTTACAATATCAATAACATGTTTCGAAATGACATTAGCCGTTCTATTGGCACTGACATTAACAAACCCCAAAAATCGCTCAACAGTAGTTCCATCAGGCAAAACATATCGGACACAAGTTGAAAGTTGTGATTTTGTACTAATGTCTGTGGTTTCATCGACAAGAATTGAAACAAAATTTGTTTCCTGAATTTCATCTTTTATTTGTTGTAATATTATTTTGTTTATGCATTCAATCAAGTCATTCTGTATGCTTTTAGACGTTCCTGAAAACACATGTGAGTTTTCTAAGTGGTTGCTCAGTTTTTCGTCATAACGAGACAGTAAATTTAGAAGTGCTAAATAATTTCCTGGATTGGAAGAATCTGAACTTTCGTCATGTCCACGAAACGCAAGACCTTGCATAGCCAAAAAACAAACAGAATCAATTAATCGTTTCATAACTTCCCTATTATTAGTAACTTTTTTATTGTGTTCTGAAATAGAAATTTTTTTCTGTTCATCAAGTAACAAATCAACCCGGGTATGACCAAAAGTATTTAAACAAATAAACGCTTGCATGTGAGCTTGACTGCATTCGTGTTTCTTAGCTGCATTAGAGAGATTACTCAAGTTTTCGTAACCAGTAGTTGACCAAACAGTTTTATCAGTGGAAAATAATAAGCAAGGAAAGCAATAAAGTTTTTTTAAAGCCATACAACCACTTAGCCAGGAATATTTGTCATATGATGATTTCTGAAAATGCCGAACAAATGCTTTTTTGGAGTTATCAACTCTCATAACAATAGGCAAATCAGGGGTGGGTCTACCAGCCGAGATAATTTCTTTTTTTTCATCAACATTTCTTGCCCGAAAAGATTTTTTTAATAATTGCTGAATAACGCAACCATCATTTTTTAAACAATCAGCCATTTTAAATAATTGTTTGAAAAACGACAACAATGAAAACAGCAAAAAATAAGAAAGAGTACAGAAATAAAAAAAAGACTAAAAAACCAAAAAACTAAAAGGAAGAAAACAAACTATAAAATAATAAAAATTAAAACAGTAAATAATGAAAGAAGAATTAAAAAATTTGGAAATAACTAAAAGTTTAATACTTTATAATTCAGTTTTAACACTAACAGCAATAAAGAAATAGCATTTACGATTATACCATATACACTACACGAAAGGCACTGTACGAGTGATAGTAGATCGTCGTACGTATCAGCTTGTAAGCTTGGTTATACGATCAAAATACGAAAATACACGATTTGTTACGAGTAGTTTCGTAGGCGGGTTTTAGAGCGCATACCGAGGCTGCTAACATCATGTATTGTAATGATTGTAATATAGGTAAAAGAGTACGTATATAGGTACGATTTCACACACACATCCATGTCAAAATCTTACACTGATATGCGATAGAATTAGTGCCTACTGGCCCGACCGTACTGCCCAGCTGCAAACATCATATTGTAATATAAATATAGGTAAAAGAGTAGGTATGTAGGTACATATTTCACACACACATCCACGTCAAAATCTTACACTGGTAGGCAACAGAACTTAGAGCATACCGCCCGTACTGAATACATATTATAATGTATACACATAAAATACAGAAGTACAATTTGATAAAATATGAATTTGAGTAGACATAAACATGTATACACAATAATTACAATATATATGTATATATATATATATAAAATGTGTAGCATGTTTTGTATCCTAATATTAAATAAAATTAGAACATTGTTTTAATATTTTTTATTTTTATCGTATTCAAAAGAGCTTGGGTATGCGGCGCCTACCCCGCATACCTAGAATAACCGCCACTGCTTACCTCTATAAATACGAGTACATAATTATTATTGCGACATCAAGGTTATTTACTTTATTAGTCAGTAACGCCTATAATAATTTCTATTTAAGATCATATAATTGTTTTAGATAAGTATGTAATTACTATTCTAATCTCTCTAAATTAAATTCAAGTAACTCTTCCCTGGCGGAAAAAAATTTACGAAAAACTATGATAAATTCTATAAAAAATTATGAAACTCTATGAAACAGTAAATTATTAAAAAATCATATTTTTTCATAGAAAATCATAAAAAATGACCATGGTTTTAATGAAAAATTATGCATTATTCTGAAACATTATGATTATGAGTTATGAATAACTATGAAAAAAATATGAATATCTATTACATCTGAATGTCTGAAAACCTATTAATATCTCTGTTTTTTAACGATAATTTCTGACAAACGATGAATTCTTCTGAAAAAATATGATAATGAATTATGATCATAAAAGTGTCCAAATTTGGATGTTTTTCATAATTTGTCATAATTATTTTCATAGATTTTTTTCCGTCAGGGTTATTAATAATATGTTTAAAAATAGTCAAAATTGTATAAAATTTATCCCCAACTCCCATCCAAGTTAATTCCACTCTATTTATACGAAAACTAGAATTTTTTACATGTTTTAAAACTATTTTTTTTTTTTATTCAGAGTTTGTTATATATAAGGCCCGCTGTCGCCGCTATCATGTTTGAAACATACAGAAATTTTTTTTTATACCTATTATAAATTTCTTCCAAAACACTTATCGGTTCCCGCCATCTCCCATTCCCGTAACAAAATTTTCACTCCCGCCCGTTTTAAAAAAAATCATACTTGTTTCAGGCGGGACCCTTAAAACTCCCGGTCCGATTCCTATCTCTACTTTCTATAGATACGTAGATATAACTAAAGGCCTTCTCACTGTCTGCACAGTTGCATGCATTGACACATGCCATATTCAGTTTTTTTTATATGCAAAATGCTTTCTGTTCACTATTTTTAATATATGTGCAAGCAAATATGCACATGATCTATAAGCTTGAATGATTGGGATTAGTTTTCAAGTATTTTTATGTGTTTGGTTTGTTCGGTGTTGTACACTTAAAAAAATTAACACTTTTTAAGTTATATAATGAAGCTTTAAACAAAATAATTATTTAATATTTTCATGGTAATTAAAAGATAAATTAGGCTAAGTTCAAAAATGCATCACTGCTTGCATGAGGCAGAGTCAAAAGTTCAAAAACGCATCAGACGCATCACAACGAAAAATCAAAAGTTCATTTTTGCATCTGATGCGTCAAAACAATGCATCAAGAAATTTGGTGATGCGTGTCCAAGATGCTTGTCATGTGTAGAATTATAACTACTTGCCATATTATGTAGGTATTAACACCAACAGGAATAATTCCGAAAAAAACTGTTGAAAAAGATTAATGTATTTACTTTTCATTAAAATTGTTTAAACTATTTGAATACATCTTGCACTCAAAATAGGTATGTAATATTTTTTATTCAAATAATTTCAATATTTTCAATTTCAAGTAAGTTCAAGTTGAAATTCAAAGATAATATACCTATACAAGGACTGTATTACTATATTATCTATAGTCCATCATGCTACATTGGCTACATTGTGTGTCTATTATGCTACATGCATCATGATGCCAATATCCCATTCAAAAATATCTAATGTGCATCAAATTTTAAGAGAGCATCAGCATCGCATCATGCAGTATTAGACGCATCAGAACGTCCTGATGCTGCATCGATGCGGTAAAGTTTACATTTGTGAACTTACCCTTAACATTAATCACTTATTATTACACGAGAGGTTTGTATTTTTTCGAATAAATTTGGGTTTGTCTAACAAAAATTTGTTACCTAGCAATTTAACAAGAAGAACTGTCAACTAACAAAAACGCGACAGCGAAGCTGAAGCATTTTTCGGTTGATAGTTCTTCGAGCTAAATTGCTTTTAGGCAAGAAATTTGAGTTGTAGAAAACACAAATTTATTCTGAAAAAATATAAAATTCAAGTGTAATACGGTAAGACAATTTAATGAATAAAATAAATTAGTATAGGATAAAAGCCCCCTTTGTGGAACGGTATCTAATACTGGAACAGTTTTGACATTTACATATTTATTTCTTTAATTAAACAAGGAAACTTTAAATGCGAGTTGAATTTAAATTAGAAAACAATCATTCTATTAATAATAATTTTTGTTTTCAGACGTTTCTTTCAGAAATAACTTCATTAATATGTAAATGTTCATAATTAGATACCGTTCCACAAAGGGGGTTTTTACCCTAATTCATATTATTATTTAATACGTTATTACTATGGTACTGAAATCAGTTATATTTAGCAATACGAATTTTTGTTTCTAATCTAAAAAATCTATAACTTTTTTTCATGGTAAAAGTGAAAAAACTACAACATTCTTATGGGATTTAATACACATGAGTTAAATTCTCAGTAAAATTTATTCAAAATAAGCTACAAGACTTGTCTACATTTTTATTAGGCTAATGTATTCTGTAGATCAACCCATAGATAAGATGTAACTACGATATACTACAATTGTCTATGACAAGCTGCATTGGTTGTATACTTATGTAGTCAACACTTGCTTAATTAGATAGAGCGTGCAGGCAACTGCGGAGACAATGAAAAGGGCCTAGATATCAGAACTAATAATCTCATGGTAGAAGAACAAGATGGAACTGAAAGGATTTACTAAGTACAGAACTAATATTGAGGGCTGATGATGTAGAAGTTAAAAATAATTCATACAAATTAAAAATATAGAATATGTATTTTATTATATTTTTAATACAAAAATATAAAATATATAAACAAGATACCAAGAACGATAAAAACAAGTAACAAAACTACAATAAAGAAATTAAAAACAATTTGTAAAAGAGAATAAATATAATTATTTCTTTACATATTTCTTATAATCAAAATACACATTGATTTGTTCTCTTTTACCATTTAAGAAAACATTTGAACTTTTTTTTACAAATTAAATATATGTCATTATTGCCATAACAGCCATGTATGCAGTAATACCATAGCCAACAAACCACGATATAGCTCGAGCCGGTTGTGGTATAGGAACTACGGCATAAACAAGGGTATGTGCGATTCGAGCAGCTGTATACGCTCTAAATAAATTTATGGCTATAAAAGTTGATGGGTCCGTCAATAAATAAAAGTATGATGCAACAAAATAAACCAGAATGTTTTCCAAGTCATTCAAATGAGCCCTGTAAAAGAAAAAATAGCATTAACAAGTTTTAGTTTTTGAAGTCCGTGTTAGATTTTATAAGATCTTTTGTAGGAAGCTAGGCCCGAGTTTGCGGAACCCAGCATTGAAATCGGAGTATTCAGACTGAATTTGAACGTACGATAAGTCTATGAGTGATATAATGTTTCGAAATGACATACATGAAAATTAATCATTCGTTTCATTAAATTGACAATAATGCAAAAATAAAATTTTAGCGAACTTCTGTACAAAATTTTATTTTCACTAATAACATACCTATATTTGCTAACATATAATATATCTACTACCTATATATCTTTATTAAAAAACGATCAAGGTAAACAATAAGTCTGTGTAATAAAATGATTAAAAAATAAAAACTTCGATCAATAGATACGTAAAAATGATTACGCATTACATAATAGGGTATTTAACAATAGTTGTAAGAATATATATTTTAAGTAATTACTTTAGTGATAATAGTACTGAATATTGCCCTTTTAAAAACTATATCACTCAAAATTATAAAAATTTTAATTAAATAAAATTACAGAATTTACGCTAATGATGTAGTTGTAATCAGAAATAGTTTACGTCACAGACCAGTATAATCATTATTTGAGGTTATATATCAAAATTTGGTTAAAACATTATGTCAATTTCTCTTCTTTTTTCGTTATTATCATTTTATTATAATAAAATAATAAAAAAAATAACAATATACAAAATCTGAAGTGTGAATGTTACAAATGTTTTACGATATTACTGAGAATCTCTTGTTTAATTTTTGACAATACCAGCATGTGACGTAATAGGAAAGATGTGATGGCTCGGGAAAGATGTGTGTGTTTTAGGCGGAAATTTTAAATTAATATATAAATTGAAAACACTTTTCTAAAAACTGTCAAATACCGTATTCATAAAATATACATACACAGATAGTCTCCATACTCACTAGTCTTACTAGTAATTTTGTTACTAATTTCAAAACTTCTTTCAAACATTTGCTCAAAACATCAGCAAAAATATATCAAACCAGGTAACTCAAAACAAATGACGTAAAATTGAAGAATAGTATTAAAATACTGTTTGACGTAACTGGAAAGGACTAAATTCGAGGGATTATTTTATATCATTTATATGCATATATTATTAATTATTATTACATAATAAAATAAAAATCATACATATTTGCGTGAAGTGTTTATTTTTGAAAATAGTACTTACATATACAGACAGATAAATTGATAAGAGCAATAAACTGATAAGTGACTAACAGTTACTTGCTATCAAGTTGTATAATATTCAAAGTCATAAATGGAAAAAAAGAAAATTATGTAGTGTTGCCGATTTCAAATTTAATAAATTGAAAAATTTGGATAAATTAGTAAGTTATTAAGTCCTAAATTAGGTCTCAGTCCATTTAAAGCGGAATAGATTTACTAAATCGGATAATTAAATCTTAAAATTTTTTCACTATTTACAACGTTTTTACACTTTAGAATTTAGAATGTTCTAAAGGCTCGCGCACGCGCCCGGATTTAAAAAAATAATAACTGACAACCTGGGTTTTATAAATCATGTGATCCAATTACAGGGAATTTTATAAAATGCTACATTATGTAATGCTAAAATTAAAGGCTACGTAGGAGTATGAAGGATCACCAAATTGTCTTAACGTGGCTTACGGAAGCTCCCTTGTGAAAAAGGATCATAATTTGTTATTAGTGAATATTAAATAACCTATCTGCGTGAAAGTATTTTATATTTGTATTTACAATTTACTAAATAGATACATTTTCACTTTAAGTGTCTAGATACTAGATACATATGCCTTTAAATAAAAGTATCTAGATACAGATACAAGATACTAAAATTTGTATCTAGATACCATACAGTACTGTAAATTAGCTTCAGTACGACAATAATAAATAATACAGACAAATTTCACTAAAGTTGTGAAGAACTAGAAATTTCACTAAAGAAAACAGTTAATATCATTTTTTTTTTTTTTTTTTGGTCACTTGAATTTTGCAAGTTTTAGATTAAATATTAAAGTTTAGGTAACATTGTAGTTTTTCAATTTCAAATATTATCGAGTGCTTGTGAAACATTACTACGTATGACAAACTTTTATTTGCATTTAAACACACGCAGAATTCATATGTTCACTTATCGTTCAGCTAAACTGAAACTTTAAGCACTCGATTTCTTTGGTTAGTATGACCAAAATCCAAATGTAAATTAAATACCCCTGTCGCAGCATCTGCATAACATAGCGAATTTCCAAATCTTGGGCACTGGCGGATCTCATCTAAGACCTGTACCTATTTAAAATAGTTTAGCTTTCTAAGAGTAAAAGAATTTTTAAAATCGGTTGGGTAATTAGTTTTGGTATTTTTGGGGACCCAAGAACCCGAACGAATTTTGTGCAGCATAGTTGTATCCATCTAAAATAATTTAGTTCTCTAGCAGTGAGAAATTTTTTAGCATCGGTTCGATAGCTTATTACTGGCGTTTTCGGATCTGCAAGATCCCGGTGGACCTCATTAAAAAATCAGCTCGACCGTATATTCTAGGCGGACGTTATGTAATATATATATATATATATATATATATATATATATATATATATATATATATATATATATATATATATATATATATATATATATATATTCAAAACCCGTTGTGTAGCATTCTACGCCGCATTTGCATCCGCAGGACAGTTGTGGATCTCAGATAACACAACCTGTACCTATCTAAAATAGTTTACCTTGGTAATAGTAAAAAGGTTTCAAAATCGGTCAGTTATTTTATTTTTGACACTTTTAGGTCCTACTGACACTTCAGACCTTACATAACGTAATCTATATGTATCTAAAATAGCTTAGCTCCCCAACAGTGAAAAAATTTTCAAAATCGGTCGGCTAGTTTATTTTTGACGCTTTTGGATCCGATGGACCCTGGCAGACTTTACATAACGTAATCTATATTTATCTAAAATAGTTTAGCTCTGTAAGAGTGAAAAAATTTTCAAAATCGGTCGGTTAGTTTATTTTTACCACTTTTGGGTCCCATGGACCCTGGCGGACCCTAAATAACGTAATGTATGTCTATCTAAAATAGTTAGTTCCCCAACAGTGAAAAAATTTTCAAAATCGGTCGGTTAGTTTATTTTTGACACTTTTGGACCCATGGACCCTGGCAGACCTTACATAACGTAATCTATATTTATCTAAAATAGTTTAGCTCTGTAACAGTGAAAAAATTTTCAAAATCGGTCGGTTAGTTTATTTTTGACACTTTTGGATCCCATGGACCCTGGCAGACCTTACATAACGTAATCTATATTTATCTAAAATAGTTTAGCTCTGTAACAGTGAAAAAATTTTCAAAATCGGTCAGTTAGTTTATTTTTGACACTTTTGGGTTCTATGGACCTTGCTGGACCTTACATAACGTAATTTATATTTATCTAAAATAGTTTAGCTCTGTAACAGTGAAAAAATTTTCTAAATCGGTCAGTTAGTTTATTTTTGACACTTCTGGATCCTATGGACTCTGGCAGACCTTACATAACGGAATCTATATTTATCTAAAACAGTTTAGCTCTGTAACAGTGAAAAAATTTTCAAAATCGATCAGGCAGTTTATTTTTGACACTTTTGGGTCCTATGGACCGAGGCGGACCTTACATAACGTAATCGATATTTATCTAAAATAGTTTAGCTCTGTAACAGTGAAAAAATTTTCAAAATCGGTCAGTTAGTTTATTTTTGACACTTTTGGGTCCTGTGGACCCTGGCGGACCTTACATAATGTATTCTAAATCTATCTAAAATAGTTTAGCTCTGTAACAGTGAAGAAATTTTTAAAATTGGTCGTTTAGTTTATTTTTTACAATTATGGGATCAGTAAATCCTGGCGAAACTCATACAAGTCTAGTACTCTAACAGTAAGAAAAGGGTTCTAAGGATCTCATATAACTTATGGCAGTCCGTAAGCTTCTTGCGGACATCATTTAATTAATTAATTCAAATACTTTAACTTACTAACTGTGAAAAAATTTTTAAAATCGATTGGTTAATTAATTTCTGGCCATTTTAGGTCCCGAAAACCTTGACCTCACATAAAATACCTTAAATCCATTTGAAATGGTTTAATTTTTTAACATTATTAATTATTAGTGGAAAAATTTTCAAAATCGATTCAAAATATTTTTCCGTACATACATAATATGTACATTGTACATATTTTGTTTTGTTTCATATTTAATAATATTTATATCATAACATAATCTTCAATTTCTTGTTTACTTAAAAATTCAATAAAAAAAAAAAAAATTCTTCATTACATTAGCTTAGAAAATCTGTTTAATTTACATTTTTTAACATGGGATAGAACCATGCTAATTATAATGCAATAAATGAGAAACAAAACTCTATACATGTATGTGTGTTATATCACATATATGTGAATAGTTTTCACTTGTTCTCACAAAATTCTTTAATAAAAAAGTGAAATATTTTTATACTTAATAAAGAACTGAGATATAAATATAAATTACTTATTAGACTAACAAAGAAAGAATAAAAGTGAAAATTTACATTTTCTCGAAAAATACTTAAAATAGAAAGAAAATTATAAGAATATTTTCTTCATAATTTTTTTTTTCCTTTTCAACGATGTAAAAATTGAACTGCCTTATAATAGGATCGAATGATAAAAAATGGCCAGAAAACCTACTTCTGGGCATCCGACGTGTCTGGCTAACGAACTTAGCCAAGCCAATTCAGAATCCAGTCCGCACACAAAATTTCATAAGCGTTAGACGTTTCGTTCGAGAGTTATCGTGGGAACACATAAATATATATATATATATATATATATATATATATATATATATATATATATATATATATATATAAATTTTAGTGAATATCATTTTCGTATTCTAGGGACTTCAAAACAGATTTCTGCCATAGTCCCGGACTCAGATTGCGTCATGACACCTACTGTAATAGCTGAATTTCGAGTTTTCGAAATTCGCTAAAATCACAAAGTGATTGAAAAAATTATCGGGATCGGCCGGGAATCGAACCCAGGATCTCCCGGTAACAGGATCGTTGGTCCAATGGCTAAGACACCTGGCATAACCTTATTTCTTTGACCACGAACATTTATTACATATATCTTGGGCCTACTATTTTTGCGTTAACACACTTTTTACATAAATTTTTGTTTTCACAGCGCTTCCACATAGTTGATATTTATATTTTAGTGAAACGTTTTTTGTGTGTTCTAAATTGTGTGTCATTTACCACCAAAGCTATAGTAAAAAAATATTATGTCACACAGTGGTCCAATTTCCAAAAAACGCGGACAAAAATCAAAAATTAGTTTGAGTAAAACAAAAAATGGTATAGAAGGGTTTTCAAGGTCGCTGATTATGAATTTGATATTATTATTTTGAAAATTCAAAATGGCGGACACAAAAAAATTAGTTTTATTGAAACCAAAAATGGTACATGAAGGTTTTCAAGGTCGCTGATTATGAATTTGATATTACTATTTTCAAATTCAAAATGGCGGACAAAAATAAAAAATTAGTTTTACTGAAACAAAAAAATGGTATATAAAGGTTTTCAAGATCGTTGATTATGAATTTGATATTATTATTATGAAAATTCAAAATGGTGGACAAAAATTAAAAATTAGTTTTATTGAAACAAAAAATGGTATATACAGGTTTTCAAGGTCATTGGTTATGAATATGGAGCATGTCCCTGTCACTCTCCATTTAGTCTATTATAAAAAAAAAAATGGACCGTTTTCTGACGTCGCTGTAACTAATATACCAGATGGCGTTGATTTACTAGGGGATAAAATTAGAGTCGAGACGTGAGATTTAATAGTTCGCTATTTTTCATCTAAAATAAATTGGAAATAAATTAAATATTTAAAAAAATACTTTAATTCAACCTAGAAAGTTTAATTAAATTAAAAAATTTTAATTCTTCGTTAACACATAACTTGGTGACGATACTTTTGTGCTCAATCATATGGTAATTAATTTTGACATCTATTTGATGAAAAATGCTCACATGTCCCAACTCTATTTAGTATACCCCCTATACCATTAGCGCCACGTAGCAAACGTTGCAAACTGTGACATGAAAAGGCCCGTCCTTGAAAACAAGTGGCAGGGACATGATATGGAGTGAGACAAGAAAAAAACTGAAATTGGTGTAAAAAACGAATGGGCACATTGGCGCAAGAATTTCATTTTTTAAAATAATCTACATACTGTATACTTTGTTGCAAAAAAAAAAAACGAAAACCATCAAACTCATAACTATTTATTATAAACAAACACATACAGCTGAACTCTTTTTTATGCGGTCCTTTTTTGTGCAATTTTTTTTATGCGGTTTGTAAAAAATAGCCATTAAAATGCATAATGTGAATCAAAATCACAAGACAGTAAGAAACTTAAACAATTACTATAATAACTTTCTTTGATAAAAATACTTTTTAACAGCTTTTAAGCATTTAAACATTGCATAAGAACGTAAGTTATTGCATCATTTAATTTTGTTAAATATGTATATTTCAAAATTTTCATAATGTTATAAAATTGAAATAAAATGTTTCTACGTGTAAATTAAAGCTTTATCTTGTTTATAGAAGCAACTTCTAAGGAAATTTCTAAGTTTTGAGCGTTTTCAGTGATGTTTTTTCGATTAAACTTTTTTTATGCGGTTCTGACCAATCGCATAAAAAAAGTTTTTTGTACAATCTGGATGGAACTATACTTTTTATAGCTACAATTACTATAATAACTTTCTTTGATAAAAATACTTTTTAACGGCTTTTAACCATTTAATCAATACATTGCATAAGAACATAAGTTATTGCATCATTTAATTTTGTTACAGATGTATTCTTCAAAATTTTCATGTTATAAAATTGAAATAAAACGTTTCTATGTGTAAATTAATGCTTTATCTTGTTTATAGAAGCAACTTCTAAAGAAATTTCTAAGTTTTGAGCGTTTTGAGTGATGTTTTTTCGATGAAACTTTTTTATGCGATCCCGACCAATCGCATAAAAAAGTTTTTTGTACAATCTGGATCGAACTATACTTTTTATAGCTATTTATGATATTTTTGAATATATTTTTTTGTGCGATTTTTTTTATGCGGTCCCTATCCACCGCACAAAAGAAAGTTCAGCTGTATAAACAATACAATATTTCTCTGTAATAAGTACACCCTATAGAAATATAAAATTACCATTTCCCACATATGCATATGATTACTCACCTTCATTTTCAACTTCCAACATTTGATTTCAAAAACACACGTGCAAACAAACATTATTAATGAACAACGGGAAATGCGTAAGAGACCGGTGCTCAGCTAGCTGTGTTTGACCTCCTCTAATATGGTAATGCAGACGGTATAATGGACTGTCGGTTTGCACCGAGGTGCAGTGGTGTCCCCTCTACGATATTACGGGGTAATAAGTTTAAAATTACAAACTTCACTTTTCTCATTTTTGTTCGCGTTTTTTGGAAATTGGACCACTGTGCGTCAGCAAAATTATAAAAGCAGTAAATGGTACTTTGATAATCAGATTTATAAGAAGGATAACAAAAATTTCTACTGTCGTATAGCTCCTATAAGTCATGAAAATGAAATCCAACAAGAAGACATTGTAGTTTTTCTCCCATCGCCAGTATAATTAGAAAACGAGGACAAACCTTAAGAATGTCTTTTTCTATATTTTTTTAAGCTTTAGAAGGTTTTTAATAATAAAATGTCTGAAGACTTGAAATCAGATATCTTGAGTAATGTTTTCCAGTGTTTGTTTATTCAAGGTTCATCTAGTATTATTCCTAAATGCAATATACGGCTCAAGGTAAAATACAAGCTATTTACTAAAAATTTAAATATTGAAGAAAATTATTTAAAATGTGCTATATAACAAAAACGCAAGTAATTCTATGTTTGAATTTGAAATAACAGTTCTGTTCAAGAAATTAATTGACCAAAAGTACAAGGATTTTCCCTATTTCTCAAAAATGTGCCGCAATTCTTAGCTCGTTCTAGCTCCCAATTTGGCAGTTTAAAATATCATCAAACAGATTTATCAAAATACATTTAAGCTAAAAGGATCGTTAAATAGGATAATGTACGGTACTTTAAAACAAATTGTAATTATGTCGGCAAACAATTATTTTGTTACATAATTTATCTTGTGAACTTCTACTACATGTAGGACGTGTAGGTATTATATTCAAGAATTTGCAAGTCATACACAATTAGAGATAAGCGGATAAAATTGAAAATGTTTACAAACATACGTACCTGCGCACTCTTTCTACGTCTGGATCATCAAATTTTACTTTAGCTTCTTTATCCATCCTATCTTCAGGATTAGCAAATACCTGTAAAATAAATTATTAAATAAATCTATGTTAGTATTGTATAAAAAATACTCAAATACATAATATCTAACCTTCTTTCTGAAGCGTTGTCTGGCTGTTAAAAGTGACATCGCTAACATTTTTAAAACTAAAATGCTTCCGTAGAAAATCCATGCACGAAAAATTGGATTTTCTGTTGACATTAATTGAGTAATTACTGCCATTGCAGTTTTTCCTTTATTTCAAATAGATCAAAAAGCCGGTTGAATACTATAAACGTTACTACGTTTTGTATATCTTGTATACGTTGTATACTTAGTAAGTATGATAAATATGTATGTATATGGCAGCAGTTGGAGCCGTAGTTTCCGTTTCTATGTATGAAAGTCAACTGTGAATGCTGTGAATGGAGAGGCTAGAACATAATATATAATACATAAATGGTTAGAAGCTATTTAACTAAATTTTTTATGTACGTGTACGCCTATGTACATTTCAACTCCAATTATCACAACCGTATAACCACAGAACGTATAACCATAATAAATATGCATGTTATCTTTTATCTATACCACGGACTATATTGTAACGAGACCGTGTTTTTACATGGAATATTTTTTGAAAATTGTACTGGTACTGTAAATAGTTATCGATTTAGATATTAAAATAGCAATTTTAGCGAATTTACAGAATGGAATTCAGCTATTACAGCCACTGTCATGACGCGATTTGAGCCCGGGACTATGGCAGAAATTTGTTGTGAGGTCCTTAAATAATAACCGAAAATAATATTCACTAAAATTTTATATATATATATATATATATATATATATATATATATATATATATATATATATATATATATATGCATATATATATATATATGCATATATATATATATATATATATGCATATATATATATATATGCATATATATATATATATATATATATATATATATATAAAATTTTAGTGAATATTATTTTCGGTTTCTACATATATACATATATATATATATATATATATATATATATATATATATATATATATATATATGCCCCCACGATAACTCTCGAACGAAATGTCCTATTTTTTCGAAATTTGGTGAAAATATTGGAAGTCCCAAACCGTTGCACGAGTTCGTTAGCCAGACACGTCCGATGCCCGGAACATAGTATTTGGGGTATTTTTCGTGAAAAAAATTAATTTTTTGCCAAAATTTCCCCTTATTCAAAAATTTTTTCGACATTTTTTTACACCATTGAAACGGGGGAAAAAATCACAAAAAAGGTCTTTACATTTACACTCCCTAACGGAAAAAATCTCTGAAAAACATATCCAAATTTGGACACTTTTATGATCATAATTTATTATCATATTTTTTCAGAAGTATTCATCGTTTGTCAGAAATTATCGTTAAAAAACAGATTTTAATAGATTTTCAGATATTCAGATGTAATAGATATTCATATTTTTTCATAGTTATTCATAACTCATAATCATAATGTTTTAGAATAATGCATAATTTTTGATTAAAGCCGTGGTCATTTTTATGATTTTCTATGAAAAAATATGATTTTTTAATAATTTACTGCTTCATAGAGTTTCATAATTTTTTATAGAATTTATCATAGTTTTTCATAAATTTTTTTCCGCCAGGGCTATTATTCTATGTCAATTAGTTTCCAAGAAAAACTAATTTTTATAAACGTAAATTCGCTATGTTATGCAGGATGCTGCAACAGGGGTATTTAAATTTTTTGTCTGTCTGACTGTGTGTGCATCACGCAAAAACTACTGGAAGGATTTTGATGAAATTTGGTGTAGTGATAACTCATTACCTGGGTCAACATTTAGGATACTTTTTAATCCGGGAGTATGTCTAATTCCCACGGGAAAATACAAGAACTCCTTTGAGCGTGTACACGCATCACGCAGCAGCTACTGAACAGATTTAATGAAATTTGGTGTGGTGATAACTTATTACCTGGATCAACTTATAAGGTACTTTTTATTGCGGGAAGATGTTTATTCCCTCGAGAAAATTCAAAAACCCTTTTGAGCATGTGCATTTATTACGTAAAAACTATTGAACGGGTTTTGATGGAATTTGGTGCGGTAATAACTTGCTACCCGCATCAACACTTAGGATACTTTTTATTGCGGTAAAATGTATCATTCCTATGGGATAATATAAAAAACATAAGGAGCATATGCACGCATAACGCACAAACTACTTAACGGATTTTGATCTGAAATTTGGTCTGATGTTAACTTATTATTATCCGCGTCAACATTTAGGATATTGTTTACTACAGGAAAATATCAAATCGATTCGAGCAAAAAGTACACGGAAACTTTATAAGAATTTGATACAAAATGAGTATAGGCAATATATATTTATACATTTCTCATTGATTTTATACCAACGCATCGCGCGAATAACGTCGTGAGTACAGCTAGTATTATAACAATAAATACGCTAATTAAGGCTAGTTTGTGACAGATTTAATTAAAGTATTTCCTCAAGATTGAAAATTAATTGAAAGATAACCACAAGAGCATTTTACATAGAATTGAAGGTCTTAAACTTCTTAAGAAAATGGAAGGGCAGTTCTCTATCTGAGAAAAGGAATACGGGTTGAGTTAAATATTCAACAACGAAAAATATTCTACATTCTTCGATATTTTCTAGCATCACCACAATTTTTTTTGCAATACATATTACGGTATATAAGCGCTGAATTTCAATGCTGTCAAACATTGATTGATACCGTAAAATCCCCTAACTTTACCTATTGAACCTAACTTTATTATATCACATTTTGTGTTTAAAAAAATTAAAATTTCATGGCTTATAATACCTACAGTATTTTTTTTTACTGACACAGCTATTTCTTACTAATATATTACTTGTATTTAACAACAAAGTGAAATATTTAACAATTTTATAGTGTCTTTCATATTTCACTGAAAAACATGAGCTGGTCAAGTTAGGAATTCGTTAAGATCCTAACCTATTGATGCTGTTTTTTTTTTCACTAGTAATTTAAGCTTTTGGAAAATTTAATGAGTCAAATCAAAGATTTTCATCAGTTGATTTCATTAAAACTCAAATTTAAATCGAAAATTATAGTCAAGTTATGTGGGTCTACGGTACGCGAGAACTATCTAAGTGAGAAAATTAAACCTCTGTATGAAAGAGTCGTTTTTCTCGTCTGGACCTGAATAACTGAGACCGCATCGTTCTACATCTCTATAATCGTTATGGGATCGAATCTAAAGTAAGTAAAAGAAAAGAGAAATCTTGTCTGGACTTGTTATACAATCAAGTCTGAATTTGTAACAAAGAATATCCCTCTCACTAATCAAGTCTGAATTTGTAACAAAGAATATCCCTCTCACTAACTTTTCAGCTGCAGATTAAAAAAATCTGAAAAAATACAGATAACTTTAAATCCTTCAAAAGCTTTAGGGTATTATGTTGAACTGTAATAAATGTAATTAAATTATTTATATTTTATCCCGAAAAACTGTAAATAACTAGTTACGGAACCCGATTATGTTGCTTTCTGAATTTCATAGAATAATCGATATTTATACAGCGCACATGCGCGTTGGCCTTGGCGCCTAATGTACTTATTTCAATAATTTCTTCTTTAATGAGAATCTTTTAGAATTAGAAGTTTAGAAGGTATCTTTGTAAGTGTAACTCGCTTTGATGAAACTTCCATAAGCTAAAAAAATTTTAAATCCTTGAGCTCTCCCTTATCCCGGTTCGACTGTGAATGTATCTAGTTCTAGATACAGGGTCAGCTTAGCCAATAGGCCAAGCTAGGCAATGGTCTAAGGGCGGGAAGTTTTTAAAACAGGGCGAAAAAATTAGTAATTGACCTTTTTTTTTGCTCGTCACTTATTTTTTAAAAGCTTTTATTTAACTTGATATGTTAGTATGCTGGTTTAGATCAAATCTTGGAATCAAAATTTAGACAGGTTCTAATTGAGCTAGAGGATTCAAATTTTACATACGTGTCTAACCTTGATGACAATGCAATATTGTATAATTAGTTTTGTCCTACATTGCCCCCCAAAAAAAAATTGTTGATTTTTAGTTCTGTGCAACTTTTAGACATTTAGAATTGTCAAATATTGTCCATTGATTTTACATTGCAATTTTTTGTTTCCATAGTTATGCTTAATTAAGGTAAATTAACCGATTAAAATATAGGGAAAAAATTACTTCTTTAATTTTTTTTTCAAATTAATTGTAATTAGACTAAAAAGTAGAAAATAAATTAAAGTAAAAAAAATGTTTTCTAAGAAAAAGCTTATTATTTAAAAATGGTCTAAAAAAAATGAAATAACTACTGAGTGAAGTTGGAAGCAATATGCAACATAATTTATAAAAGCTTGAGGCGTTTAATTAAGTTTGGTAACTACTGAAATGTGAAATGGCTCTTATATCCACAACAGAAATAATTAATGATAACGCCTCAAGCTTTTATAAATTATGAATCATATTGCTTCAAACTTCACTCAGTAGTTATTTCATTTTTTTAGCCCATTTTTAAATAAAAGCTTTTCCTTAGAAAACATTTTTTTTACTTTAATTTTTAAGAGATAGTTTGAAAGGAAAAATTAAGATTTCCTTCTCTTCAAACAAACGGTGCGGGCGGTATTTTTCAAGGTGCCTAGGGCGGCACTCAGAGTTAATCCGGCCCTGTCTAGATATGCTATACTTACGCTGACATTATGTATTAAAAAAATTACACTGAATCTTTTATATTTATAAAAAAAAAAATTACACTGAATCAATTTTTTATCAACAAAGCTGCTGATAACATTAGTTTAGCGAAGTTCGACCATAATATTGCATATTTTCGTTATCGTTTTTTAGAATTTCGTAGGGCTAACAACGAAATCCTTATGAATTCATGATTTCTGTCATCGTATGGGGGTCGTCTACCCACAGTTGACCCCTTTGTAATAGTCTGGGCTGGGAACTATTTAAAATGATTTCATTTTAAATATATATTTAAAATACAAAATGGCATTTTGCATTTTCTATTTTAAATAAGTTCGTTTAAACCATTTTCCATTTTGTATTTAAAATGAAAGTTTGAATCCATTTTACATTTAAAATACAAATGCCTGTATACTCAAATTTATGTGTATATGTATGACACTTATGAGTTATGACTCATATTAACCATAGAACTCGAGTTGAACGCAGTCTAACAAATTGTAACTTAAATTTACATAAGTTGATTCAATTGACTCAAATTTTTTATAACTCGAGTTGCAGTTGTCACTTAAAAATTTATTACTAGAGCTGCAGTTCTCTCAAGTCAAAGTTTTCTGACTCAAGTTCTGTGTTATTATCTTTAAGACACGTCAATAAGAAATGTTTTGGTATTTCAAGTAGATGATTTTTATATGTAATTTAGAAGTCGCAGTTATAGCGTACTGAAAGTTTGAATATGTTAAACCTGAATTAAATTTTACAATATTTCGTTTTCATATCATGCAAATTTTATTAAATTTTCTCAAAGGACTGCTCTTATTTGATTTCAATACGTTTGACATTTTCTTAATCTTAACTTTTTTTTTTATTAAAAATCAATATAAAAATTTATAGAATAAGTTTAAAGTAAGAAAAAAGCATTTTGCATTTTATAATCCATTTTAAATAGCTATTTTCCATTTTCTATTTTAAATATGTATAGCAAAACCTTTTTTCATTTTGTATTTTAAATGCATTTTTGGAAACCATTTTCCATTTTCTATTTTAAATGGTTTCTATAAACCATTTTTCCCAGCCCTGGTGTCGTATCTTACGCAATTTAAGAAACAGTGTCGTTTTTTTTTTTTTTTTTTAAAAACTATTGTTGAAATTTTTTAAACCCATATAGAAAGTAAAAGGTTTAGATAATCATACTATTAATAAATTAAAGATTAATTTTAATATTAAATAAAAGCAAGAAATATTTTATCTCGAGAATTGTGAAACATTTCAGTTACTGAACTACGAAATCCTGACTTAATGCGTGTTTAACAGACACTTGCCGAAATTTTTAAAATGAATATTTCTGATTAATATTAGCTATGAGAGACAAATATTGAGTTGCAGCCCCAGATCTACGATTTTTTAGAATCGGGGCACAAACTTGATAGTGGCGCCCCCTCTCACCAGTGTTTGAAATAAATTTTTAAAAAACTCATAAGTCCTTTACAAAATTCCTATTTTTCCCATTGCGGCAATGGTAAAAATTGAGAGTTTTGTAAAGGATCAATATACAAGTTGATTTTTTATTTTAATAAACCTACTCCGAAAACACGTGCAAATTTCCGATTTTTATCATCAGCTCACATCAGAGATATAGAGGCTAAAAAAGTTTCAAAATTTGAAAAAAGTCAATTTTCTGAAGTTTGTAAAAATTAAAGGATACAAGTTTCACAATTGAATTTTTTTTGGGTAATTACACCCATATACAACCATTTCCATAAAAAATACTAAGCTGTTTAAAACACTCCTTGTATAGAGAAAAAAAAATTCAAAAAGTGAATTTTGCTAAATATCCAACTTTAGATGAAGTTTTCTTGTGGAATCGACGAAAATAAGCCAAATATGGACATAACTTAAAATAAAGAGAAATTTAGTACCATTAAAATTGTTTTTATTTCAACCTTTTAGGATGAACGATTTATGAAATATGTGTACTGGCGTAAAAGGCTGCTAACACAAAAATCAGCGCAAATTAGAATACAAAACTAGTTACAACACTTAAACGATTTAAGATAATTTTTTTTATAGAATTGTCCTTAATACCTCAAATACAATAGAAACAACTCGGAGAACATTAATTTTTTCTAAAATGGTCGAGCAACCAACTTTTTTTTTGGACCATTTGATATGGACCGACTCGTTATGATTTTGGCGTCCCCTAAAACTGCCGCCCGGAGCAAGGGCCCCGGTTTGCCTCCCTTAGATCCGGACCTGTTGAGTTGATTCCAAAAGTACTCTACTGTTACAAATTTAGTACGAAACATTAAAAGATTATAATCTGGCTCAAATTAATTTTTTTTAAAATTAAAACCGCGGTAATAGTTTGTAAATGATGAGATAATATAAAATAATAATTTTTCAAAGTAGAAATCTTAAATTTTTTTTTCCTTTACATTTAATTCACATATTTTCAACAGTTAATTCTTGGAGTTTCAATGTACATAATTTAAGTGATAATAAACGCTAAAGTAATAATTAGGTATTTGACCAGTATTTGATAATTTTTAAAAAACTTAAAATATTGGCAAAAATTAAAATTACATTTGTCGGTACCACAGAAATACCATATACCATGGGTACTCTATTGGCGACACCAACATTCTTACTTGCGCCTCTGGTGATGAAATTAGAAGCTATGTATCAAGTAAAAATATTCTTAATTATATTTCCAATTTGCGATATAAAAAAATCGAGTAAGCCATACATAATTTGTATAAACACCTTGGTATTAACCTATTCTAATAATAATAAGATATAATAATAATAAAGGAGAATTTAAACTAATAAAAGACAATGTAACGATGGCACTTAGGATTCCGAAATGATCATAAATTATGTTAGCAACGCAAAGATTCTTATTCTCACTCTGGTGGTAAAATTGGAAGCTGTATTATAACAAACTTGGATATTATTTTTATTTGTGCGATATTTTGAAAAATTCCAAAAAATTTCTTTTCAAAAATACAATTGATAAGCAAAAATAAAAAATAATTATATTTTTGCAAAAAAACAACTGATAAGCAAAGAAAAAAAAAACACGGACAAGTAAAGGTCTCGAGACCGGACCACAATACGACACAACTTTTTTTATCTGAGAAAAAGAAAATAGTAGACCTAACTTGAGGGGATCATATGGCCAACAAAATGGTCGGAAAACGACAAATCATATAATACGGCCTAATGTTATCCGAACTATAATGATGGGAATGAATTCAGGATACAATAATACTCTTTAAAATTAAAGAACGACTTCTCAATATTTTTCTAATGCTTAAGAAAGTGTCAATATGTATCTAAGTTAACATGGTAAACGAATATTTCAAATTACACGACTAAATATTATTCCAACTAATGGTGAAAATTATTCCAAAATACAATAATATGTACTATTTAAAATTAAAGAACGGCTTTTAAATATTTCTCTAATATTTAAGAAAGTTAGTGGGAACGCTTAAATTTTTTTAATTTTCTAGAGAAAGACGATTTTTAAAATGAAAAAAATAAAAATTAAGTTATTCGGGAGCAAATTTAATATATTTTGTATCATTTAATATATAAAAAAAGAGTACCAAAAATCGTATGTAAAGTTCAAAACTGTTCCGTTTCATTCCTTTTTACAGTAATGAATCGTTTTAATCACGGATCAGTGGATTCAGTCTAAATACAAAATTCTGTGGTTCGATTGGCGCCTTTTGGCGGGATGTTATACCACTTTACATTCAGTCTTTCCACAACCAGTGAACGTATAAGATCAGTTGTTATCACTACAGTATTACATTGTTGTTGATGGTTGTTGATTACTGAACCACACAGCACACCGTTGTTATGCGTGCGTGGTGTTATGTACCTATATGTACCTGAGCAAGTACGCAAGGCCACGCAAGACACACACACAGATATAACGATCATACATTTACAAACGCAACATTAACCTATGTACGTAACATGTGAGTGGGGATTTACGTCACTCACGCGTTACTTTTTGTCCATACTGGAATCGCTAGTATAGAGATAGTAATTTTGTTTCTGGTCTTCTGTGGTTTTAATCATTTTAGTCGCTAATTTAAAATTTAAACTTTTATTTAGATATATTTTATTATTATATGAGTCAAATACCCTATTATAATTTTGTATAAATTGTGTACATATAACTGTAATTAGTCGATGGACTATGGAATGATGATATCGTTTGGTTATTTTCTTTGTCCACGTCATAATATTAAAAAATTCATGATCATTCATACTTGTTATAATAGCCATAATCATTCAAATGATGATATGGTTTATTTGTTATCAATCATCGTCTACAAGGGACATCAGAACATATTTTGGCCTATTACATATAACTCAATGTTTCGTAGTATTTTTGTTCTCCTGTAACATTTTCCAAAGAAGAAAAATTTCACGGCTCATCTATGTACTCATAAAAGAATAAATTTACGTATTATTGGATAACATTCTTAAAATAAAAATGATGCCAGGTTATTTTTCGATTTTACAGCACACTTGGAAACTTTTGCGACACATTAATGTACCGCAGCACACCTTTGTGCTACACAATCGGACTAGTATCCAAATCAATTTATCGTTTTGCCACAAAGTTCTTGCAAATGCTAAAGGAGTCTCCACACTCTCGCCGAAGTAGGACGAGGTTCCTCGTCGAAGTTCCTCGCTGAGGTTGGCCGAGGCATATGAATACTATTATAACACTAACAACGAGGAACAACGAAGCGACCGTCTACACTCTCGTACTTCGGTCAACTTCGCCAGAACGTGGATGCTGCTTAAAGGTTAATATTTAATACCTTAAAGGGTGTATAGTAAAATAAGCATAGCTAATAGATGTCTGTAATAATATATCTATATGTAGTCACTGACATTGGTAGTCTGACGCTCCTTTCACATTATACGGTTTTTGCCGTACGGTCACATTTTTTTAGTGGAGTGAAGAAGAGCATTGGACCTTTCAAATTACACGGTCACGACAAAATGCCGTTGCCGTGCCGTGTACCAGCCGTCTCTTGCCACTGCACTTGACGGTTGCCGTACGGCGTTTTTAACTCAGTATGTAGTATATGTAATTAAATTGATGCTTTCACATTATTTTGTTAACAATATTTTGTTACATTATTTTGTTAAATTTTATGTTAATTATTAATTTTATTTGTGAAATGGATGAAACTAATGTTGAATGTGGTAACAAGTATTTTAATAGATTGTATTTAATTTCCAAATTGTGTGTTTTTACGTTAAGTTCGCCAAGAAATTAATCAAAGGAGCTTGTAAACGTCCGAAAATAGTTAAAAAATTAATTTTCGTCATTTTTTAGGTCTTCAAAGAGTGTGGTAATAAATAATCCTACTTTATGTTTTCTCTGATTTATAGAATTAACTTTAATCACACTTGTTATTTGTATAACGTTGCAAATCAAATGAAGATATTCAGTTTAACACGGCAAAAGACCGTGCAATGTGAAAGCAACTACATCACGACAAAAAGTCGTACGGTTTTTGCCGTACGGTAAAAAACCGTGCGGCTTTTTGCCGTGATATTGTTGCTTTCACATTGCACGGTTTTTTGCCGTTGTAAACTGAATATCTTCATTTGATTTGCAACATTATACAAGTAACAAGTGTGATTAAAGTTAATTATATAAATCAGAATAATTAGAAAGTAGGATTATTTATTATCAAACTCTTTGAAGACCAGAAAAATGACGAAAATAAATTTTTAAACTATTTTCGGATGTTTACAGGCTCCTTTAATTAATTTCTTGGCGAACTTAACATCTAAACACACAACTTCGAAATTTCATACCATCTATTAAAATACTGGTTATCACATTCAATATTAGTTTCATCCATTTCACAAATAAAATTAATAATTAACATCAAATTCAACAAAATATTGTTAATGCCGTACCTTAAAAACCGTCTAATGTGAAAGCATCCATTGAATTACATACACTACTGAACTAAAAACGCCGTACGGCAACCATCAAGTCCAATGGCAAGAGACGGCTGCTACACGGCACGGCAACGGCATTTTGCCGTGACCGTGTAATGTGAAAGGTCTTATGCTCTTCTTCACTACACTGAAAAAATTCGACCGTATGGTTTTTTGCCGTACGGCAAAAACCATATAAATGTGAAAGGTGCGTAAGTAACGATCAAATATAGGGTCATTAACCTATGACCCTGGCTTCTCCTCGAGATGTTAATGAAAATATGTGTCAGCACCATAATTTTCGAACTTAATTTTTTCAAATAGAATTGACGGAAAAATTTAGGTAATAGTTGAGACAATATTATATGTATACATTTTTTGACGTTTTCCCATAAATTTCAAAAATTCGGAATAATTATATAAAAAATAAATTGTATTTTTTGGTACAGTTCCAGTTACACCGTTTAAAAAAATATAGAATATTGCTAAACCTATCTAGTGTTACCATATCAAAGCTCTTCAAAATCAAAGAGGCACTTTTTGAGTAATAATTAATTTATTGAGTATATAGTAGGCACTAGCAACATATAGGTCTATAGGAGAATGCTTCCTTATAGGAATTATGTATTTTTAAATTTTACACATCATTCAAGATCGAAATCAAGGTAAGACTAGTACAATCTCTACTAATTAGGTTATCTGAAATTTATATTTCATAGTTCAGTAAATAAGCCGGAAAAAATTGTAAATTCTGGAAAAATTATGGAACAGCACCGATTTGAAATTTTTTTTCCACGTATTTTCTAGACCTTCAGGAATATTCATCAGCATTAACCTCTGTATTACCTCCGAAAATGAGAAAGTTAGGAGGATTTAATCCCCCCAAAGTGCAGTGTTATAAAAAAAAAAAATTATAAAGTTATTATTTCGCCTCGGCAATGGGCTCTAGAGAGTTTTTTGGATCGCTGATCACGCATCCGAGGTCTTACTTGGAGAATTCCCCCTTTATGGAATCCGTGTCATTTTTGGATGAAAATTCCACTTTTTCGGGCGCAAATTTAAATATCAATATTTTGCTGCGGAAATGTGCTCTAGGGATTTTTTTGGATCGCCGATCACGATTTTGAGGTCCAAATTGAGCAATTCCATTTTAGACTGAAAGATGTGCTAAGAAAAATTCCATTTTCTCAGAAAAAATTTAAACATTAATATTTTTCCCTGAAAATGTGCTCTACAGTATCGTTTGGGTTATTAGATACGAATTCGCGGTCTAATTCAAGTAATTCCCAAATTGGGATCTGACTTTCAAAGGGATCGTAGAGTGCATAAAACAATAAAACTTTTCCAAACAAATTGGATATAATCTCTAAGTCAATTGTCTATAACATATCCAAGATTCAGCTTCCTTAGGCGATTTGGAGGGAGTAGAGAGGGGAAAAAATGTTTTGGAGAGATCTGACACACCCATAGCCCTCCAAAATAAACTAGAATATTCACACACTAGGTTTATTCTCGGGGGCTGTGGACGTGTCAGACTCCCCCAAAACATGAACAAATCATCCTTCCCTATTCTCTCCCCCTTCAGGTCAATGGCTAGGGCTTGATGTTTTAAATACATTTTTCACAAGAATAAGATATTTTTTCGTGATAAAAAGTAGCCTATGTCCTTCTCTGCGCCGCTAGCTACTCAAAGTTTCAAATCGATTGATTAAGCTGTTGAGGCGTGAAAGCGAGACAAATTCACTTTCGCATTTATAATATTAGTTAGGATCACAGACCAATGAACACTCTTATATTATACTACTAGACAAAACGTAAAGCCAGTTTGTAAGCATTTTTCTTGAGGCAGGTAACGGGGAAAGACAGGTGATATTCAAGGAATATAATGTATTGTCCATTTTTCAGCAAATGGGACTATAATTATTGCAGGAGATAATTTTTATAGGTACGTATTTTGAAAATAAAAAGAATACCACCCTTTTTCTTCCAAATTTTGCAGTTACTTCTCAAAAAGGTAAAATTTTATTATCACTTACTATTTATTACACGAGAAGTTTGTATTTTTTCGAATAAATTTGGGTTTGTCTAACGAAAATTTGTTGCCTAACAATTTAACGAGAAGAACTGTCAACTAACAAAAACGTGACAGCGAAGCTGAAGCGTTTTTGGGTTGACAGTTCTTCGACTTAAATTGCTTTTAGACAAGACATTTGAGTTGTAGAAAACACAAATTTATTCAGAAAAAATACACATACTTTTTTGAGTGTGGAAAGTTTACTTTCCGCACGCAAATTAACAATAAAACACGCAAAGACGCCTCTTGATTTTTCATTTAATAAATATTCCATAATTATGTATTTCTATAGAAACCACCAACAAAGTAATTTAAACAATATTTAATTCAGAAAAAAAGACAAACACTTAAAAATATTATTTTGAAAAGTAATAAAATATAGTAATAATAATAGAAAAAAGTACGTGAAATATGCGAATGAGCGCACTCAATACGATCGTGCGCTCAACTTCGCTCTCGTGGGCAATCGACAATTTCCCACTCTTATTGCACAATATACTATTTTTTTACAGTAAAAGTGAAAAAATTACAATAATCTTATGGGACTTAATACACATGAGTTAAATTGCCAATATTATATTTTGACGATAATTATTTGAAAACGTTACTACGGATACCACCGGTTATTACATTGATTACTATATTACAGAATACTATTAGGTCGTATACTGGTCGTATCTGGCTGCCTCAATTATATATTGATACAATTAGTGTATATAACATAGACATTCACTGGCAGCTCTTAACGCTCTTAAACTACGTCCGGCACGGGCGATTTTTATAATTATTGAGACGTAATTTTTTATTTTACCTTATTATCATTATTACTTTTTTATAAAAATTTAATGACTTTTTTGCTTTGTTTTATAATAAAATAACGTATATAGTTATACTTTTTCTGTACCTACCTTGTATTCGCGTATGTGATGATTAATTTCCATACAACTGATGGACCGCGAATGCGTACGAATTCTTTTTTTTTTTTAATGCGCATGTTAGATCAGTAATCAAGACGCTATCTAATACAAAATTTTAGAAGGAATTCCGACCCAACTTTGTTTTTTTTCACAGAATTATTAGTTTAAATGTTATTAGTAAATTATGAAGTTTTCTTTCTCTAATGAGTACCGCGTACTTTTCTTTGAGGAAATAAAAGAATAGTGACATATTATTTTGTGACTGATTCCGAGGTTTCTTAAAAATATTATGGGAAGAATGGTTCAGTATAAAATTAAAGCTTATAAAATTATCTACAAAAACGATTTTATACCTATTTTCCACCAAGTCAACATATCTTCAAGAAATAACCTTATGGAGTTCAGTCAAATTATTCAAATTCTATAAATATTCAATCCTCCTCGACCTGGCCCGCTCACCTAACAGCATGAAAAAATTAAATAGCTCAAAATTATAAACTAAAAAAAATTATTATTACTAATTTCAACAATTTTGGACATGTTTCGTTTCATACGAACATTATCAAACAAGTTGATTGATGATGTTTATATAGAACGAAAACATAAAATTATATTAAATAAAGTATCCTAATTTTATTATCAGTTAAAACCCAACATTTTCATAATATTTGTCTGTAACTTTTTTTCCGATTTGGTTTTTCCTAAGCAGTTATAAATTCAAATATTCTAAATTATGGCGGTACAACCGGTATAAAAAGAGAAGTGCAATGAAGCTTGCAATTCCAGTGTTGCCAGACTGATTCATCGAAATCCCCCCAAACATTAGTCAAAATTCTTCCAAAAAAGGCATTTTAAGGGAAAAAAAAAACCCAAAAAATGAAAAAAGTAAATTACAAATAACTATTACAGTTAAGGAACAAGGAAAAAATCAACTAAAAACTGTGTTATTTAAAAACATATATTTTTATGAGTTTACATTTGAAATTGCTTCCAATGTTACAACGTAAATCGATAATAATTATATAAAAGAAAATTAAAAATAGAAGAAGTTAGTTTACCTGAAAACGTGGGTTCATTTTCGCACTCTTTCCGATACCTTCTTAAGTATTTGGATTTTTCAGTCATTCTAGACGCAGCCATTACTTGAATTTAATTTGATAAAACAAAATAAAAAAATTTTAATATTCTCTACAATTTTTAGTGTATTTTTTCAAACAATAATACTTAGCACACAAAATATTGTAGTGATTGCCGCCCTCTAATCATGTATAATAAGAGAATTTAACAAATAAGTACGTATTTAACATGTTTAACATTATGTAGATACATTTCTATCTTATTGGTTAATTTAAAATTGATTGTTGGCTTTGGACATTGTCTTAAAATACAGTAGTGTACATTTGAATTTTATTTGTTGATTTGAAATTGATTGTTGAGTTTGATTATTTTTAATAAAGACAACAAATATATTCTTTAGATTTAATTAAGAAAACCCCCAAATTCCCTCAGTTGGAAAATTTCCAACCAAAAATCCCCCCAACAATTTGAAAATCCCCCAGTTTTGGGGGGAAAACCCCCAATCTGGCAACACTGAGCAATTCGTAGTAGTAACGGAGTTACGGAGGTAACGGAGTAATAATCGTAGTAACAATCTAATAATGCTGGCGTTCCAGACGAAAATTTTGTTAGCCTAACGTCAGCTAACAGAGCTTTCACCGTTACAAACCAGTGGGCTCTGATTCAAAAAATTATGACACGTTAATTATTTTTCATGGTTTTTCACGGTATAAATACTTAATTTCTGAAGTACAGCCACATTGAATAAAAATAATCAGTCACCATGTTAGAAATTGTTGTTTTAAGATATAATATATTATGTGAATTTTTTGAATGCGTGCCCTCTGGTTTTGTAACGGTGAAAGCTCCGTTAGCTAACGTTAGGCTAACAAAATTTTCGTCTGGAACGCCAGCATTTCGTAATAATTCATCTTTCATCCAATTGGTAAAGTTGGTATGAGTCAATAAATTGTAATTTAGGGATGGGCGACAGTAATTGTTGTTTGAACTATCGATGTTTTTTTGAGGAAACCGATGTTTTTGGTCGATTTTTTTTTTAAGTCGAAACATCGATGGTCGATGGGATTTACTGAACCATCGACATCGTCGAGCTTAAATTTAAATTTTTATTTCATTTCATTTTCAGTTTTAGTAAATTTCATCATTAATTTCACCAAAAAGCAAAATGTCGTTGTATATATTTAAACAAAATAACCTCACTAAGAATTACTCATAGGAAAATTTGTCTATTTATTTTATATTTTACAAAATATGGATAACATGATAGGTCATATTATTGAAGAATCATCAGAGTAAACAACAATATGGTAGAATTTTGTAATTCATCCCAGTAAAATTTAAATTTGGTGTAAGACAGAACAACATGTCACCGGATTTTTGTCCTGGCAGAAAATTAGTTAGTAATATGAAGCGGCTTGAATCGCTTAAAGAATTTTTTCTGCTCGAACACAGCCAATATATTGTATATAAAATTTAGGTTATGTTAACATGATTTTTTAATTGAGAAATAATTAAACCCTAATATTATTTAAAATTATTAAATTATGCTTATTTAAAGATGTAAGATTAAAAATTTTAATTAAAATAAACGCTTGTTTAAATCTATGTCCAGTATGCTGGACAAAAGTATACGCATTGACGTAAAAAAATTTTAAAAAATTAATAACGAAGAAGTTAAATATTAATTTTTTAAATTTTCGCACTGGTTTTCAACATCGATGCCAGCAATAATTGATGTTTCGATATTTTTATAAGAACATTGATGGTTCGATGGCGAAAAATTTAAAAAAATCGATAGTCTGATGTCGATGTTTTTTACCGACATCGCCCATCCTTAAATTGTATTGCACGTACATATCTAGTAATTTTTAATTTTTTATTATTTTAGTTATGGTATAAAAACATTGACAGAGAAGTCAAAGTGTACGTCAACATAATATTAAATTATGTCAAAATGTTAAAAGTAATTAAAAAATTGTGTATTAAAATTATTATTAAAAATAATAACATAAAATCAATGTTTTAAAAATTTAAATAAATTATAATTAACCGCACCAAATATATTTTAAATAATTGTTTATAATGTTTAGTAAAAAAATAACTGTTGATGTAAAAAAGTCAACATCAAAAATTCAAGATTCAAAAAAAGATTCAGCAACTAGATTAAAACATCTTAAATTAGTTTTAGGTAAATTCAGAATTTTAAATCAACATTAAATTAACATATTATATTAGATAAATACTTGTTAAATATTATTAAGTAGGTATTATTCAGGTGTGTACGTTTTAAATGGTCACTTTAATTGGACCCTAAAAATGGGAATATTAAAATAATGAGTAAAGATTATTAATAAATTTATTTTATCTAGTGAAAGATATGTTTACATATTTATTTATTTTTTCAAAAATTATTTAGGTTACGTGTAAATTAAGTTATATGTTCGCTTAATTTTTGCGTTGGAAGAATCTAATACTTTAGTTATGATTCATACTATTATTACTCACTTAAAAGTAGATTTGATGATACCTTAAAGGTATTGCAATATATGTATATGAGTAAAAATTACTCATAAATTTATGAGAAGTAAAAGGTTGATATAAATATAAATTGGTGTCATGAGTCGCACTGGGAACACTTCAAACCGCAAACTTCATTAATTGTATTAGTTTTTACCTATTAAATCTTAATAGTGTGCAAAAAATATACTTAAGTATTTTAAGCTTAATAAAAAGCTCACTATCATTTAAAATGTGGGCGATCTATATATTTAAAAAATTGGTTTTGGTATT